>VSWD01000013.1:10685893-11285893 GCA_033119305.1 Pinctada imbricata
TTGTCTATATAGTTATTATGTGTAAACTTTGCAATGATTCTATCATATATATGTCTGAATGATATCTGTAGTGAATAAAAACTTTTAAAAAGTAGGTCGCAGGGAGTACCCTTCTTTGATATTTTTTTCTTCAGAACCGAGACACATATCGACAAACAAAAAGCATCAGAATGATCTAGAAGGATGTCTTAAAAAGTATTGTTGTTTTTGGTTCCACTTCGAAATAAAATATTTGATGTGTTTTTGGACTTAGTCAGAAAAGCATTTAAAAAACTATTTCTTAAAATAACGCAATAAATGTATGATCTTCTGAGCTCATTCATTGCATATTTGTCATATTTTAATTTCTAGATGCTGTATATGCAATAAATTTTATTTTTAGAATTTGTATGAATTTGTTTTATTTTGAACAGATATGTTTACTGTGCACAAGGACCCAAGGGTTGTTCGTTAAAGATCTGATATCCCCAATTTGTTTCTTCCTTTTATTTTTTCTATTTTGTCAGCTTTTTAAATCATCTGAATATCTTTATTTCTGACCAAAATTAATTTCTTCCATTTTCATTTCTTTTTTTTTTTGTTCACTTTGCGCCCTTGATCATAATGTGATCAAAAGTTGTCTTTCTTACATCAATGGACAAGTACAAATATTAGAATGATTCAGATTATCAGCTGTCAGTCAGCTAAGAGTGTGGGTATAAGGAGAGCGTTGTGGCCCCTTGGACCTCTTGTCAGCTGAAATGACAAATATGGATAGTGACCATATCCCTGTATACAGCACAAAAGCGATAATTCAGAAAATCAGAAACCGAAGGCATACAAAATCAGGATAAAACAGAAACCAAACCAAACAAACAAAAACATATAGTGCACTAAATCATACCGATAGAACATGTATTTCTATATGATAATAACACCTTGGTAGATATCATTCGCATTGTTTTACCGTGCTTCTGTACTAACTTGAAATATTTGAGATATTTTCCCCTTCATCAGACAATTTGTGCGCAAACTAGCTGATTCTTCGAAGGTTTTCTTTTTAGGTAACATGTAAACTTAAACAGAAGCCAATATCACATATCGTTGTCATTCCCTATGTTAGTCTTATAGATAAACGATTAACTTCTTCATCCATTCTTTACAACTATCTGGTTTAACAATGATTGTTCGTCAATATAGTCCTAAGAACACAGTTATTGCTAGGAATTTCCCATATAACATTGACAGTAAGTGTTTTGAATATTTTTCCCTGACAATGTCGTCACAGCACTTTCTATATAGACATAACCCCAGACAGTGCAGTGCATGTATTTCATAAATTGTTTTCATTTTCGTGCGTGAACATCGACGGCGGGTGCGGCTAGCCAACAGGGGATGCTTACTCCTCCCAGTCACCAGATCCCATCTCTAGCTTGCTAGGGGTCTGTTAATGCTCAGTTTTGTGCTCTATTATGAGTGCTGTTGAGATTATAGTCAGGATCTTCTTTAACTCATATGACACTTAGAATTGTTTAAATCTGAAATCGTTTGTTTATAAAGGCGGATGGATGATAGATTTGTCAATAATCCCTATTGTCTTACTAAAGATCTTTCGTTTAAGAACGTACGTAACGAAACGAACCTAATGGTATGTATCGACCTAATAGGAAATAATATGGGGAGCAGTCATTATTTTTTCATCGACAACAGGTAATACAGAATAAAAGAAAACTGGGTTTAAACACTACAGTACATAACAGTCAAATTTCTTCTTTTAACATCCCTATTTCTAAATTGGATCTCCCTACAATCTGTTTTGGTCTATTAAAAATTCAGGGGATGTGATTGACAAAATAAAATCAAGAAATTTTAAAGCAAATACGATATCTTCATACGACTTTTCTGATATGTACACCACGCTTCCTCGCGACAAAATAAATGATCGACTGTCCAAACTCATTAAATGGTGCTTTGATCGAGAGGGGAAAACTTATATTTGTACTTCTGAATCGAAGGGTTTCTTTTCCGCCACAGATTACAAATCATACAAATCATGGACATGTGGTGACCTGTGTATTGCCTTGTCCTTCCTTTTGGACAATATTTATGTAAGATTTGGTGAGAAACTCTACAAGCAGTTTGTAGGGATTCCAATGGGTACTAATTGTGCGCCTCTTGTTGCAGATTTATTTTTATACACGTATGAAAAGGAATTTATCCAAAATCTTCAAAAACAAAGAAAAAATGATGATGTGAAATGTTTCATTGGTACTTCTAGGTACCTGGATGATATTCTTACTATCGACAATCCTGTTTTTGAGAAATATAAAAATGTTATTTCTCCTCAAGAATTGATTCAAAACAAGGCAAACGTTTCAAACACAGAAACACCATTTTTGGACCTAAATATCAAAATTGTTAATGGAGAGATCCATACAAGTGTGTATGACAAAAGAGATGATTTTGGATTTAACATAGTAAATTTCCCCTGGCTTGACGGTGATGTTCCTAGATTACCGTCCTATGGTATCAATATTTCACAGCTCATCCGGTATGCTAGAGCATGTACTGATGTTTTGGATTTTCATAGTAGAAATTTAAAAATTACCAATAAACTTTTAGGACAAGGTTTTCGCTTTCACAAACTAGTAAAGACTTTCTGGAAATTTTACAAAAATTATTGTCAACGTCTTCTGAAATTCGGACCAATACAGGCAACAGAGTATATTACTTTGGGTATTTCACAACCTGCATTTTATGGTGACATTATCAACAAGATAAAAAGGATCAAAGATAGACAACATCACTATCGAAAATGCGTCAGAATCATCAAACGCCTTTTATACCGTTGGTATGATCCTAATGTCACCAGACGGACACTAGGCTTGGTACTTGATCAATCTACAGTCTTGTACAAGCGCATTCTTAAAACTTGAACTCTGACTGACTGTGACGACGGGACTCCATGACGGGCCCTGTCCAAACCTCTTTAGAGAAGACAGGGCCCCGACCGCCTGTCCTCTCTGAATGTCAGTCGGACTCCTCGGGTGATAACATACATGAGCTCACGGCGGCAGAGCACGGATTCTATTACGTACGCCCTCTTTTTATATCCATTTACATATTCATCTGTGTTGCATGGGTCCCTGCGTTTTGCGGTCTTGTTTGTGTGTGGTCATCTGACAGTGAGGAGGTTGTTTTACACCACAATTGTACGTTCTTCGAGACCTCTGGGTAATCGGAAAAGTGGGAGGGTTGTGCGCACGTAATCCAGGATAACCATAACTTCTGATATTTCCGTGGCAGATGGCCGTCCTAAGTCGGCACCGGTTGCCCATTGGTCTCGTTGGTTTATGTGTAGTCCTTTGTGTTTGATGTTTCTGTGTTGTGCGTTGACGTTCCTTGTCCTTTACGCGTCTCTTTCTGTGCTTGTCTGCTTTGTGTTTTTGTATTCGGTGTTTTGGTGTTTTGCTGTGGGTGCTACAATCTGGTGTTGTTGGAGATCCCCTCCTTTGTTTTCTATCCCCTCGCACAGCTTTGTGTGTTTCCGCAAAAGCTTGTAGACACTCTAGCAGTCTCAGTTCACTTCTAAACATCTCGAACATTAATTGTATGTAAGTTGTCCATGGCAAGAAGACATTACCTATTGATTTTCAAAGTCAGGGGTCAAAGTCAAGGTCAGAATGAAAGATGATAGAAAAACCTTGTGAACGCTCTAGAGGTCACAGTTTACTTCTTATCTTCATCAAACATTGCATGTAACTTGACCATGGTGAGAAAAAGAGCATATAATTGATATTCAAGTTCAGAGGTCAAAGATTAAAGTCACAATGGGCAATGATAGAAGAATCATGCAGACAATCTAGAGGTCACTGCTTACTTCCAATCTTCATCAAACTTTGCATGCAATTTATCCATGGTAGAAGACACGACCAATAATTTATTTTTTAAGGTCAGATGTCAATGATCAAGATCGAAATGTGTATCTATAGACAAATCTTGTGGACACTCTAAAGGTCAGAGTTTAATTCCAATCTTCATCAAACTTTGAATGCATATTATCCATGGTAAAATGGCAACACATACTGGTTTTTAAGGTCAGTGGTCAAAGGTCAAAAGCACAATAAACGATGATAAAAACCCCCCCCAAAACTCTGGACACTCTAGAGACCACAGCTTTAACTTTGCAGGTAAGATGTCACTTGTGCGAGAACGTCAACTATTGATTTTCAACGTCAAAGGTCAATGTCGCATCGCAATCAATCAATCCATCAATACTTTATTCTCATAACTTTTTTTTTTACAAAAGTATATTAGAGAACAATAGACAATACTGGGAAAAAAATTCATTTTAAGCTGATTGGATAAAAATTGAATGTAAGAAACTGTTTTGACTCAAGGGGATGCGATAATTTGCGTGGCTTGTGTTTTCATTTATCAAGTTAATTGTGTAAAAGTGAGTCAGTATGCAATTTATTACTATTTGGAAAGTACGGCAATGAAAATTACTTATATAAATGCAAAATTGAGCGCTTTTGAAGTGAAAATAATAGGAAAGAGTAATTTAATTTCTTGTAAATACTTATGGCATCAAAATATTCAACTTCGATTACGCATGTCCACACTACTTTGCAGGGGACAGTCAGGCAATTTAAAGTTATTCGGTTATTTTCATGTGTGAGGGTACATGTGTAGTTATCCGTTGCTTTAAAGATCGAAATTTACTTGAAAAATGAAATTTCAAGACATTCACAAGAATACAATTCACAAATATTTTATACTGAAAACACTATGAATCGTGAAAGCTCGGAAAACAGGAGTGATTTTGGAATTTTATGAGAAAACTAATGCTTTAAATCGATTGATTTGCATATGTAATCGTCGCCTACAGACATTTCAAATGCATGCAGCCAGAGGATGCTTACTCCTCCGGGGCTCCTGGTTCTGCCCCCATTTGAAGGTTTATGATTGCCTTGTTAAAAGATACTTACATGTATATGCCATGTTCCCCTTGGTCTTTGACACAAGTACTTCTATGGAATGCAAGTTTTGAGGTCAACATAATCTACATGTGTATATGTTAAAGGGAAAGTAAATAGGGGTGGGTTTCATCGAGGTTCGTTAGCGTCGATCTCCTGTCAGACATTTCCAGTATAGATGTAAGGAAAAATTAAGATTCCCTTTGATACCTCAGTTCTGCCCAACGACTTCTCCCTGTTCTAAGTTTAGATACGTACAGTTACGTTCGTTTAAGTAAAAAGTTAAGGTTTGCGTTCTTAAACGAAAGATCTCTACTATGACTGTACATTTCCAAACTATATATGAAATATTTTATGTTTTACGCGTTGCTCCTTCAGAATATTCGACGTAACACGTGATATATGGCGAACAAATTCTCACTTTAGGTGGTTCGGGTATCGTCATCACCCCTTTCCAAATTATATGATCACCTTAATTTGTTCCGATGTTTTACAAATAATTAATCATGTTTGAATAATAAACCCTGCAATTTAAAAAAATGTTTTTCGTTTGTCATATAGGTTTTTCCCCTATTTTTTGCTAAAAACATAACATTTTCATATCTTAATTTGCAATAAATGATGATAAAGGTACCTTGCAGGGGGTTAACTCTTTAACTTTGATTAAAGGGGATAAGAAGTTAGTTTGACCATTAAAACAGTGTGAAAATAACGGTACTCGAACCCCCTTAAAGACATTGTTATTTCCCTACAGTTTTTTTTTCAGAAAAAAGATGTAGTTTTTATCGAACAGTGCATATAGATTGGACATTGCTAATCATTTACGTGTTAATCCTTCAATGACCGACGTAACATTTGGAATGAAAGATCACACATGCCTTTTATTTTTCGTTCCATTGTATTCACGTAATTCGCTATGAATTGTGCATTTGAAGACGCTAGTTTTTGCAAAAAAAAAATTGTTTATATCTGTGAGCTTCTATCGAACGTCAACATCCTATCAGTGCATGTTATCGTGCAATCCAATCATGAATAAATCATGGGGAGAAAAACCCGATATTCGAGTTCCTTAGAATGCGTTATTTTTTTTCGTGTCATTAAAGGATTATCATAACGATATACTCAAACTTAATCCTTCTGCTAATTGTTTTGGAAACACACCTTTGTCCGATTCCTAGGAACATATTCAACAACTTGAAGCTCTCTATATAAATTTTCTTTTTAGAATTAATGAGCTAGGTTTGTATTAGCCGAATTGAAATTTAAATCAAGGTTTTGAGATTTTTGTGAGAGAAAAGGAAATAAAGTTTATTTCAATCAGAAATTAAGAAAAGAAATTAGACATACATTTTTGTGACAGCTTTCACAAACTGTCTTAGAAAGCAACATAATTCGCTTAAATCAGCGAGTTGTTAAATGATTCATATATATTTAAATCTCCGGCGGGAAGTTTATATAATAAATAACAGTAAACACTCAATATTCACAATTTTTCGGCTATCGTCCTTTATTAAGTGGAAAACAAGTGAAAAAAACCCAGAGATACAAAAGATATCTACGCCATATCCATAATTGCTGGTAAACAAAGGAAGGCCGAAAATTTGTTGATACTGAGTGACAAATAAGAAGTGCAAAATCGTTAATCGAAAAATCATCCTACCTAGGGCATAAAAACCCTGAATTAAACCAAAACTAAGGCAAAGGAACAGAAATAAAAAACAATCTACCATATGAAGACAATTGAACTCAGTGAGATCAGGTGCCCAGGAAGAGTGAGCATTTCCTGCCTGCATGCAACACCCACCATAGCAATTCAGTAGAATGAGTGTTTATTGTTATTTGTCAAACATATTTATTTTCTTTTAAAAGGAGGGGATCTTCAACCAGACTTGCAGTACCCACAGCAAAGCAGCAAAACAGCCAATGAGAAAACACAATGTAAACATACACAGCAAGAGACGCAAAAGAGACATACAACACAAAAACATCAAACACAATAAACTACACATAAACCAACGAGATCAATGAACAATAGGTGTCGACCTAAATCGGCCATCTGCAAGGTTAGAAGCAAATGGTGTGTTTTCCGGACTACTTGCGCACAGCCCTCCCACTTTTCCTGTTACCAAAAGGTCTTGAAGAACGCAGAATATCATCCACCATCCAGAATGGCGGATGATATTCTGTCATAGACCATTTGAACCATCCAACCAAAGATTGTACTCTATATCTTTCAAAATGGAAGTAACCGGATGTGACAATTCTACCGAATTGAAGCGACGGGTGTTGCATGCAAGCAGGAGATGCTTACTCTTCCTGGGCACCTGGTCTCACTCTCATATCGGGAGTTCGCTTCTTTTCATATGGTGGAGGTTTTTGTTTTTGTTTGCTTTGGTTCCTGTTTTATCCTGATTTTGTATGCCTTCGGTTTCTGATTTTCTGAATTATCGATTTTGTACTGTAGACAGGGATATGGTCATTATCCATATTTGTCATTGTAGTGTAAAATAACCTCCTTGCTGTAAGATGACCATACAAACAACACAACAAAAACCAGGAGCCAATGCAACACAGCTGAACATGTAAAAGGATATTAAAAACGAGGCGTGCGTACGAAATACAGTCCATGCTCTGACGGCTGTAGCGAGCTCATGCATGTAATAACCCGACCGACATTCAGAGAGGACGGATGGTCGGGGCCCTGTCTTACTGAAAAAGAGGTTTGGACAGGGCCCGTCATGAAGTCCTGTCGTCACAGTCAGTCAGAGTGCTGAGTCTTAAGAATGCTCTGGTACAAGACTGTAGATTGGTCAAGTACCATTCCTAGTGTCCGTCTGGTGATCATGGCATTATGATAATATCCACGGTATAAAAGGTGTTTGATGATTCTGATGCATCTTCGATAGTTATGCTGTGTACCTTTGATCTATTTTATTTTGATTATTATGTCATAATAAAAGGCAGGTTGTAAAATACCCAAAGTATTATACTCGGTTGCTTGTTTAAGTCCGAAGTTTAAAAGAAGCTGAGAAGTACTGTTTGTAAAATTTCCAGAAAGTCCCAACCAGTTTATGAAAGCGGTAACCTTGACCTAAAAGTTTCTTGGTAATTTGTAAATTTCTACTATGAAAATCCGAAACATTAGTACATGCTCTAGCGTACCAGATGAGCTGTGATTTGTAAACGCCGTATGACGATAGTCTTCGAACATCACCTTAAAGCCATGGGAAATTTACTATGTGGAATCCGAAATAATTTCTTTTGTTATACACACTTGTATAACTCTTTCCGTTTACAGTTTTAAATGTGTTTGATTTTTCTAAATTTTAGACAACGATTCGGCTTCATTAGACATACTATAGTTAAAAAGGTCAAAGCTTAATTCTTAAATCAAGTACATTGCCTTTAAGAGACTTACTTGTTACTTGAAATTTCTGAGATAGTGTTTGCTGTAAGGAGAAAACATTTTGTTCTTTGTATGCTTACTGTGCCCTCATATATCCATGATTAATATCCTTAGAGAAATAACAATTAGAACGTTACTTCAGTAGGACACTAGGCTAGGTACTTGACCAATCTACAGTCTTGTAAAAGCGCATTCTTAAAACTGGCACTCTGACTGACTGTGACGACGGGACTCCATGACGGGCCCTGTCGAAACCTCTTTAGAGAAGACAGGGCCCCGACCACTTGTCCTCTCTGAATGTCAGTCGGACTCCTCGGGTGATAACATACAGGATCTCGCTACAGCCGGCAGAGCATGGACTGTATTACGTACGCCCTCTTTTTCATCTGTGTTACTTGGGCCCCTGCGTTTTGTGGTCTTGTTTGTGTGTGGTCATCTGACAGTGAGGGGATTGTTTTACAACACAATTGTACGTTCTTCGAGACCTCTGGGTAATCGGAAAAGTGGGAGGGTTGTACGCACGTAATCCATGATAACCACACCTTCTGATATTTTCGTGACAGATGGCCGTCCGAAGTCGGCGTCGGTTGTCCATTGGTCTCGTTGGTCTATGTGTAGTCCTTTGTGTTTGATGTTTCTGTGTTGTGCGTTGGTGTTCCTTGTCCCTTTTGTGTCTCTTTCTGTGCTTATCTGCTCTTTGTATTGGGTGTTTTTGGGTTTTGATGTGGCTGCTGCAACCTGGTGTTGTTAGAGATCCCCCCTTCGTTTCAACTTCATGTTTATAGACTAAGATGATCCTTTCCAGTTGCAGAATTGAACACTTTATTTTTCTTTATTACGTACGCTGATAGGAGTCGGTAAAGCAGATTCCCCAAACTAGGTGTTTCAGTGTTATTTCAAATGAGTTAAAGAAGATAAAATAACGTTCTTTCCCATAATGGTACAAAACAGGAACTTCCTTTGGCTACATTTGCATTCAAAGTTATATTTGAAATCCCGGCTATTTTAATCTGTCATTCTAAATTATCATTTAGATCTGAAAATATATTTCATTTGATAACGCTTCTGAATAGAAATAGAAATATAAATTGAGATGCGATTGTTCTTTTAAATTAAAGTAGAATCTGTCATCATGAAGGCTGCTCTCAGCTTAATTATCAAAGCTAATATTCGGATTTCTTTCAATGTCGTGATCTACAATTAATTCCACTTTCAGGCTGTACAAGCTTGCCTTTGGTCTTCTATAAAAACTGTTTACCTCCATGATTACATGTTGTTATGCCATGTATGTTGGTCGTTGTTGTGTGGTTGTTATCGGGACATTCGTCTTTTACTTTACAATTTTTGTTAACTCTTTCTCTTTCTGCTCTCGTCTCTTGTGTGTTGGCTCCAATCTGATAATCTCAACTTTGTGCTCTTTCAAATTTTCAGATTTTCAAATTGAATAAATGTTTTTTTCAAGATACAAACGAGACGAAAGATTTATCTTTCTCTTTTAATACCATAGCTACCAACTACATAAATTGTTCGCCGCAAAAGCGGGAAATGTCTATTCTTATTACATGTATCTAAACTTGTTTTCATTTGAAGTGTGGAACAGTTTAACATGTTCCCCGTGATTGAATGTTTCAAGTGTATTAAATTACATTTCACCAGCTCTGTCGCCTGAAATAAGCTTTGCTTTGCCTCTTTGTCAATTTTACACCTTACATTAGTTTGCTATTTTTGAAAACTTTTCGTTTTATTCAAAATTATCATCTAAATTAAAGGAGCTTAATTCTAGCAGCATCCCTCCAATGCTATTTGCATATTTCTGTCATAGATTTAATTTGAATATGCTAATGAATCAACCCTACACAAAATGCGGAGCCGTGCATTCATTTAAATAAAAAAAAACTAGAGAGAGCTACTAATGAGTTAAAGAAGATCCTGACGATAATCTAAACGGCACTCACAATAGAGCACTAAATGGGGCATCGACGGACCCCTAGCAAACTAGAGGTGGGATCAGGTGCCCGGGAGGAGTAAGCATCCCCTGTTGGCTAGCCGCACCTGCCGTCGATGGTCACGCACGTAAATGAAAAATAATATATTAGATACATGCACTTTCTATGGTTCTGTCTATATAGAAAGTACTATGGCGACCATGTCAGGAAAAAATATTCAAAACACTTACTGTCAAACCCCTCAAGGGGAACTTTTTACGAGCTCCACATGGCAAAGGGCATAAGTGTGACACAATTGAGTTAAAGAAGATCCTGACGATAATCTCAACAGCACTCACAATAGAGCTGGAGGTGGGATCAGGTGCCCGGGAGGAGTAAGCATCCCATGTTGGCTAGCCGCACCCGCCGTCGATGGTCACGCACGTAAATGAAAATATATAAGACACATTTGACTCTGTTTGCAATACCTCTGAAGAGGTTTTCTAAACGAAACGCGTGTCCAGTGCATTAAAATTGCTTTCAAAGTTTAGTCAAGAAGGTAACTGGTCGGAACACTTTTATTTTGTTTTGTTCTGAGACAGAGTTGTCCTAAAGTTACATAATTATGGTTTCGCAGGGATTAAACTGTCAATAACGAAGTTTTACCGTAAATGAGTTTTAAATACTACCAAAAAAGAAAAGATTTGAACATCTACATATTACTTGCATAAATTTGTTTTATAGACGTTTTTATTCTAAGGTACACACGATGTCGGTAAACTTTGAAAATTGTTATTTGCATATACAGTATGTAGATATATGTCACGTATATTTAAATATTCAGAGTGAGCGCGCTACCACGATCAGCCAATCGCTTGAATGAACTTTACATCGTGGGAAACATGTGGTAAACCACGTGTAAACATTTGCTTATTCACTGTCTCTTTAAGATTCTCAAAAAGAAAAAATAACAATCAATTTACTTTTGGTGATAATAATAAATGTATTTCATTAATTGCAACATGTACAGATATTATGCTGCGTTTAGATAACCATGTCGAACGTGGACTATCGAACACTTTCAAACGACCTACAGTGTGTATGACAGCTTGAATGGAAGGCAGGTGCAGTCTGCTATGTACATGTGCGTTTGTTTACAAAAAGATTAGCCTTTATTAAGCTTTGATTTTAAGTTCTTATTTAATATTTGATAAAGACTGTGAATATATATAGCATATAAACCCATATAAAAATGTTGTATATATATACATATCAAACTTATACCTATACATCTCATAAATACAATCACGAGAACTACATCTGTTCAAGTACACTGTAGCTCCCTTTGGCTAATTTCTCCTTCGACTTCACTGTCAATTGTCAATATTTCTAGAAATTTCTAAAATGTGGGTCCTGTAGCATCATATTCCACCCATTCTGCTACCGTGCTACGTCTTTCGGTACGTTTTTGGACTTATTAATTTTCACACTTTTGGGCTTATAACATTGTTTAGATTTGCGGATCACTGACGAGGGTTAAGTACCCGAAACGTGCATGTATGGTCCATGCTGCCAATTCATCTGTTCTTAAATGATGCTATTCAATCTGAAGACGTTTAATAATTGAAACATATGTTCTATACTACCAATTTTGTCGTACTAGACAAGTGTTTCGGATATTTCAATCCTCGTTAGTGGAACTTCATGCCAAACAACCTTAAGTGAATTTTCCTTGCGCCATCTACAATACAGAGTTATAAATTTCTCTTGCAAAAAGTTTGTGTAGGGTTTATTCTGAAGCGTTTTTTAGTGAAAAATAATGGCCAAAAATCGTTGGAGGGTAGGCGCAAGGAGTTATATTCATTCTAAACATGACCAAAAAAATACACCGAAATCCAGCTAAGGACAGATCTATGCAATGATGGAGATACCCCTTAGTCATCGTCACGGTCAAGGTCACAGTCGTCCTCTAAGGTCTATATCTGTCCAATGCTAAACCAAATACTATTTCTTTTCTTTTATCGTTTATAACATTTCTCTTCTTAAATTTTGATGACACCGATTGTTGATTCCTTTTCGTCCCTCGTGTTATCCGTCCGCCATGTTGTTTTGTTCTGCTACAGTACTAGCTTTATGCAAATACATGATTACACGTGTTCGCCTTCGGTCATCTACGGAGAAAAGGACGCTATATTAGGGTACCCATTTTATAAGCAATGAATGATCATAGCTCGATGGCGAGGGCATATGTGACCAGCTAGTTTCTAATTTCTAAGCATGACAGACTCGCTCTCAATAAAGATTTGACAAAAAATAGGTGATTCATAGGTGATTCATGGTTGAGACGTTAAACATTTAAAGGCTAGAGTCGCTGTTGGATTAGGGCTGTGTTTGGTAGGTTAAATCACCCAGGAAGTTACGAAGTTCTAAATAATATTTCAAGTGTAAGAAACCTATTAGAAATTTCGTATTTATCTACAATAAAGTAACATCATATCCTTAAATACTTAAAGCTAATTCTAGCAACTGCTCAAGTACAATTTTGTCAATTTCTTTTGGTCCATTTAAAATTCAAGGGATGTGATTGACAAAATGAAATCTAGAAATTCTCAAGCCGATATGATTTCTTCATACGACTTTTCAAATATGTACACCATGCTTCCTCACGATAAAATTGATGATCAATTGTCCAAATTAATTGTGCTTTAATCAATAGGGGAAAATTTATATTTGTACATCTGAAACAAGGGTTCTTTCTGCTACAGAATGCAAATCATACAAATCATAGACATGTAATGACCTGTGTATTCCCTTGTCCTTCCTCTAGAACAACATTTATGTAAGATTTGGTGAGAATCTCTATAAGCAAGTTGTAGGGATCATTATGGGTACTTATTGTAAGCCTCTTGTCGCAGATTTATTTTTATACACATATGAAAAAGAGTTTATCCAAAATCTTCAAAAACAAAGAAAACATGATGATGTCGTCACAGTCAGTCAGAGTGCAATTCTTCAGAATGCGCTGGTTCAAGGCTGTAGATTGGTCCAGTACCAATTAAGCCAGGTGTCCGTCTGGTGACAGAAGGTTCATATTCACGATATAAAAGGCGTTTGATGATTTTAACACAATTTCGATGGTAATTCTCTCTTCCTTTGATCCTTCTTATGTTGTTAATTATGTCATCATAAAATGCAGGTTGTGAAATACCCAATGTAATATACTCTGTTGCATGTAAGGATCCGAATTCAAAAGAAGTTGAAAAGAAGTTGACAATAACTTTTGTAAAATTTCCAGAAAGTGTTTACTAGTTTGTGAAAGCGAAAACCTTGACCTAATAGTTTCTTTGTAATTTGTAAATTTCTACCATGAAAATCCATAGCATCAGTACATGCTCTAGCATACCGGATGAGGTGTGAAAGATACCGTATGACGGTTATCTCGGAACATCACCGTCAAGCCGGGGAAAATTGACTATGTTGGATCCAAAGTGTTGTTAACCTTGATCGTATAAATACATGTAGCGCCAACGCATACCCAGATCTTTGCGTCTATGACTTGAATGGCTTTAATTAAACAAGTAGAAAAACAATATTTATCAAAACAATACAAGATTCGAGACTTCAAGGCAATCCCCTCCTTTGTTTCAAGAATGAAATAACTAAGATAGCCGATTATCTCACTCTTAGGATTTTATTCAAGGTATACTTTTTATCCGATTCTATACCACTTACAAATAGGTTTGCACCAGAGGGATTATACTTTTAATATAATGCAGATAAGCATCTCCTTCTCATAAATCACACAAAAAAGATCAACATTATTATTCAAACTGACCAAATATGCCACAATGGATCGAATATGGCTTCAGATGTTTCTGATTTCTATCAAGGTATCCGTTGTACAATAGAGTCATTTTACAAAGTGTTTTAATCACCTCCATTGTAAAGTATGGTAAATTTTATGCCTGGTAAGGCACTATAAACTATATATTTTCAGAAAGGTAATGATGCCCCAGATATAAGACTCCCAGGTCTTTAAAATCAAAGGGGAAAAACTCTTGTACAACTTTGTCATTTTGCATAGGTTATATAGAGAAAATAGACAATTTAAATGCTTAACCAGTTATTTCCCTTTATTTTTCTGACCCTAAAATTATTATTTCTGAGCAGTGGGCATTATAACCTTTCAGAAAATATATAGTTTATAGTACCTTACCAGGCATGGAAAAATGCCCTATTGTACATTGGATACCTTAAATGAAATGTTTTATCTTTTATTTTGAGCAACAAGTTATTTGTAGAAAGGTATTCACTTTGGAAATTATTATTGATTTGATTAATTCCTTTGGAGTCTTGTATGAATTGATACAAAAATTACAATGTTGCAATATGACGCTATTTCTTTTTCAAGAATAAATAATTGTCAATAGATAAGGATATTTTTGATCATTCAGAATTTTATAAATGTTGAAAGTTCACCCTTTTATCTTAATATCTATATTTCTTTGTCTTTCTTAGAAGCTCAAGCGTTGCCAAAAAAAAAGCTGTGTTTGTGAAACACGAATGCCCCCGTTGGCATCTTTGCCTGTAAAAAAGATGAAAAGCAGTTTCAGATTTGAGGTCAAGGTCACAAGTTCAAATTAAGTATCCATGGAATAGTCTTGACACATGGAATTCAAATGTGAAATATGAAAGCTCTATCACGTACCATTCATTCAAAAGTTATGGCTAAAGTTTAAATTTTCGAAAGTAGGTCAAACTCCAAGGTCATCGTCACAATGTAAAAAAATTGGTATCCAAGGAAGGGTCTTGTCACAAGGAATACACATGTGAAATATGAAAGCCCTATCACTTACTATTCGAAAGTAATGCCAAAGTAGGTCAAACTCCAAGGTCAAGGTAAAAAATATTGGTATCCATGGAAAGGTCTTGTCACAAGGAGGATAGAGAGACGGACGGACAGACCGAAAACTATATGCCCCCGAATCTACGATTACGGGGGCATAAATATACAAAAAAAAGACTGGCTAGATATTTTGATTGGTTAGTGATAGGGCTTTGATACTTCACATGTGTATTCCTGGTAACAAAACCTTGTTAAACATACCATAATTTTGACTAAGTAATCTTGATAAAGATAAATATTTGACCTATTTTTCACTTTAAGTAAGACTGGTTTAATCTTTGATTTGACCTATTTTTCACTTAAAGTAAGACTGGTTTAATCTTTGATTTGTAAGTTATTGGGCTTTAATATTTCTTACTTGTATTTCTTATGATGACATCTTTGTGTGTTTTTTATGTAGGGACCTTGACCTAGATGATTGACCGATTGAACCTCTTTTCTGAGAATTTTTAGATTGATCATATCCTTTAATCGGGAAGTAAGATGTCTGATATTTTACATGTGCATTTTATTCGACAAGACTTTCCTGTACTGATACCAATGATTTTGAACCAAGTGGCCTTGACTTACATAGCTGATACACTTTTTTAAAAATAAGCCGCTTCGCAGGCAACGCTAGCATTCTTTGAATTGCTATCTTTTATTGTTGTTAAAGGTACAAATAGTCTAACAGGGATTAAACTGTCAATAATGAAGTTTTACCGTAAATAGCTTTATAAAAGTACTACCATTTGAACATCTATATATTATTTACATAAAATATCTCTCACATTTTTTGTTTTATAGACGTTTTTACTCTCTGGTACACACGATTTCGGTAAACTTCGGAAATTCTTATTTGCATATACAGTATGTAGAAATATGTCATGTTTATCAAGGTCAAAGTGAGCACGCTACCGCGATCAGCCAATCGCTTGAATGGACATCACATCGTGAGATTACTACGAAACATGTAGTAAACCACGTATACAGTCTTTTTCAAATTCTCTTTCTCTCTCTCTCTCTCAAAAAAAACTCACCAATATTTCATTAATTGCAAAAACAAGGTTGATATCATGTATAGATATCATGTTTCATTCAAATCACCATTTTGAACGTGGATAATCGAACACTTTCAAATGACTAACAACGTGTAATAGTGTATAACAACTTGAATGGGAGGCAGGTGTAGTCTGCTATACACATGTGCGTTTGTTTACCAAATCCTGAATGAAAATTTACCTTTATTTAGTTATGATTTTTTTATCGTTTTTAATATTTGATTTAGACTGTGAATATATACACATATCAAAATTACTGTGGATATATATACACGTCAAACTTATATATAAACTTCTCATAGATACTATACATGTACATGTACACTGTAGATCCCTTTAGCTAATTTTCCCTCAGACTTGTCAGAGTTTAATTTCACGGTCGTCCTCTGAGCTAGGTCCTTATAACTTTCAAATACCAAGCCAATACTATTTGTTCATAACATTTCTCTTTGCAGATTTTGATAACAGCGATTGACGATTCATTTTCGTCCCATGTGTTATCCGTCAGCCATGTTGTTTTGTTTTGATACAGTACTAACCTTATGCAAATAAGTGCTTACACGTGTTCGCATTCGGTGTTCTACGGAGAAAAATAGGTTATATTAGGGTACCCATTTTATAAGCAATAATTGATCATAGCTCGGTAGTTAGGGCATATGTGACTATTGTAACCAGCCAGTTCCTAATTTCTAGGCATGATAGACTCGTTTGCGTTAAAATGTTGACAAAAAAGGTTGATTCATGGTTTGGTCTTGACGAGACCTTGTGTACCTTTAAATATAATTCAAGTAAGTCAAATCAATGAATTTAATTTTCAAATGCCTCTCAAGCTGAGATTACATGTGTGACCTGATCCATGAAGCAGGAGATTATTACTTTTTCTAGGCACCTAGTTTTACTACCAGTTTAAAAGTTCCTCCCTGTTTACATCGTCGATTAAAAAAAATTATTTGCTCTTTTCAATTACGATTGATTTGTATGCTTCTTGGTTCATATGAATTTGAAATATCGATTTGTGTTATAATTGGTGTATGCTCTTAGCTTAATTTTACAGTTCAAAGGATCACTTATACCCGAACGTGCATGTCTGGTGCATGCTGTAAATTTACCTATTCTAAAATGATGCTAATGAATTTGAAGACGTTAAACATTACATAACAATACTTCATGTAGCTAAGACTTAAACTGCAAGTTTATTTGGACATGAGCTATTTGGATTATATTGTATCTAGATTCATATGTTCCTTAGTTCAAATTTTATTGTACTAGACACGTGCTTCGGACATTAAATCCTCGTCAGTAGTACTTAATGTCAAACTGGTTGAATAAAGCCAAAGTGAAATTTCCTGGCGCCGTCTACAACATAGACTGTTAACTTCCTCTTGCCAAAAAATGAGCGGCTCCAAATAATGAGTACGGTGTATTAAGAAGCGTATTTAAGTGAAAAATATGGCCAAAAATCGTTGAAGGGTAGGCGCAAAGAGCTTCAATATAAACATGACCGCAAACGTCGGCTGAAACCTCAGCTAAATACAGAGTTATTCATTGAGACATATACCCGTTGGTTTTAGAAATGGTGACAGAAATTTTAGAACATATTTCAATGCAGTGCGTAAACACTAAAACTAGGTGAGCGATATCCTCGGGGACTTACAGTCCATGAGCAGCGATACCAACCCAGTGGTTGAAATTGTCAATATTGAAATATAGTACTGATTTTTGTGTTGCTCAATGTGACATAATTATTCATAATTTATGGTTGTGACTTAAGCTTCTATTACACTTTATGTTTGAGACGCCTGACTGGTTTCCGGATTCAGATTTTGCAGCTATTTTAACAGAAACTTTCTTTCATCACTCAGGTCTCCTTAACAATGACACATACGGTGTACCTTTCTGTAGCAGTGTACCTCAAGTATCTCTGTGTGTCACTGACATAGAGGGAAGGGTGAACAATTCAGCAGCTGAGAAAGCTTGTAAAGACAAGGGACACCCCGGCTTTTTCCTTGTTGACAGTGAGGAGAAAAATCTATTTATTTACTATGTCACGAGTTGTAAGTAAAGATACAGTATCATACGCATATTCAAAAATTTATATTAAAGTGAGAAATTCATACCTGCAAGTTCTGATTTTTGCTCATTTTATTTCGTCTTCAATTGATTACATAAAGTGAAATCCAATTTAATTCTTAATCAAATTACTGCTACATATACTACACGATTTTCTTTTATAATAATATTCGTCTTGAATCGATTATATTGTGTGCTTGTGAAAAACAAATACAATTTCATTCTTAATCAAATTACTGCTACATATTCTACACGATTTTCTTTTATAATTATATTATAGTCTTCGAGAAAGAAAACCGATATTGGATACAAGGAATCCGAACAGGGACATGTGACACTTGTTTTGAGGATGACATTGGACGGCCACTTTCATACTTCAAATGGGACAGTCCAACCTATGGTACGAATCATTAGCTTCAAATTCAGAATGACATGTCAGAATCAGTGAATTAAAGCTAATTCCAAAACCAAAAATCAGAGTCCAAAAGTCAAAATCTATAGGCATTGAAATTCTTGAAAAAAAAAACAACAACAGAACTTTCTAACGAAAACGAAAAAGCAGACAAACAAGACAATAAGACAGTATCATATGTAAAAACAACAGACAGAGACTATCTAATAAAAATCCTCAAGTGTCCAGTGCGATAACGGGATTTATTTGAGACACATGGTCCTTTTCTTTCAATTTTTAAATTGATTTTTTTTTCTGCAATGAAAAGAATTGAGATTTTAACAGTTTATTTATTTTCCTTATAGAATGTTTCCATGCTTTGTTTACTTGAATAATTGATAATAACAACGGATCTATGCGTCATCTAAACGATATTCTAATATAATATTTTCATTCAGTCTGTCATAAAAGACCTTTTCAAGTGAAAATCATCAATAAGATTCGATTCTGTCAGAATAAGTAGACTCGACTATCTTTGGTTAACACTTCCTTCAAGAGTGGAGATTAAATATTTAATGGATCTGAATTGTCGTTATTGATAATTGACATAAGTCCTTTCAGTTCTTCTTTATAAAGACATTAAAAACTTTGGTTCCTAAATCTAAAAGAGAAGGAGATAGACAACTACACATTCAAACATATCACAGCATTGAGCCCAATTTGTAATCTTCCACACAAACTTTTATTACATAAGGCAAACAATGCAATGAAAGGCAAACACATTTTTGAGATGAAATAAAACGCCTTGTTACACAAGTTTTTGTGATTTTAAGAGCGTATACTGTCAAACTGATTTTTCTTGTAGTATTACAAACAAGAAGAAGAGTTTTATTTCATCTCAAATTCGTTATACTGAATTTCTTGTGAAGATTCACTAAGATGGTTGCATGATAAATAGCGCTTACAACCTTAAAGCTACTTCACGACGTAGATGTAAAAACTAAAAATATACATATGTTTTTGCCATACTTGTAGGTGGCACCGGCGTACAGCCCAGACCCAGGGATCGCGTGGCTTTTTTACCGGCCATAGGATTCTGGAACGCTGTGAAGCACCAGGGCTGGGCGGGGATACTATGTGAAGTATAGAACTGACAATCGTTTTCAATATTGGTGTCCTGCATCTCTTCCTGTTGTAACAAAGAAAAGTTACAAAAAAAAAGTGACTTGAAAGTTAATAAATTATATTTCTAATTGGAAGATGACATTCTCCTTGTATTTTTCCACAGCTATATACATGTACAAACAGTAGAATCCAAGATACACAATTATAAGACATATTTCAATGTTTTAATTTAACTCTTTTTGCCTTGTTAATGCTCCTCGTCTGTTTTCCAATGTGGCCATGCTGTTACCTGTGACCTTTATTGTGATAATGCTGTCACCTGTGACCTTAAACATTACTTGGACATTTCAAAACTTGTCATTTCATTCAAAAATATAATCGAATTTAAAGGAGGTTAACATCTTAGCGCCATCCCTCCAATGCTATTTTGAATACAGATTTTATTTGGATATGCTACTGAATCGACCATTCAGGAATGCAAAGTAAATGCACAAATTTGATTTTGAAAAAATATAACCAGAGGGCGATACTGAAATGAATTTGGCTGTGTCTAAAAATCTCTTTGACTGGAAGCATCGTTGATGAGGATTTAATATCCGAAACGCGTGTTTGGTGCATAATAGATTGGTTTGAAGTTTTCTTCAAGAAGGTTTAGAGGTGGTACACTTTCGTATTATTAACTTTTGCAGAAAGGAGTCCAAGTCATTTACATATTGAGTTGGGTATTGCCAGAGAAGAGAACATCATATTGCGATATTTCATTTGAAATATTGCGATATATTGCAATATATTGCATTTGCGTGAAGTAATCAGAAATTGACAGAAAATTTGAGAAAACAATAGCAAACCACACCGATATTTAATTAAAAGATAATTTATTGTATATATGTTTAGTGTCTACTTTTTTATAGAAGAAAAATACATACTGTCGACTCAGCCTCAATTAAAAACAAGTATGGAAAACAATAATTCTCAGTTATTTCAATGTTTTTTTTTTCAAACCGAAATGTTTCTAAACATGAGCTTTAATTTGCATTTGCATTTTTGACGACGTTGTACGCTTTCTGATCCGCCATACCTCAAACCAAAACTGACGCAATTTTACGGTTAAAATCTCTGAGCACCAGATTCAAGACTGATGTGACCAGAGAACTTCTCTTTCCCCAAGAGCATCATATCATTTCACCAGCTGATAAAGCAGCAAACTATTACACATTTACAAATGAAAAGTATTTCCTTGTTGGACAGTCTCAAAGAACTTTTAGAATACCTAGATTTTTCAAGTTTCAGTTAAGTACTTTCGATCACTTGAGATCAGGCGCGTAGCTGCCATGTAAGTCAATAAGCCCGGGCTTGCACATTATTCGGTGATAAAAATATGAAATTAAACAATAAATAAATAAATAATAAATAGATGAAAAACAATGAAAACAAAATAGATTTGAAAAATGGCTTGCCATAGTTATCTATCAAAACATTATTTCTTTTAGGCCAAATATCATATTTCATTTATTTATTTGAAAATATCAAAAGAATGAATGTTAATGAAAAAAAGGTTTCCTTAAAGGTGCTACTGTTAATAGATGCATGTGTCATCATAGATTCTAATTTTATAGGCAAGCTTTGAAGGAAAACTTCAGTTTTTCACCAATTTACCAATTGAAATCTGAAAAAAAAAAATCTTGCTCCAACTTTGCAAGAAAAAATAATTCTGCTCCACTCTGGGGCGAGAAAAATAATCTTGCTCCAACAGAAAAACTAAAGGCCCCCACCCCCAGAATATCAAATGGACCGTGCCTTATACTAGCTGATAAACGAGTTCCAGTGGTCCGATTTTATTGAAAATTTGTGGCTTTTGACAGTACACTTATTGAGAAATTTTGTTTTGAAAATGTG
Source organism: Pinctada imbricata (assembly GCA_033119305.1). NCBI lineage: Eukaryota > Metazoa > Mollusca > Bivalvia > Pterioida > Pteriidae > Pinctada > Pinctada imbricata. The sequence goes on from VSWD01000013.1 coordinate 10,707,611, forward strand.
CATTTAAAATGTATTTTTAGCCACTCAAATTTGCTGAAATCGTTCTCCGTCGGGCCCCAGACCCCTTGCCATATCGGGCTTGCACTTCCAAACAGGGCCAGCTACGCGCCTGGAGATGATTTGATTTTTCGACTTAGTATACATACGCACTACTTAATCTTCATTCTATAAAATGCATGGTGTAATGTATAGGTATTCTTTTCCTTTTTATCGTGAATCGTAAGTAAACGAGTGACTTATTCTGTCAAACGCAAATCGAGTCCGTCTTCATAATCCGACACAGCGCCATGATAAAGACACTTGGCTCAAAATGTAATGTCACAAAATGGTTTTTTAAGAATTACGGTCACTTTTTAGAAATTTAGATATGATAAAAGATATCAAACCCATCCAAATTGATCTTTCAGGACTTAATTGCGATTTATTTCTTCACTACTGATTAACAATTTTCTCGGAAAATAAATTCATTTAATTGCTTCAAAGAACGTCATCAAACAGAAAATCTAAATTTGCAAAAAAAAAAAAAAAAAAAAAACCAAACCCCGAAACATCAACTCTTTTTTTTTCAGTCAGTTTTTCATATTATGTGTCGTACATCACAAAATTATCCTACAACATGTTGTATCTGACCTTTTTTCGCAAGCATAGTTTTCAGAAACAATACCTCGATCTTGACAAATCATCTTTTAACGTTCATTTGCAATGATTTTGTACATGAACTTGAAGCTATTCTTGTATTTCATTTAAGTATTTCAATGCAACGTTGAGCATAAATATGCTACAGATAAATAAGAATGACTGAAGACAAAATTTGTGTTCCTTTGGGATCAGACTTGCTTAATAATTATAGTAAAACATACCCCAACATACTGAAATTTCAACTTAGACATTAAATTTTCAGATTGATTGGCATATTTTGACTAGATTTCTATAGACAAACCCGTACTCATATACAATTTTACTATCAATTTGCTAAAAGTGGTCGAACAACAAAATCTCAGAAGGATACCAAATCTACGGCCATGCACCAGCAGATAGAAACAGCACGCTTAAAGCAAAAAAAGCAAAAAGTGGGAGTTGCCATGGCAACCACTTACTGATATCAAGTTTATATACTCATGTGAAGCCGAGTTTGTTCCGTCCTTGATCTCTTACAGTAAGAAGCACCTAGCACTCCATTCTGTTTTACAAACAGATATATATCGATGACGTCATCTTAACCAATAATCAATTTTTTGCTGATTTCCAAACAATATATTCGTGTGAAATAGAGGTGAAAGAAACCATAACCTCTGCTACATATTTGAATCTCATGCTATCTTTTGACGGCAATGGTCACTTAAATACTTTAAACAACATATGACAAACGTGATGATTTCAAGCATGTATCTTTCCTAAGTAGTAGCGTCCTGCCGATAGCGTATTAATGAAAGAAGGGTATCTCCAACAAGAACACAAAGCAAAGCACCGAAATAAGATTAACACATAGATACATGTACATGCAAAAGGGGCAAGGAAACCAATTACAACAAGAAAACACTACACATAAACCAACGAGATCAATGGGTGATCGGTGCCAACTCATATCGCAACTGTAAGAGCAACCTTAAAATATCATCCAAATTAAGGAGGTTGCCATCTTAGCACCATCCCTATTATGTCATATTGAACATAGATTTTATTTGGATATGCTACCGAATCGACCCTATTGGAAATTTTGAGCCGCGTACTCTCTGCAAATTGCACAAATTTAATTTCAAACAATCTAACCAGAGGGCGCTACTAAATGAACTTTGGCTGTTTCTGAAACTAAGGAGGGGATCTCCAACAACACCAGGCTGCAGCACCCACAGCAAAACCCCAAAACACCCAATGCAAAAACACAGAGCAGACAAGCACAGAAAGAGACACATAAGGGACAAGGAACGTCAACGCACAACACAGAAACATCAAACACATAGGACTACACATAAACCAACGAGACCAATGGGCAATCGGTGCCGACTTAGGACGGCCATCTGTCACGGAAATAGCAGAAGGTGTGGTTATCCTGGATTACGTAGTCACAACCCTCCCACTTTTCCGATTACCCAGAGGTCTCGAAGAACGTACAAGTGTAGTGTAAAACAACCTTCTCACTGTCAGATGACCACACACAAACAAGACCGCAAAACGCAGGGGCCCAAGCAACACAGATGAATATGTAAATGGATATAAAATGAGGGCATACGTAATACAATCCGTGCTTTGCCGCTGCGAGCTCATGTATGTTATCACCCGAGGAGTCCGACTGACATTCAGAGACTTTTGGATGGAAGCATCGCTGATGAGGATTTAATATCAATTCTCTGTAAGGACCAAAGTATTTTGGAAATAGTATGTCATAGATTTTTATGATTTTCTCTACCTTTGGTATGTATAATGCACTGAATACAAAAACAATGATTTTATGAAATCAAAAATTTCAGTTGCCATGGAAACGAGATCTGTCTATTTATAGCACTTAAACAATGCTCATATAAGTCGTCTTTGGTTATTATGCTGTCATGGAAATCATTGTTAGAGCTTATTGGTATTGACAACTTATAGTATTTAAAACCTCTATTTTTAGATACATAAATAATTTTTTTGAAATTTCTTTTAATAAGTCGAATTATATCAAATCAAAATCAGTCAAAAACTGGCGAAAATTAAGGTAAAACGTCAGCCTTTTTTGTTTTTACCATTTTAAAGCAAAAAGAAAAAAGGACAAATGTCGGCAGATAACACCATCACTGTTGTCAGAACAAAATATATTTTATGTCATAGATATAATCATTGAAGAAAATAAGTGGGACCTTGTTTTCTTTTCTTACATTTTGAGGTAAAAAATGGTTGTCATGGCAACTTCTTATTCCAACGCACGATGACTACATCTTTTCAAATTGATTTTTACCATCGTTTAAAAAACTTATATTGCTTAAGCTTTATGTAGGACAACAGAAGAAATTATTCTTTGTTTGAGTACTTCCAAAATTTGTCAAGGTCATTGACTTTAAGTTCAAGGCCAATTCAACATATTGGTTCCAATTTCAATAAAGTTTGCATTTTTGTTGTAACTTATTGTTCCTAATTTTTGGCTTGACTGTCATATACTTGTATCAAAAATACTTCTTTCTAAAATTAGGATCAATAGGAGGAAAAACATTACAATTTTTAGTTTAGAACATTTCTCCTAAATAAATAAGATCCAAACAAAAATCACGATAATCTTACTTTTTTTATTTGTATTTATGATATACTAGCTACTGTACAGACCAAAGATGTCAGTGATTTTGAGACTTTTAAGCATCTTTAGACAATAAGTAGGGGATATATCCAAAATCACTTTGTATGTGTTTGTTTAACTCAATACCACATGATTTCTGAGTAACTGCCTCTCATATTTTTGAAAAAAATTAAGAATTTTGTCAAATTTTGTGAATCTCATTCAAGTACAAATATGGATAATGACCATATCCCAATACACAGTACAAAATCGATAATTTAGAAAATCATAGACCGAAGGCATTCAAAATCAGGATAAAAGAAGAACCAAATCAAACAAAGAAAAACCTCCACCATATGAAAAGAAGCGAACTCCCAAAATGGAAAATGGGAGTGGAGATGACCATAACATTGGGTCCTGTGACCTTGAAAAATTTCAAGTTGATTTTTTGAAAGTTGATTTTTTAATTAATAATGCTCTTTTATGTGCACTGATAAAAATTGCTTAAAAATATATATGGGACAGCCAAAAATTTACCAGTAAATTAATTAATGTGTAATAGTACTGAACAAAATGTCACCATGTAAACCATTTTTGTATCCCTTTGAATAAAGTTTTGAAGAGGTCACAATCAGATGTTAACTACCATTTTCTTAAAGGTCAAGGATTATACAGGCAGTAGAAATCAAAACAACCTGAATTTCAAAATATTTGCCCTTGAAATTGAGCAAAATCACATGAAATAAGGAGCTTTTTCGGTCTAAAATAGGGCTTCTTCAAAGCAGTTTTTTGCCTAAATTTTGAGCATATTGACAAAAATAATAGAATGGAAGTATGCTTCTTGTGTAGTAACTATACTATGAAAGATAAAAGAAAAACATAAAGGAAATTTCAGTTGACTACAATACCGGGTACAATGGAAACGAGCCTTGTGAAAATGACTATGTTACAAGTATTCTACTGATACGTAACATGGTTTCCATGGCAACGAAAACTGTATTTTTTATTATAGAGGACGCATCGACAGCTCCCTCAGAAAAATCCATGGATAAACTCATAATGCTGGGATAAAAAAAAAAACAAACAAACAAATATCAGCGCGATCAGCGACTTACCGAACTTCATTCTGCTTTCGAGGATATTTTGATACCTGTAGATCGTCTCCACATATATAAAATCTATAGTAGAATCTACAGGAAATCTATGCAGTGTAAATCCCAACACAAACTTCTAAATGTCTGCTGCCTTTGGTTCTGTTTACAACGCGTCACAAATTACGTCATCATTTACAGTATTTAGTACAAATAGGTCAAAACTGCTGGGGCTCTGTTCAAAACATGAACTTGATGAAGTATATTTTTTTCTGTCAGAAATAAGGCTGGGTATTTTTTCCCCTTGGAGGTAAATCATGAGTGGATCCAAGGTTATTTAAGAAATGACTGTAATAATTTTTCTGTCTATCGATGTATAGACAAGCGAAGCGTATTATATTTTGTTTGTGCATCGGTTTTTGTCTATACATCGATAGACAGAAAAATTATTGCAGTCATTTCTTATAATTTAATTAAATCACTATTTAATCATCTAAATTATTTTGCAATTGAAGTCATTTTAGCGTGGTTGATTTTTAAGTTCAAAACTGTCGACGTGATATTTGAACAGGCCTAACGTAGCGGCGCTCGCTGTTAGTGACGTCATAATAGGTGACATTGTCTATAAAGTAAGTAAGTAAGTAAGTAATATTTATTTAAAGTCGGCACTGTGTACATAAATAACAAAGAACATAAGCTCTGTAGAGCTTTTACAACCGACATGGACATAATACTAATACATAAGAAAAAGAACGATTAAACATGCAAAAAATAAAAACAAAATTAAAACAAGCACTGGAAATAAAATGTACATGGCAAACACTGACTGAAAGCTATAAACAAGGCATATAAGAGCTAAAGCTTATACAAAATAAAATCATGCAAACAAAGCAAATTAAGAAATCAAATTAAACAGCAAGGTAATCAGCACTAAAAGCTAAAAAATAAAGGAGAAAGACACTTGAAGTATCACAGGAAATAAGAGATTGGATGAGAGACTAGGAAGATACACTAAAAATAACCTATAGAACTATTATATCACATACTTGTAAACCATACAAAAATCACACGAACAATGACATGAATAAATACCACATGATATATACACACCAGAAAGACAGAAAGGCTGGGGATTTACATAGAAGGAGAAAGAGGGGTTGCATCCAGGAGGACAGAAAAGCATTTCTGAGAGAAGACTCCACTCACCATTGCCATCATAGGATGTTACTCCAGCAGTGAGTAGGGCTCCCTTCAGGGGTAGCTGAGATGACTGCAAAGGAGAGCAAAATGAAAAGGATAGGATCAAGGGGGTTGTATAACTTGGGTCGAAATTAAAGTAAGGGAGGTGAGTGTAGCAAAAAAAAAAAAAAAAAAAAAAAAATTGAGCAAACTATTCAAAGTGAACAAAATTCAGGTGATGCAGCCCCTTCTGCACGCATTACATTTACAGTTTGGCCCTTCCCATGATTCAATATATTGTCGAAATTGAGTTTGTGTGGTTAAAGATCTTGCTTCCTCTGGGAGGGAGTTCCAGAGCGAAGCAGCTGCATACCTAAAAGAGTGTAAACCATACCTGGTAGTGTTGGTCCTAGGGACTTCTGCTGAATTATGGTGCCTGAAGTTATAGTTAGATGATTTAAATTTAACAAGTATTAGCTTTCCAAAAAAGCTTGGTCGATACCAACATTTATTTAAAAGCGAAATGTTTTTTTTCGTTCAAAATTAGAATAAAGAGTAAAGAGTAGTATTAGTAAGGCTATGCATGAAATTCACAAAAATAAACCCCTGGTTACACAATAGGAACTTATGTGCTGATAATTCTGAAAAGTTAGAAAATAGTGCATTTGCACTATAGACAACTCAAGTCACAGTCATTCATAAATTGCTTGACCTGTGCGGTAGGAAAATTCCATTATAACGCAAATTAACTTGACCAATCAAAAGCCTTTCAGTATATATTCGCGGGAAAAGCGGAGAGATCTGATTAAAGAATTTGGGGGAAATAAGGGGAAACTTCTAAAATAAAATCCTATTAAATTATGTGACTACGCACAGTCTTATCGATTTTTATATCGCTCATTAATTTCTTTGTTGCATTTATCAATTTGTCTTTGGAAAGAAAATATACAAACAAAATGGAATATCCTCAACGAAACAGCTTAGTCGGCTGGATGGTGAGAAACTGTTTAATTAGCCCACTGGCAGCCTCGCATTCTAAGTGTCCAAACGTGTCTTTGATGCAATGGATCCAAGGATCCAGAAATGTCATTAGGGATTTTGAAGGCATAGGGTTTACTGTATCACACACTAATTGGTCCAAAAGTAAACATTGTTCAAGAAAAAATATCATTGTAGATATTACGTTAATGTGCAATATTTAAATTCTAATAAAAATATTTGAATTGAGGACTCAAGATGGCGCCGATGTGTAAGTCACGTATTTAACGGCTCCATCCAGATATACAAATTACTAACCTATATAGTGGATGTTCATACGGAAAACTTTATGACTAGTTACATGGGAATTTTGTGAACACTAGAATATAAAAAAAGCGGAAGAAATCATATTTACATCGGACTTATTGAAGAATTTAACGTTGATGTTTACATTGCTGTGATTTGTAATCACCGTTACCGTTACCTGATCAATAACCTGATTGTTCACTGCATATATACTGTGTTGACCTCGGCATACTTTTACAATGGCAACTAATGAAGGAAAATCAAAGTATTTCAGTGCGAAATCAAAGGGTGTTTTGGGTGATAAATCAGAGAAGATCCCAAGGAATACTAAGAAAATCGAAGAACCGAGAGCAAAACGAACGAACAGTGAAGTCTCAAACTCCAGTATCTCGGATGAATTAACGGTAATAATGGAAGATCTCCAAGAAATTAAATCTACATTAGATGAAACGACAAAGAAAAAAGATTTGACAGAAGTTAAAAACATAATGTCAGAAATGATAAAAGAAGTGAAAACTGAAATGCAGGCAAGGATCCAAGAAATAGAGGAGCGAAACAAAAAAGAACATCAGAAGATGCAGAAAGAAATTGACGGTCTCCTGAGAGAGAATAATACTCTGAAAGAAAAACTTATGTCAACCAATAAAACTCTCAGGGAAGTGACGCAGATGTCTAATGATGCCATAGAAATCGCAAAAGATGCGCAACGGAAATCTAACTATAACGAACAATATTCTAGAAAGAACAATTTCCTTATACATGGTGTCACCGAAAGTCCGCGTGAAGATACTACCGAGGTTGCTCTATCGAGTTTGGAAGATGCTGCACAAGTGAAATTACAAGATAGTGAAATCGTTGCAATTCATAGAATCCCGGGGAAGAAAGATATGCCGCGACCCATCCTCGTCAAGGTTAAAAACTCGAGCGTAAAGGCGAAAGTGATGCGAAAAAGGTCTCACGTAAAAAAGAACGGCAAGGGACTGTGCCTTAAAGATGACGTCACCAAACTTAACACGGCCCTTATTCAGCGTCTGAATAATCATAGTTCTATTCAACAAGGATGGTACTTTAACGGAAGTGTATATGCGTGTCCGATGGGAGGTACCAGGCGCTTAATGTTCGATATTCACGACGATATTGATGACAAACTGAAGAAAACAAGGGACAGAAATATCGATGATTGAGCGAAAGACATCACCATTTAATGATTAGATTACCTGTACTTTTCTGAAGATCAATGTCTGTAAGTGACCTTTAAATTAATTGTTTCGTATTTCTGTTTACAGTTGAACGATGATGACCTTAGTAAACTGACAAGAGTTTCCCATAGATATTAGTATACGAGTTAGTATAATGTATATCACCTATCGAGATTTCTATATCTATTTGTGCGTTACTTATGTTTGAATGTGGTGTGAATGTATTGTGCTTTGGATATTTATCAACTGAATGGTTCCTCAAATGTGTACTTAATAATACTTAAATGCCAGTTGACAAATTTAAGATTTTAAGTATGAATTGTAGAGGATTGCAAGATTATAAGAAACGTAGAGATGTATTTGCTTATATAAGGGACAGGGGTGCGTCTATTCACTGTCTTCAAGACACGCATTTCGGTGAAAAGGAAAATAAAAACGTCAGATCACTTTGGGGGTACGAACATGAATCTAGCTATGGCAGAACGAACGCCAGGGGTGTTTCGACACTTTTTAATAATAATTTTCCATATAAATTAACTGACACAAAGAAAGACTTAGAAGGAAATATGATTGCTTTGAGCATTTGTGTAGACAATGAATACAGTTTCACCTTAATTAACCTATATGGTCCTAATAACGATAAACCAGTTTTTTTCTTGGGTATTAAAAATGTAATTGAAGAAATGGCAAACGATTTTGTTATTTTATGCGGTGATTGGAATTTGATTCAAGATGCAAGTAAAGATTGTAGCAATTATACAAATATAAACAATCCTAGGAGTCGTGAAATTATTGATCAATTAAAATACGAATATAATCTGGTCGATCCTTGGAGAATTTACAATCCGGATAAGGTATCATACACATGGCAAAGACGTAACCCAACTAAATTAGCGAGACTTGACTTTTTCCTAATATCTCAGGAACTGCTATCATTGGTAGAAAATGTTAAAATTTCACCAGGCTACAGGACAGACCACTCTTTAGTTGAACTTACTTTGCGTTTGAATACTTTTAAAAGAGGAAGGGGTTTCTGGAGATTCAACAATTCTTTATTACGGGATACAATTTATGTTGAAAAAGTTAAACAAGTAATTTCAGACACATTAAAGGAATATTTACCTTTGATAATTAATTTTGAAAACATAGAAACCCTAATTAATGAAAACGTGCAACTGACAATAGATGATGACTTATTCTTTGAGATTTTGTTACTTAACATAAGAAGAATGACTATACCTTATTGTGCAGAAAAAAAGAGAGAGAAGACTGAACAAAAGGAAAAGTTACAAAAAGAGATAGAGCAAATAAAGGCAAATTTAGATGGAAATTCGTCGGAGACCTTAAACAATAGATATACAGAATTAAACCTAGAACTAGAAAATATTAGAAAATACGAGCTTGATGGAATTCTTCTTAGATCACGCTGTAATTGGATTGAAAATGGTGAAAAGCCGACGAAGTACTTTTGTTCACTAGAAAAAAGGAATTATGTGAATAAGAATATCAGTAAATTGGTTATAAGAGATAATTCTGTGACCACATCTCAGTCCGAAATACTAAATGAATTACGATCTTTTTATTGTAAACTTTACGAGGATAAAGATAGCGAACTTGATGATGTTGATTTAAGATCGCTTTTGGAAAACTTTAATGTACCACATTTGACTGAAAAACAGATAAGTGATTTAGACAAAGATATCTCAAAAGCGGAAATTCTCGAAGTTCTAAAGTTGTGCAAGCCAGACAAAAGTCCCGGAAGTGACGGATATACTTACGAGTTTTATAAATTTTTTTGGAGAGATATTGGCAATTATATTTTTAGATCATTTAAAAGTAGTATTAGTAAAGGCATTTTGTCTCATACTCAACGATTAGGGATAATTTCTGTTCTACCAAAAGGAAATAAACCGCGCGAGTATCTCAAAAATTGGAGACCCATTTCTTTACTCAATACTTCTTATAAACTTTTTGCGGGAATAATTGCCAAAAGACTCAAATCTGTCCTTGATTCTATCATTCATGAAAACCAGAAAGGATTTATTTCAGGTAGATTCATGGGGGAGAATACTAGATTATTATACGATTTAATGCACCAAACAGAAGAAGAAAATATACCTGGAATAATTATCCAATTAGATTTCGAGAAAGCTTTTGATACGGTGTCTTGGAACTATATATTTAAATGTTTGAAATTCTTTAAGTTCGGTAGCAACTTTCAAAAACTGGTTCGGATCATTTTACAGGATATGAAACTTTGCGTAATTCAAAATGGTATTTTTTCAGATTTCTTTAGCATCGGGAGGGGCTGCAGGCAAGGGGATCCGGCATCCCCCTATATTTTTCTGTTGTGTGCCGAAATACTTGGAATTCTCATGAGAAATAATACAGAAATTAAGGGAATAACTATAAGGTCACGTGAATATAGATTTATTCAATTTGCAGATGATACGACAATTCTTCTAGATGGATCAGAAAAGTCTCTTGCAGCATCTCTACATCTCGTAAATCAGTATTCAAAGTTTTCTGGGTTAAAGCCAAATTTTGATAAAACTACTTGTATAAAAATTGGGTCGTTAAAGAACACATTATTAGGTTTTGAAGCAAAATATGACATAAATTGGAGCCAAGGGCCTTTTACATACCTAGGGATAACTTTCTCAGTGGACTTAGTTCATATGATTCAATTAAACTATGAAGCAAAACTAGTAGAACTGAAAAACATAATAAAGAACTGGTCAAGAAGACTGATATCAGTCATGGGTCGAATTACTGTTGTAAAAACCATTCTTATCCCAAAACTTGTACACCTTTTTGTTAGTTTGCCGAATCCTGATAACTCATTCATTAAAGATATGGAAAAGATATTATATGGTTATGTTTGGGGAGGAAAGGTAGACAGAATAGCTAGGAAAACTATTATTCAAAACTACGAGAAGGGAGGACTTAAAATGATACATATAGAATCTTTTTTAAATAGCCTGAAATTGACCTGGATAAGAAGAATTTTAGTTTGTGAAAATGCCTCATGGATCCATCTCCTAACAGAAAGTCTTAACATTGATTGGGGGTCTTTTTGGCAATTTGGAAATGCATATATAAAGAAAATTTCAGAATCGAATAAAAATAAGTTTTGGGGCGATGTCTTCAATTCTCTTTATACTTTTAAGTCGCTTGTAGACGAGGACAATCTGTTATTCCAACCACTATGGTATAATGAAATGTTCGTAATTGAAAACAAAACACTTTTTAATAAATTAATGTACGAGAAAGGAATAAGATATGTCTACGACCTGATTGATGTGAATTGTGAGTTATTGTCCTTTAATGCATTTCAGATTAAATACTCTCTTAATATCCCATTCACAATTTACTATGGTATTCTAACGTGTATATCAAAAAGAAAAGTTAACCTATCTGAATTCAATGATTACGCTGTGAACATACCTTTCACTCCATCCTCAATTACAAAAATTAGAAAGGAGAAAAAGGGAACAAAATCACTGTACGAAATATTTATAAAAAGAATGTATGTAAAACCAAAAAGTGAGCTCAAATGGGAGAACGATCTAAATATTGAAACAGATATAACGTGGTGGGACAATTGTTATTCTCTTCTACATTATCTTACTAAAGATGTTAAGTTGCTTTGGTTCAATTATAGGATTTTACATAGGATTATTAGTACAAACTCTTACTTATTTAAGATAGGAATTAAAGAATCCGATAAATGTTCTTTTTGCGACCTCGAAACAGAAAACATAAGTCACCTTTTTTACGAGTGTTCATATGTGAGATCTTTTTGGGGGCAGATATCAACATGGATTACAGAGAAACTGAATATTGATATAGATTTTACTATTGAGAATATACTATTTGGAATGTTTTTACATATGAAAATTCTTACATTAATAGTCACATTGGCAAAATATCATATTTACAGACAAAAAATGAGAAATGCTTTACCCTCTACAGATGGTTTTAAACGGGAACTTATTCAATATAGGAAATATGAGAAGTATATATATATGAAAAAAATTAATATTGACAAGTACATAAACAAATGGGGAATCTTTCGCTTTCTTGACTAAGCACTATAATCTATATTAATTAATTAATTTCATGGCATATTAATCTATAGGATGTATGGATCTGTGAGCAAAAGAGTGTGAATGAACTTATTGAAATCATATGTATATCATCATATTGTTTACTTAAAAATGCTAAAAACAGAATAAAAATTAAAAAAAAAAAAAAAAAATATTTGAATTGCCATACCAAAGCGTTGTCATGACGATATGCCCTACTTTTATGAAGTGGCTATATAGCTCTGGTCACGTGTTTTTCACTAGTCACAAGAATGTTTCTTTCTATCGGACAATTGGCCCTATTGCAATGTTGAATCTGATGTATCAAATCGAATGTTGATCAACCTGTACAAATCTAGAGTTAGTCGATATCTTGATATCGACTAACAAGATCAAGTACAAACTCTGGGCATTGCTTATGTAAGATTTTGAAAGTTTCCAAAGCTATCGTACGGAGTCTTCTTACTTTTAGAGATGGAAGTTTACTTCTTGCCAGAAGGTCCTCATAACTGCTCTGATAATCGTCATAGATAAACTTTAGGGCTCTAAACTGGATTCTTTCAAGTTTGCGAGTGTTTGACTCACTACAAAAATGCCAAATGATAGGACAGTAGTTAAAGTTTGACAACACAAAAGAATGGTAAATCGTTAATTTGCTAAGTTTAATTTATTTAAGTTTTTTCCAAAACATTTCAGGCAGTTTAATTGTTTTGATGCTTTTTTACAAATATAAGTTATATGTTTGTTGAAATCCAGTTTATAGTCCAAAGTTACCCCAAGTAGTTTAACTTCATCCTCACATTGGATGTCAGCAGATTCAATTTTGATTTCTTTGATTTTTTCTTTTGATTTTTTGCCGACTGCAATTGCCTGGAATTTGGATGGCTTAGCTTTCATTCTGTTGAAGCTGAACCAATCTATAAGAGTGGAGCTATCATTGACTAAGGTCGAAACAACTTTTTGAGGGTCTGAATCACTATGAGATAGAGTGTTATCATCTGCATAGTTATAAAGAGTCGCGTTTTGCACAAATAGAAAAATGTCATTGATGAAGATGTTGAACAGGACTGGACCAAGGATGGATCCCTGAGGTACCCCTTTTATTGTGTTTTTGTAACTACTAATGAATCCATTTAATTTTACGCATTGGAGTCTGTCCGAAAGGTAGCTTGTGATGAGTTTTAGGGAGTGTTCCGTGACTCCATAATATTTTAACTTTTCCAAAAGAAGTTTGTGGGGGAGGCAATCGAAAGCTTTTGAAAGGTCCATAAGGACAGCACCTACAAATTTGTGTTGGTCCAGAGCCTGTTTCCAGTCTTCAACAACCCTGAGGAGTGTACTTTGGCAGCCAAAACCTGGTCGAAATGCTGCGAGAAAAGGATTGAAAATATTTTGGAAATGATCAAGTAGCTGAATATTAATGGCTCTTTCGAAAATTTTAGAAATGGTGGGTAGAATACTCACTGGTCTATAATTACCTTTTTCTAAGATACTTTCCTTCTTATAGATTGGGACAACTTGTCCAGATTTTAGTTTATCAGGGAACACAGAGGAGTTTAGAGACTTATTGACTAAAGTAGTAATTGGTTTGACTAGAGCTGGTGCAGAGGATCCGACGTCCCTAGCAACATTCACAAAAAATTCGTTAAAAATATCACTGATTGTACAGCTATAGATTAAATTTCGCGCCGTACGTTTGTATAGGCGTTATACAGACATTACGGGAATAGTTAAATTATTCAAAAAAAGAAGAGGGTTGAAGGCTTCAGATTTTTTTTAGAAAGGGGGGGTTGATTGTATTCAGGGGGGGTTTCTACTAACTTCTCTCCCCTGTCCCGCCCCTTCCTCCCTTCTCCCACCTCCTAACCTCTCCCTCCCTTCTGCCTCCCTCCAGTTGCCTCCTTCCTCCCCCTCCCATTCATCCTTGCCTTTTATGGGGATGGGGAGCAGACATGGAGTACCTCTCTCCGCCCCCTTATCTCCCCTCCCGCACCCTTCCTTCTTCCCCCGATCCCTCCCCCTCCCTCTCCCCCTCTCTCCTTCCTCTCGCCCCTTCCTTTCACCCTCTTTTAAAGTAAAGGAATGAGCAAGAATTTTGTCTTCAGATATTACATTGGAAAAGCATTTATATTATTTAGAAGGGAAAATCCTGTAATACTAATGTTATACTGTACTTATTTGTAAGTTTTAACCCCCTTCTCCGGATCATCCCATAAAACGATAGACGGTGCCGAAAAGGAAGTTTTCTCTCTCTTTTACATTTTGAATGTTAATTTTTCCGGTGAAAGTAAAAGGGGAGAGTGGTGGGTGGGTGCAAGGGGGGGGGGATACATATTCCTGATACGACAACTGACATTTCATCACCCAATGAAATTTAAAAAATAAACATTTAAAAGTTTCATTGAATTCATTGAATAATCAAGATACATGTTAATCTTACAATATATAAATACTTCAGAGAACAGTAAAATTCTTTTTTTTCTTTTAATTTTAATGGTCTTGAAAGTGCCCACAGTTTTCTGCCCGGGTTCTCTTTTCCTTGGTTTTCGTCAAGGTCCAAGGAATTAAAATGTATAGATTAAGATGACATCACTTGATCTTTTCTTATCTGTCATTTATGTTTCAAAATTAAGCATTGCGATTTCATGTTTACTGATTGTTTTGTGACATTGAGAATTGTTTCCCCGCATTTACGAGTTATGTGCATGCTGTCGATCCAGAAATTGTCTATAATATCCCTTCTCCTGTAGATGAGAATGGATTTCAAGAAAATAAAAACTAATGTAAGGCTGATAAAGACGGTAAAAATGATGCTGGAAAAAATAACAAGAACACATACAGTGGCGGATCCAGCGCCCCCTTTGCCGGGGGGTCAAGGGGCGAATTCTGCCGATTTTGACTGAACATGGGCCAAGATATACCTGTTTTTGGAAACTTTTGGGTCAGTGCCGGGGAGGGGGGGGCGCCCTCTCCGCACCCCCCCCCTGAATCCGCCACTGACATATTGTATGACCACAGGCGATTGTTTCATGCGAGCTCACACCCCCCTACATACACCTCCTACATACACCCACACACGTGTGTGTGGGTGTATGTAGCCAGGGGGGTGTGAGCTCGCATGAAACAATCGCCTGTGTGTATGACGTATTTTATTCTCATTAACTTAGTAAAAAAATAATCAATGAAGTATGGTGAAAATTGGGTATTAATTCATTGAAATTATAATTCATCTGCGTCCTCACAATGGCTTTGTCATAATTCATATTTTACAATATATTGAAAATAACTTCTCTTCGCACAGGAAATAAAATAGAGAGACCAAAACTAAAGACGAGTTGTTGTACTAAGGTACGGAGGAGTCCGATTTGGAACGACCATTGCCGAAGCTGAGTGGCGATGTAAACAAAGCTGAACAACTGCACATTTCTCTGTTCCTTTGTTCGTTGTAAAATGGTGTTAACAATTTGAATGCTTTGTAGTTCTTTGAATAGATCAGTGTTCATAAAATGAAGGTAAATTCCATGTACTGCGTCGATTTATATATTTTTTGTGGGGCAGGATTTTATTCGTTACTGGCGAAGAAGGGGGTGTTTCCCGTTCACTCGATAAATAAAAAAAACGACTTTCAATAATTTTAGATCAAAGAGACAATATCTTTTCCAGTTGAAGAAAATTCATAAGCTTATCCTCGTTTGATGATACTTAATGAAAGTATGCACTTAGCCAGAAGGTCCATTATACAAATTGTCAAAGGCAGAGGAAATTCTAGCTATACAGAATAAAAAAGGATCCTCATATCTTATATAGGCCAAATCATGACATTTAAAACAAAACAGATATGTCATGTGTAATGCAAATCGATGATTCCATCTCTAGTTCAGGGATTTTTTTGCTCCTGTTTGGGGCCGTTATTCGGCCCCATTCCCAATGAAAAATAGTATCTTTTTTTCCCAATTGTGGCTCTAAAATTTCCCAATCACATATAGATGTAATTATCACCGAAATTAGTGAAATTTACTGGTTCAAAAGTAGCAAATTTACTAATTATTTGCCATATTTTTTTTAAGCATAAGAAATTAAATCATATTGAGAAGAAAATTATTTGATTAAACTTTCCATTCTGAACTCTTGATTGTATAAACTGACATTTTACTATTACATGTATATTAGCACTTCCCAAAATATTCCCAAATGTCGTTAATTTTCCCAATTGCACGGGCCCCGACCCCATTCCCAAATTACTGAAAAAAATCACTGTAGTTACTGTTCTCTTGATTATCACTGAAGTCGGCAACATTGTTGTCAGACCGGTCCATTATAGTTTCTGTCGTATGACTGTTCTGGGCTCATCATTTACTTTTTGTGAGTGTTACATCATAAGAAGATTACATAACTGGATCATGTAAACTTGGCGATCGCAATACTGGTATATATAAATTTTTGTTCCAGTATTGTCACCAGTATCTTCTGGTATTGTTCGTTATGTACAATACTGGTAAAATACTACTGGAAGATACTGGTATTCCAGTATTGTTAAAGTAACAACATATTTTTTTTGCAAATTCTGGTTTTCCAGTATTGTAGAATTGAGAATACTGGAATACCAGTATTGTAAATTCAACATTACTGGAATACCAGTATTGTAAATCCAACAATACTGGAATACCAGTATTGTTAGAGTAACAATACTGGTTTTCCAGTATTATCAGATGAACAATACTGGTGTTCCAGCATCATCAGATTCGTAATACATGTACTAGTACTGGTATGCTATGAATTTATATTCACTTATCATTCTGTTCTACCGATATAATTGTTGATTTGATCACTTGTTATTGTGACAATACCGGAATACCAGTAAATATTGTTAACCTAACAATACTGGAATACCAGTATTGTCAATAAAACAATACTGGAATACCAGTATTGTCACAATTTCGATACTGGTCTTCCAGTATTCTTACTTTTACGATATTGGTATTCCAGTATTGTTTATATGACAATACTGGTAAATACTGGACAATACTAGTCTACCAGTATTGTGACATGGACAATACTGGTAAAATCGATATTCCAGTATTTTTATTTTTTCCAGTATCTTCCAGTATTGTAAAAGGGGTAGGGCCACAGGACCCCTAAATCGGCCCTCGATTTTTCTCTAGAAATAAATTTCAAGAGAAATGCTTGATATCTATCATGAAAATACACCAATGTTTACCGCTTTTAATGAAAAGAAAAATATCACCAAACAAAGTGCCATTTAACTGTAATGACGTCATGACCTCCTGCTCCTTGGACCCCCTCACGCCAACATCTGAGCCAACGTGAGACATTAATATAAGTTGTGCAATTTTATTATTATCATTATTAAATTAGACTTTGCTTAAGTCTGATTTCTTTGATAGGAGCAAATTTATTTATAATTTTCAAAAATGTATCTCTAAAAACATTCCAGTTGGTTTGAGCACAGTCAGACAAAGTGCATTTCGACCAATCAACATTCTCTAAATCAAGAAACAATGTAGAGTCAAAATGTTTCATAGATCGAATTTTAAAGATGTATTTCCTGTATCTTCTAGAAAATAGATTATATTATTTAATTTCATTATTTTTGTTTTATTGGGTAAAGAAACCTACAAAAAGTTCACTTGTCCAGGATATATAAACATAACATGTGTTTTGTTGGCGAATTCACAATGTTTACAATCACAATAATTATAAATAAACTCATGTCGTAAAAGATGAGCTTTGAGCTTTATCTCACGAAGCTTTCTGATCAACAATCTGAAAAGGTTTGAAAGTTTGTTAACTGCCGACTTAATAATCCGTGAAAGTTCTACCCTTATTTACCCTAAATCAAGTTGAATAATCTATGTTGTTATTATTTTAGATTTGTAATCATGGTAATGCGCATGCGTAACTTGGGGTTTTCCATCTTCGGTGTAAATACATGTATTGTGAGCCAGAAATATTTACAATGAATTATCTTTTAATGTATGTTTTGGTATCTTGAGGAGCTTGGTTGCAAAAATTTTGTTATTTACGGAAAGTTAATAACTTTGGTAATGCTAGAAAAATACAGTTTGTGTTCTACAAGTTAAATTTCATCCAATTTTTGACGATTACAGGGTCTACAACTTTAACAGTGTTATGTTGATTTATTTGACCTTTAGAAAGTTTTCGAGTGCAATGAATAAGATCATGATCACTCAATCCTAATGTTACAGCTCCAGATTGAACAAATTTGTCAGTATTATAAATACAAGAATATGATCAATGAGTGTTGAGCTCGTTTCTGTCACTCTAATTGCATTAAAAGTTAGCTGATTCAAATCAAACAAATTCAGAATGTTTTGGTACCCTTCGTACAGATGATCTTTCTTGTTCAAATTTAAGTGTGATAAGCAAAATTCTGTGATATATTAAATATGACTTTGTTGACATTGATTATGCATTATAACCTGTGTTTTTGTATGATATACATTGCCTGAATAAAATTGAATTGAAAAAAAGTTCTGCATTCAAATGTTAAAATTGCCCAGGGTGACCTTATCCCGGCCAGTCCGATCGCAAACTTTTCAAACATTCCTCAAAACTTTCGAGAAATTGATGGTCATTGGGTGGTCTATACACTATGCCCACAGTGGAAGGTTTTGTTTTTGGTAGGTAGATTTCAGCCCATATCGATTCACTATTTTCGGAATTACAAACTGTAAGATCTTTTTTGGAAAAAGCAAATTTATTGTTGATGTACATACACACCCATCCACCTCTCCTATTTCTGTCTCTCAGTATCAGGCTATACCCCTCTATATGTATCTCTGAATCGTTGATGGAATTGTCTAACCATGTTTCACAAATCCCGATAACTGCAGCTTTTGATTTTTCCGCAATTTTTCTAAGTTCAGATATTTTTGGAACCAAGGATCTAATATTCAGGTGTATGAAGTGCATACCTCTAGGATTAAAAAAATTGGAAGTTCTCTTCATCAAAACATCTGAAGTTCTCTTCATCAAAATATTGGAAGTTCTCTTCATCAAAACATTGGAACTTCTCTTCATCAAAATCAGCCCTGGAATTATATTTATCTTTGGCTAAATTTATGGGAGGACTTGGGCTGGTCGGTGTGGGTGTATGGTTCACTTAATTCATTTTCTGATTTTGAAATTAAAAATTGATTTTAAAATTTTCTCTTAAATATACTATTGTCATTTTTTAATCCCATTTAGTAGAATTCTCAAAGTCGTAACAGAAAATGTCCCCCTTTCGGCTGTGTGTAGCTTAGTTAAAAAATATGACGGAAAAATAAAGTGTCTACTAAGTTTCTACTATGCTATAGTAAAAATGACAAAAATGCATGATGTCGGACACCATAATGTCACTGTTTACCATTGTTGATACAAAAACAATATGGCGGTGGGCTAAATTAACATGGACATTTCCCGCAGTCTCAGACACAGACATTTTATTTTTGGTATAGCAGCTTCCAAACAGTTGAATGGGTGAGTTCCTTCCACAACTAAAGGTGGTCCACTACGGAGACAATTAATAATTGGAAAATTCATAAGAAGGCAGAATAAATTTCCAAAACACAGTGCTCTGGATTTAGTGAACGGGACAGTAGAGTATCAGTTCAGAAGTCTTTCTTTCTTTCTGTTTGGGCACCTGGCAACCCTCTTTTGGGTCAGTTGGCTGTATTGATGTTATATTGCGGGGAACTCATTTGCCAACTGCCCGTTACAGAGTACTCTAGCCTGGCCGTTCCCCTTAGCCCCTTCTATTATTTAAGGGGCGGAGTACTACCCCATTTGAATGCCCACCCTCCACTTGTGTATGTGGTGTATGCATGTATGCAGGAGGGTTGTATAATTATGTACTGCTTGGATGGTCCGTATTTCCAACGGCTTTTATAAGATGCCACCACACCTAGATACCCTTGCCACAGCATGAACATGGGTACCCAACCGGGCCCTTTATAGTCCCCCCGGTCAGGAGACTCAGTAGGGACGAACGAATGGATATGACTTTCAACTCTCATATGACCACACCGGGATTCGAACCCCGGTCGTCTGCATGAGAGTTGAACGCCTTATCCACTCGGCCATCTCTAGTCAAACTGAAAAACTTCAGTCTGGTAAAATCATTGATCTGAGTCAGTATGCATACTGGAATGAAACATTTTGCAGTGATTCAATAAAATTCTCACTCATCTTATGGACCAATCATGAAGTAATTTACAGTTTTGCAGTAAATAGAAGAATCCAAATATACACGTAATCTATAATCAGTCAAAAGGCTTATTGGATCCGATTAATCAATTTTGATTTTTCCATCCATTTCCCACCACTATTTTGATTTTTACCCATTACATATTCTATGTAATGAAATACTTGGAAGAGATTTCATATAAAAACTTAAAATTCTCACATGTTTGTCTTGTAGCCGAATTGTGAGAGTGCACAGTTTGGCCCTTAAACACTTTATTTTTCACACTATATTTGATAAAGGTTGGATTCAAAGTAATTTATGTTATGTGTATTTGTCTCAGTCTTTCCCAAAAACTTTCAGCTCACGTAGGTCATTTAGACCTTATGATATGTTAAAGAAAAACATAGGTCCAAAACAAAACCTGTCTGTCGGAAAAAATATACAAAAAAATCAGTTCTCTGATTTATTCTTCCCTTGCAATCGGCAATATGGTAGCGGCCCTGGCCCAAACAACCTCTGACTGCTTGTCAATCACGTTATTGTTAATGCTTTAAAACAAAGAAATTAAAATTACAAAAGTTTAAAAGAGCGTGATCAATTTCTCACTTTGGACCGAAATTATAAAAAAACTTGCACTGGAACATTTGATTACATGACAAATAGACTCGCCAGAAGGCATGATGGCTGGTCATTCGGACCGACTATTGAGAGGAAAGCACCAGTCCAAATGTAATTTGGAGGACAAATGTTATTGGGAAAGACTGCTGTCTTCAATTTTCACAATTCATTAAAGTGACTAAAATATTCTTTTTTCAATTTTTAACAGATTCAAATGGAAGGATTCCACAAACTTCATGATGACCTTGAGAAGGTGATAGAGAAGGATGACTCCACAAGTTCTATCACCACAGATTCTGATGATAAACATGAATTCCGCACGGTCAGACAGAGGTTAAACTACGTTCTCCACACCAACAAGTTCCAGATTATCATCGTGTGTTTTGTAATACTTGACTGCCTACTAGTCATTTCAGAGCTTCTACTGGATATGAAGATAATCCAGGTCACAGGGCACCAAAGTGAACTTGCTCCAAGGGTCCTTCACTACTGCAGTGTTGGAGTTCTCAGTCTATTCATCATAGAGATTTTTGTGCGGATTTATGCATACCGTTTAGATTTCTTCCGTCATAAAATGGAAATGTTTGACGCAGTGGTGGTGGTTACTTCCTTTGTACTTGATATTGTATTCAGAGACAATGACGGACCGGAAAGTGGTGCTGGACTTCTAGTGGTGCTCAGACTGTGGAGGGTCACAAGGATTTTAAATGGTAATGTTAGAACACTATTAGCAAAAAGTAAAATTATATAAGATTTAAGCATTTAGATTAATTTTATACATAATCATAATACTAATTTTAAATGTACAATAAGAAAATTTAAGATAAAAAAGTCTTATATCTGATATACCGTATAAAGCAAATCTGACTCTGAGAGATAAATCTGCACCTGTATCAATCCATAGAAAGATAAAATATACCAGAAATTTGTCTTCTTCATAAAGTCATCTTGTATATATTTGTAACTTTTGTTAAATGTGTAAAAAAATGTGAGTATTTAATAAAATGTGAAAAATTAAGAGAAAAATTGCAGAAAATAAAAAAAACCCAAAATGTTCACACTATTATAAGGCTGTTTTTTATAGAAACTATTAGAATGTTTAATTCTGCCCTGTAGGTATTGTGATGTCGGTTAAAAAGCAAGCAGAAAAGAAAATCCAGCGAGAGAAGAGATTACGGCAGGCATGTGAGCAAGAACTGACAAAGTTCCGAGAATATTGTACAGCACAGGAGCAAGAAATAGAACTGTTACGGGGAATGCTGAGAAAACATGGCATTGAATTCGGCAATAGCGACCAGCAACCTCCTGTGATTAGCACTATCGATGTAGTGGCAGAAGTCAATCAAATACAAGAAGAGAAACCCCCCGTCAAACATGAGAGTCCCAGCAGGAATGAAACTCATGTTAAAGAGCAAGTTACAGTTCATGAACCACCAAGTTAAAGATCATAATTTACAATGTGTATTGTTATATTCCTGTACATGCACATGTATACTATATGAAGGCAGATATTGTTTCCGACAGAAAATGTGCAGTTTCTGATGTAGACATTTTGTTATGAGAAAATTTGCACAATTTTTTTGCGGAAAAATATCACAATTTGAGTCCATCATCTGAATTCTGTGCATTTTGTAGGATTTATATACATGGAGAAGTTATTATTAAGTATAATACTCTCCGTTGCAATTATGAAAAATTCCATGTCTGCATTATGTGATGCATATCTAATATATTTGCAAATTTTGATGAAATTCATCACTGTTTTGTATGTTTGAAGGAAGAGTTGCCAGTGTTTGGTACTGTTTGTAATATGATTGTTATTTTATAATAGTATCAGTTTTATTTTTGGAAGCCAGTAGTTTGGTACACTGTCAGCAGATGATGCACCTTAAGTTTGTGTTGAGCTGACAAGACCAAATTTTTATTGTTGTGTTTTTGTTCTCTAGTACATGTATTTGTCATTGACGTGTTGTTATCTTTATTGTCATTGCAAGGGATATTTTTTATTGGATTTTTTTCATAATGCAAAATTTTCATTAAAATTCATGCAAAAGATTATGAAATCTTTAAGAATGTCAAAAGACAGCTGTTCAGTGAATCTTATAATGTTGAGTGGTCACTTGTTGCTATTGGTATTTTTTTTTAATATTTCAAACAAGTCACAATTATTCCACAGCTTTTGTGTTTCATCAGTTGTCTTCATTTGAAAATAGCTGTAATTCTAATGAGTTGACTGTACATTTGTTGGTTATCCCCCTGTATAACTCACCTGGGCTTTGCTATATAGTCATAGTGTACTGTACATCATCCCTCCAAGGTCATAAGTGTTGTCTGACTTTTATTGAATAGGTAGCATAGTTTGTGTTTTATTATGCAAAACAAAGCAGGTCCATGTATCGTACATGCACCACAATTATCAAATTCATTCTTGTTTTCTGAACTTTAGCCTTTGCCAGTTAAAAAGATACTTTAGAATTTTTAAAAGTCACTGCGGGTTCACTTTGCTGGTTAGAACAGCCATTGTGGCATGTTTCTTTAGAGCTGATGATTTCTGATGTCATAATGTCTAAATGCGAAATGCAACACTTTCCTTTCAATCGTTTCATCTCAAAAAATTATCTAAATACCTGACACGATTTGACTTCTCCTTTACAACTATTGAACATAATTTCACAAAACTTAAGTGAAAGCAAGAACACAAGGTCAAGTATCAAGTCTTACCTTTCCAACCTTACTCTTTAAACAAATTAGCAGCCAATGGATCTGATTGGTTGATGGATCTTCAAATTCCTGTCTTTAGCCTCTGTACAGAATTTCAAGAATCTTGACACAAAACAAATACTGGCGGTTCTCTACCAAGTATGTGTTTTTTTCAAACAGATTGCTTAAACAAGATGATCCCTAATACCTCTGATTTACTGACAAATTCTTCACTTCTTCTAAGCAGCTGATTAACAGATGAGCGATATACAACATGTACGGCCTGCTTGTTGTGTCATTACATATCATGGCCAGGGCATTAGACTTAATTTTCTATGTAATAAATAAAGTAATTGATAGAAGTGATAAACAGACTTCTATCAAATTTTATGGTATAAAAATATTTCATATATATAGAGAGATACACAAAGAGCGTTGTGGATAAATCACATTGTATAATTTCTGTGCATTAGTTCAACTTTGAAATTTTCAAATTACCATATCAACAAGTTAATTAAGACTTATATATTAATATAAGGTAAAACATATGACATAATTTCATTTTCCTGGTGCTACATTGTCTTCATAATTTTCACCATTTTTTCAGCTTCCATGTAATGCGAGTTATTTTTCCAGTATAAGTAGTGTTGTGCTAGGATCAAATCATAGCAATTAAAGTTATGTGCCCTCTGAGTTATGTACCCTTAATGAGGAAAAGTTCATGTGATGTTCTTATGATTTCATAGCTATGTGATGTCAGATACTCTGACAGACCTTTTTATCTAATTTAAGGAATTACCATCAAAGTTCATGCATACACAGACAAATGGAAAAAAATGATCAATATCAGAATGCATTATACCCAATAGTTTTAACATAATACCACATTAAATTTTTGGCATAAAATTGTGAGAGATCACAGTTCAAGGTCACATGGTGTTACTTCACAGAATGGGAAAATTAGCAGCTTTATGATAAAAATTAAAAATCATTTTTTGAGGTGAAAGATACTGACTTACCTGCTATATGTTTTAACTTCAATCTTTACAAATTATAGAGATCTGCCTGAAAATGAGATCTGCTACTTTAACCAGATTTTTTTTACAATGATAACATAAAGGGGTAGGGTCACGGGGCCCTTTAATCGGCCCTGTTTCTTAACATATGAATTGATGACATATTTTTTTGTGATTTGATACTTTGTCAAGTCTTTCACTAAATTATGTGTTGAGATTTTGTAAATAATGCATTTATCAGTAGCTTTAAGCCCTATGAAAACCCCGATATCGGCAATTTTCCTTGAAATTGCTGCAAAACCTACATGTTTCTTTAAAATTAGCATTGGCCACATGTATCGAGAAACATGAAAATTTTACAAATGAAAGATAATCATCATATCTTCTTGTCATAAAAGTTTTATGTTTCTTGACGCATGTGGCCACATCGAAATTCTCAACTTAAGACACATTTTCGAGCATTTTTGACCATGATATGTCAATTACGTCAATATGACGTCATTTGGTGACGTCACAATACCTCCTACGGTGCTTCAGTAGGTGATATGCTCCTTTCATTAAAAGCAGGAAACATTCATTATATTTTACGTGATATATCAAGTATTTCTCATTAAGTTTAATTTCAAGGAAAATTGCAGGGCTGTTTTAGGGGCTTCGTGGTCCTACCCCTTTATTTTGTCCTCAAAGAGCTGAATTCATAGATCAAAATGAAAATAGGTTTTGAGTTTTTTTTTGGTTGCTTGACGAAATACATGTATTAGTAGTTATATTTTGTTTGAAATGTTTGTCATATTAAAGTTATATAGATATTACATTGCATTGTGTTTCTTTATCAGAGATAATTTGATTTTGAATTTTGGTTGTTTTGTGGGATTTTGATTGGTTTAGATTGTGACATCCTGTCAGACAGGGATTTTGATTGGTTGACATTGTTAAATCCTGTCAGGTACACATCAAGTGATGTGTCCATGATGACAGGATAGTATTGGGTTTCAAGTTCAAAAGTCAAGGTCATAGATTATTAAATGATAGAACAAAAATCAAGTTAATGATTGGTTGTGATGATCATGACACTATTCCTTTGATTTATCCATGATGTGATGATGACATTTCTCCTAAATTTCAGAGGTCAAAGGTCAATGTCATAGTTGATATTGATAAAACTCATAGCAATGCTGCAAAATATGCCTGTTGGGATTTTTTCATTATCTATTTTAAAGTAAATGCAAATTGTTCAAAGCTATGAGGTATATTCTATTTTCAAAGCAAGCGTATAAAGATTTTTTTTAAAATTCTGAAACATTTACTTTGTTCAAGCTTTTTTCAGCCAAAAAGGCCTTGACTTTTTATCACTGACCTTGAAAATCTAAAAGACGTTTTTTCTACCGTTTAGTTAAAAAAGGTTAAATCTAAAGGCTCAGGCCTATACTTTGTCTACAGCATTAACAAATAACTTTATGTTACCTCCCCCTCCCCCAATGCAATGTTTCTAACTTATGTGACATAAGGTATAAAGATACCTTGATAAATGTGAATGAATATGCTTTCTTTTCCAAGTATTCAAAATTTTTAACAGTTTGACCATAAATAGATTTTAAACATTTTGACCAAAAATAGATTTTCAATAAAAAGGTATTTTTAGCCCAAAATGACCTTGACCTTTGACTCCTGACCTTGAAAATCAAAACTGTTTTTCATCTTGCTATATGCTATCTATATGGTAAATTTAAATCCTGGGGCTAACGGTTAAGGCAGTGTCACATCCACAAGGCCTACAGTATTAAACAAGTAACTTTATTACCCCCCCCCCCCCCCGTTCCGTTTCTGCGGAATTTCCACCTTATATGACAACAGATATAAAATCCTACTTTCTTTTTCAAGTCTTCAACATTTCAAAACTTTAATGACCTGAAATAAATATATTTTTAATGAATTAAAAAAAAATATTTTCATCAAAAAAGCTATTTTTAGCTGAAAAAGACCTTGACCTTTGACCACTGACAATTAAAATGAATAGGGTTCTTCATTTTGCTATAGGCTATCTACATGGTAAATTTGAATTTCCTAGGGCCAACGGTTTAGATTGTATCGCACCCAAAGGGTAGGGTGACGAACAGCGTCATATCGTAATACGTCTTATGTGGCACATTTCTCGATCATCAAACTATGAACATGAATTGCCCTTGGCGAAAGGCAAATAAATATTGTTTCTTAATGTCATACATAAAATGTCAAGGTCACAACAGACTATAGGCAGAAGAAGAAGCATCTTCTAGCATACTATCTCATCAACATGATCAAGCTACGTGTATATGACAGTGAGTTGCGTATGAAGAGAAGACACTTCTTTGTACATGTTGTAAGTATAAGGAGTTGAGGTTCATTTTATACATTTACTTGTTATAAAAGTAAACCTAGTTTGGACTTACGTTCAGAGACTTGAATTTTTTTTAAAGAATCATATTTTCCATAGGTCTTTTAATAAGGAAGAGTGATTATTGTAAGAGGAGGATTCAGGTCAATGTGGCTGTACGCCTGTTGTTGGCAAGGTGATATGGTATGCGTTGTTTTCAAATGTCCATGTTTAAAAATGATATTAGACTGATATAAGTTCTAATTCCCTTCTGTCAGTAACATAAGTCCATGTGAAACTCGATCTTCTACATCTCCATCAACATATTGTCGTTAAAGTATTCAATTTGGGAAAAAAATTAAATCATATACTCTGACGCCAAAGATAAATTAACACAATCCAACAATTCCTTAAACGGTACCATTGTCACGGTCAATGACCCCCGTGATGTTGAATATTATAAATTATTAATTATTATATCGGAGAAACTATCTAAACTTTATACCATTACAATATTTAATCTTCTCTGTGCACGAACAGCTTATTGAGACCCTTTTCTGACCCTAATCGTCGTTGGTTAACAAACAGACGGATTAACGGATTACAAACATAGTGATGGTCAATAATTACTTACAGCCGCGTCAGTGAAACTGTAGCCAACAAGTATACTTAGGTTACCTTGCGGATAGCTAGTGTATATTTGAAATTTACACAGAAAGCATTGAAAATGAAAATGGAATGAAAAGAATTCTGTGTGAATAGTACGATAATATGCACGTATTTTTTTTAAAAAAAGGGAACATTTTTAAGCAGGGAAAGTACCTTGATCGGTGCCTATTCTGAGGTATGCACTATAAATACCCTATAACAGAAGGATCGGACAAACTAAGTACGGTGTATTGTAGTAGAGGGCCTGCACTCAGGTATTAGTGTATAAAACACCATCACCTCTACACGCTATAGAAACTGAGATGGTAAAAGGAAAATGAATAATACATTGGAAAATAACGATAACGATGGTAAGTAAATAATATTGATATAAAATTTAAAATTGTCTGAAGAAAACGATTAATTTTATTATTTTTTTCATCATTTACACATGGTTTCGTCATCCCTCTTGAATGAACAAACACAACTTTGAAAATTGTAATTATTTCGATGGAAAAATCACTCTGAAGATCGCATTATAACCATGATAAGAAAATGTAAATAATGCCAAGCACGTGGGGTTCATTACTACGGGATGCAGATGAAGATGCAGCTTATTGTGATATACTAATGATATCTAGGAACATAACTCCAATGTCGGTTAATGTACCACAGACGTTAGGTATATATACTTGTATATTACTCAGCTCCACTCACCTGTAATAAACACACACAGCCTCCCCCAACAATGTACTTCTGACCTGGTATATGCTTCACATAGACAAAATAGAATCGAGTGAGAGGAAGAGGGGGAGGGGGGTTTCAGTCAGGTAATTTATAAAGTCAATTAAGACTTTATACAGAATGTCAATTTGTCAATTTGTCCCTATCGTTATATCTTAAAATTTGATTGAAAAATATCTTCGGACTCTGTACTTTGCAGCAATGTTGACGCCGACAAGATATATAGTCATGCATGATCGTGGATTCTTGAAATCAACGGTTTATTTCCTCATGTTCTCCAAAGGTTCCTAGTTTTTATTTTAATATTTAGGTAATCCATCCTTTTGTTTAAGGGTTTTACATCTTAATCGAGATTATCTCGTTACACTTAAAGATCATGCAGTTTATATATCTTACTTATAACACTCTAAGAGAATGTTTCCCTCTATTTGACCATCTACACTAATAAAATTTTATAAAAGCGATGTAAAAACGTTCATCGCATGAAACCTCTGAATTCGATTCAGTCAAAATTTATGCAAAATTTCTGTCAACAGAAACTAGGATTTTCATACACATTTGTTTTGGATATACATTTCTATTCAGATCCTGAGCAAGACTTGGAACCGCTCATGACTTCTACAAAGATACCCTCCCACCAATAAAAAGATAGATGCGACGCGGATCAAGGCGTCTGTATTTCTATAGTGCACAAATAAGAATAAATTTTGTCTTTTCTTTTTATCTGATAAATACTAGACTAAGTCTATATCATGGATTATAATTTCTTGTAAATTTTTACCTACAGCACACGAGGCAAATAAAATACTTTGGAGATATAAAACCTGTACTGTAATAACTCAGTAGATTGTTTGGGAGACAAAACGTGTCATATCATCCTTTATTTCTTTTTAAAGAAAATAAAATGACATTCCCTTTAAGATAAGGAATTCTATTCAACATTATCTAGAGGACACTTGATTGAAAATGTACCTAGGTGGACTAAGTTTGTCGCAGGGGAAAACAGCAGCTACATGCAGATCAAAGACCTGTTTCATCCATTTTTAAGAGGTTAATTTCCTCTTGTCTTTTTAATGAAGAATTGATAGGATGTGAAACAATACCCTTTACCTGGTAATCTCATTAAGATGTGAAACAATACTCTATACCTGGTAATCTCGATTACTGCCTGAATATTACATGTGTTTTTGTCTGGTCTTAGTTTGACCACTCTATAAGCAGGAAAAGGAGAAGGAGAAAATACACAGCAAATGAATCTAGAAACTAAATGCAATTTATTTGCAAATCGAAAAATATTTGACCATTATATTATTCGCTATCTCATTTTTGAAAGAATTGATTTACGTCTTTGATGGCAGAGGTTCTTCTCCTACACATTGCTTCATCAGAAAAAAAAAAAATACTAATATGAATAAATAACAATTGAAAATGTTTTCCTGAGATTTATTTGAATTGTTTTAACATATTTCAGGGTTTCCTCTGACCAAGGGATTTCTGGCCGGTGTGATAGCGGGGGTTGTTGTATTGAGTGTGACCATTTGGCTGGGGATAGACTTCTTCTTCTTCCACAGGGTACAAGCCAGGAAAAAGGAGAGAAAACTACATAATTTCTACACGAGCTTAGAGAAAGGCAGAATATTAGGGTATAATGCAATAGATGTTTCAACAAGAGAAGACAACGACAGAGGAAAACAGAAACCCAAGAAACCGGGAAAATTCAACAAAATTTTAACATTTCTGAAAATTCGGAAGCCGGAAGACGACGAACCAAAGAAGAAAATCAGACGATCTCAAAGCGTCGGTTTGCCCCATAATACACCGACGGCTAGTAATAAAAATGGAGGCAATGAAGCGACTCCTGTGTCACTAACTAACGAACAGACTGTTCAAAATAAAACTGACAATATAAAAGACGATGTAAGACCAAAATATGGGACAAGACATAATATGGTAGGTCATATGGACGTACAAAAGGACAATCGTAATCAGCTGCCACCTCTTATTGAGACGAACGAACGCCGCCCCAAACAGAAAAGTATATTCAGTATTGGTGTTGACGAGGAACCTATCTTACAAGATGAATCGTCTAGGCGTTCGGTCAGTAACGAAACTGTTTTGAAACAAATTTATTCCCAAATTCCTAGAGGAGGACCTATTTACAGTGCTTTTGAAATTGACAAAGAAGACCAAAATGCAGATTCTGTGATGAATTTTGCGAGAAAAGGCGATTCTTCCATGAGATCCGAAAACTACGACAGTTATTAAAACTCAATGAATGAATAGAATGTTTGAAGATTAAAAAGGCATTATACAGAACATCATTATCTACAAAAAAAAAGAAAAGAAAGAAAACCCAAGGAAGTATACATGATTAATTTATGTATCAGACGCTTTGAAACAGTTTCGTCCTCCAAAACAGAGCTCCGTCCAACTAGGGAAGAAAATGACTGGCGTAATCTTATAAGTCTATAAAATCCGAATTAAGCTTAAACATATACGGATGCATACATTTAATGACACTATTTATTTGTTATTCCTTTTATAATATAAAACCAAGTTAAGATTTTTCAACCTTTTATTTCCGTGAATTTATCATTTTTATATTTGTTTTTACTGTTATTACTTTGTTATTGGTAGTAATTGTAATTAAATATAAAATCATGATCACTACTCTTAGAGTTTTCCTATGTAAGGACTATCAATACAACCATTACTTGAAACATACAACAGCACAATGTTATCTTAAGTATCAAGATCGATCAAATAGTCTTCATTTTGAAAGTATTTTTTGCTCATTTGCTTTTTCGAAGACGCAAAAGACCTTCCTGCATTCTTTCCAAGTATTATCCAACTCGCTTCTTATATGTCTTGTAAGGCATCAACGATTGAATGTCAAAACAAAAACCGTTTCCAGATCCAATAAACCGTAGTCGAAAGGCTTACAAATTCTGGAGATAATACAATACAGAACTTTTTTCACGCGAAACGAAAAAAAAAAAAAAAAAAAAAAAAAAAAAAAAAAAAAACACAAACCATACAAACAAACAAACAAACAAAATATCATTTTATTATTATGCAAAACAGAATAGAAAAACACAAAAGAGACACTAAAGGGACAAGGGACACCGAACATGAAATGAAAACAACAAACACAGAAGACAACACTTAAACCAACGAATATTCAGTAACGACTTTAAAGAGGACCATCTGCTAGGTTTGTATCAATTAATGAAGTTAACATGCACACTTCCCTTCCACTCAATTCAGGTAATCCTTTATCAAGCAATATTGAATCCCCCTATGGAGAATGGAATCAAATACCAAGGAGAGTAAGCTATATCTCCTATCTATTGCTAACAACTATGGTCAGTCTCAATAGATGATGTCAATTCAAAATTCATCGAAATAGTAAAATATACTAAATAAGGAATAGGTCACTTCCTTTTCATTAGACGGAACATAAAGAATAAACATCAAAGAAGTACCTATCAGTTATTCAGTCTCAAAGTCGATAAGGCAAGGCAAAATCATTAGAATTTCCATTGGAACGGTTGCGAACCCCGGAAAAAACAACACTCAGAAGTGAGACCAGGTGCCTGGGGAGAGTCAGCGTCTCCTGTCTGCATGCAACACCTGTCGCAACAGCGCCGTGAAAACTTGTCACATTCGGTACATATTGATGTACATATCAAGTGAAGACGTCTTGTATGGTGATGATGACAGCCATTCAATCGCAATCCAAAATATCACTGATCATTCGATAAAGATATGCTTTTATAAGATCCCCGTATAGACAGAAAAACAGAGAAGCCGTTTAGTAA
This sequence comes from Pinctada imbricata, assembly GCA_033119305.1. Classification (NCBI taxonomy): domain Eukaryota; kingdom Metazoa; phylum Mollusca; class Bivalvia; order Pterioida; family Pteriidae; genus Pinctada; species Pinctada imbricata. The sequence continues at coordinate 10,739,808 of VSWD01000013.1, forward strand.
TATACATGTAACCCTGAAGAAGTAGCTTACATGTACTTGCAAGCCGTCTTGCTCTAACGATGAAATCGTCATATTTGGAACATGACTTTGCGTACAGAATTAGCCAAGAAACTCTGTCGCTCTCGGTTGTTTCGTTGATCTCTAGTTTATTTGGACAGAATTCATGTAGATGATCCATAAAGTTCGGATTATTGATGGACAGCTGAAGGTAAAATTGAACTGAGCTGCGAGGTGTTTTCGCCCAGTCAAGAGCAAGGTCTGGATGAAGTCAGCCTAGTATAAATATAAAAATAAGTCCACAAGCAGTTGGGCGCAGTTGGTTCCCAATGACTTGTGCTGTTGTATTTGAAAATGGTTTGATCCTTTGTTCTTCTTGACAGCTTCAGATAGAGAAGTTTATACAGATTATCGAGGACGATTTACCAATAAGGAACCGATATATTTTAAACAAGGAGGACGGAAATAAAAAAATAAGCATTTCCACAGACGGTCGTGCGAAAAGCCCATGTAGAAGTAGATTTTTATCACTTTCAATATTCGGACTAGAGAGGTCTTACAATTGCGCCTCAGAGATCGGACAGAATCTGAAATTGAATTATCATGTACATACATGTATTATCGCTGATTCCAATCAGCAGCTTACTTCTTGTAGATTGCTTTTTTCCGACATTAAAGTCCTTGTAGATTGCTATTTTTGTAAACAGGAATTCAAAAATTTCACAAATATCTGAAACCTGGGTCCTGTAGCATTATATCCCTGCCGTCTTGTTACGTCTTTCGGTATATTTTGGACATCACACATTTTGGCCATATTTCATTGTTTGGATTGAGGATCACTGGCGAGGGTTAAATACACGAAACGTGCATGTCTGGTCAACATTGTTAATTAATCTGCCTTTAAATGATGCTAATGAATTTGAAGACGTTTAACATTTGTACCACTTGGTGAGTGTCACTGCTGGTGGACCAGGAGTCCCCGAGGGCGCATGTAGCCAAGAAGGGAGGATATCTCCAACAAGACCCCGTTGCAGCATCAACAGCAAAACACCAAAACACCCGATGCAAAAACACAAAAGACGAGTACAGCACGAGACGGAAAAGAGACACACGACATGTAAACATCAAACACAAAAGACTACACATAAACCGACGAGACCAATGGGTAACCGGTGCCGACTTTGGACGGCCATTTGTCATGCAATTAGCAAATGGCGTGGTTATCCTGGATTACGTGCGCACAACCCTCTCACTTCTCCAATTACCCAGAGGTCTTGAAGAACGTAAAATTGTGGTGTAAAACAACCTCCTCACTGTAAGATGACATCACACAAACAAGAACGCGAAACGTAGAGGCCCCAGAAACACAGATGAATATGTAAATTGATATAAAATGAGGGCATGCGTAATACAGTCCGTGCTCTGCCGGCTGTAGCGAGCTCATGCAAGTAATCACCCGAGAAGTCCGACTGACATTCAGAGAGGACAGGTGGTCGGGGCCCTGTCTTCTCTTTAAAGGTTTGGATAGGGCCGGTCATAGGGTCCCGTCGTCACAGTCAGTCAGAGTGCAAGTCTCAAGGATGCGCTTGTACAAGACTGTAGATTGGTCAAGTACCAAGCCTAGTGTCCGTCTGGTGACATTAGGATCATATTCACGGTATAAAAGGCGTTTGATGATTCTGACGCATTTTCGATGGTTATTCTGCCTACCTTTGATCCTTCTTATTTTGTTTATCATATCACCATAAAAGACAGGTTGTGTAATACCTTAAATCTGGTTATTTTTGCTGTCGATTAAGTTTTAGCAATTTTGCGGGCATGATGGGTTCGCAAAAATATTTTTTCTTAAAAATAAATCCACTTGAAAATTATGCTTCCGATACATCAATTCAGCATATGCGTACGTGTACATCCATACGTGGCTTTTTACTTTTACATCCACATGATGCCCGTTTTGACATTCGTACTCGGGGGGAGGGGGTGCGGGACATTGCATATGTCTCATTCAGTGACAAAAAAAAAATCACTTCAACAAAAAAAAAAAAAAAAAAAGAAAAAGGCAATTATTCTATCTTTACAAATACTAGAGGAACATCACGTGTTCGTCTATATATGAATACATGGATGTGAAATACAGGTACTCGACGCTGATCTCCGAATAGGTGTGAAAAATAAATCATTAGACAATTGAAGTTGGTCTTTCTTTGCAATGAGGGAGTTAATTAGTTAATAATGTAAGTAAACTTCCTATAATTGAGGCATCAGTACTGAAATCATCTGCGATCCGTATAATTTTCGACATCATCACATTTCAAAAGGTTAGCGTACATGCGAACTACATGTAAAGATAGAACTACATGTACGTTGCGATACAAGCTCTAAGAATGGTGTAATACTATTCAATAGACATATTCTTTTTTAAAAATTCATTTAGGAAAGTAATTTTCTCTCTGGTCAGTTTTTTTATAACTTTCGATTAAAACATGCAACAATGTTGTATACAGCAAATAAGCAAAATGCCATACTCTATAATTTTATTTTTTTTGGTCGCGATGGATTCGTAAAAATTAGAATCGCAAAAATAAATCTATAGACTTTTTACTCAAAACCGCAAAAATAAATCGACGCAAAAATTTCCAGATTTACGGTAAACAAATGAGTTAAAGAAGATCCTGACGATAATATCAACAGCACTCAATTGAGCTTCGACGGACCCCTAGCAAGCTAGAGGTGGGACCAGGTGCCCGGGAGGGGTAAGCATCCCCTGTTGGCTAGCCGCACCCGCCGTCGATGATCATGCACGAAAATGAAAACATATGAAAAACACGAACTGCACTGTCTGAGGCCATTTCTATGTAGAAAGTGCTATGGCGACCATGTCAGGGAAAGTTTTCAAAACACTTTCTGTGAAACCCCTCGCGGGGAACTTTTTTACGAGCTCCACACGGCAAAGGGCATAAGTGTGACACAAATGAGTTAAAGAAGATCCTGACGATTATCTCAACAGCACTCACCAAATTGAGCTTCGACGGACCCCTAGCAAGCTAGAGGTTGGACCAGGTGCCAAAGTAATGTACTCTGTTGCGTGTATAGATCCGAATTTTAAAAGAAGTTGACTGTAATTTTTGTAAAATTTCCAGAAGGCCTTAACTAGTTTATGAAAGCGGAAACCTTGACCTAAAAGTTTTTTTTGGTAATTTGTAAATTTCTACTGCGAAAATCCAAAATATCAGTACATGCTCTAGCGTACCGGATGAGCTGTGATATGTAAATGTCGTATGACGGTAATCTTGGAACATCACCGTCAAGCCAATCCAAAATCATCCCTTTTGTCATTTACACTTGTATGAAACTTTGATATTTAGGTCCAAAAACGGTGTTTCTGTATTTGAAAGGTTTGCCTTGTTAAGTGTTTTAATTCTTGTGGATAAATTTCATTCTTAAATTATATGATTCAAAAGCAGGATTGTCAATGGTTAGAATATCATCCAGATACCTAGAAGTATTATTAAAACATTTCAGATCATCCATTTTTTTTTTGCTTTTGAAGATTTTGGATAAATTCTTTTCCATAAGTGTATAAAAATAAATCTGCAACAAGAGGCGCACAGTTAGTACCCATAGGAATTCCTACAACCTGCTTGTATAGAACCTCACCAAATCTAACATTAATATTGTCCAAGAGGAAGGACAAGGCATTACACAGGTCACTATATGTCCATGATTTGTATGATTTGTAGTCTGTCGAGGAAAAGAAACCTTTCGATTCAGATGTACAAATGTTAGTTTTTCGCTCTCGATCAAAACACCATTTAATGAGATTAGATAATCGATCATTAATATTGTCATAAGGAAGTGTGGTATACATATTAGAGAAGTCGTATGAAGAAATCGTATTGGCTTTGAAATTTCAAGATTTCATGTTATCAATCACATCCCCTGAATTCTTAATAGACCAAAATAAATTTACATTGTTCCTGTTTAGAACCGTTTCACGATATCTAGTTATGTGTTCTTTAATAGCAGTAAGTGCTGACGTCAGATTTCTAGACAAAATTGTAGTGGAGCAGTTACTAGAATTAGCAATAAATCGAAATTTGTAAGGAGACTTGTGCAGTTTCGGTATGCAATATAGTGTTGGGAGATCCAATTTAGAAATAGAGATAGTGAATGAAGACAGTTCACTGTTATGCTTGCTTAAAATGTTAGATGGACTTCTATTGCTTTTGATATTTGTAGTAGTAGACGAAAGTTCCGAAACCAAAGTTGATATGTAGTAACATTTTCAAATGATAATGGTGTTGTTGGCTGCTTTATCAACTGGTGCAAAGACATATTTTTCATGTAATTTACTTAGTTTGGATTTGAAATATCTTTCTGATTTGGAACGTGGATTTTGAAAAAGATGAGGGTTTTTATGGAAGTCATCTATTCGAATATCTGTTTTATCTAAAATGAGGTTTTTCCAGTCATTTAGAGCATGCGGTTCGACTCCTTCTGATTTACACCATCTTTTCGTATAATTATCTAAGGCTTCCGTAAGCACCTCACGGCATTTGACAAAATCTATCTGGGATGGAATTCTATACGTAGGTCCTTTTGTTAGAAGACCACGGAGCTGTCTGTCTTGGATAATTGAAAAGTCACCTGTAACAACATGGCCAGATGGTTTGTAGAGATATTTAGAAGTTGCACATTCTCAAGAAGCAGGACACGATTCAAGTATGTCAGGATCCGATGTAACTTTATTATAGTAAAAACAAACTTTCGAATAGGTTTCTTGTACTTATAACAAATAAGAGGTGGCTCTAAATTTTCAAAATATTGAGGGATGGTACTTTGTACGCGATGATCCCGAAAAATATTAGAGATGTTTAGAAGATCAAAACCTTTGTTAATAAACGGGATTTTTATGAATCGTCTTTTAGGTTAGGTATTTTTCACAATAGGATAAAGTTTATACTGTGCGAATGAGACAATGATATTAAGTCTGAATCAGTCGGTGTTTCTTAAGAATGCAACCTCTGCTTCATCCAAGATAGATTTTAAGTGCATAACTGGTATTGACGACAGAGCAAGTAACAGCTCATGTCTGCCGCCATTGCGTGCTATAGTAAGTAAATCGTTGAGAGAGCGGTAGATTCTGGATCGTTTTCTTTTTTGCTAAGTTCGATCAATTTCGGTTGGTCGTATCTTTAAACGCATTCGAAAATTCCAGTTTACAAAAATTTCACAAATTTCTGAAACCTGGGTCCTGTAGCATTATATCCCAGCCATCTTGTTACGTCTTTCGGTATATTTTGGACATAATTATCACACATTTTGGCCATATTTCATTGTTTGGATTGAGGATCACTGACGAGGGTTAAATACACGAAACGTTAATTTGAAGACGTTTAACATTTGCATAGCTATACTATTATATAGTTATATATTGTAAAAATTGATTTTTACAGCACCACCTATAATATGTTTAGATTAGTAACCTAGCACTGTCTATCAATTCTAACTGAGAAATATACTGGAATGCTGGAAAACTTGTCCAATGTTCTTAATACATTGTAAATAAAAGTTCTCGTTGACATTTTGAAATTACAAAAAAAAACCCCGTTCATTAAAATCTTTGAGCAATCCGATTTTAGACAAGGTGATGATCTGGAATAAAATGACATTGTGATGAGAATTTAAAGTTTAATTCACCTTTCTCCTATTCCTACATGTATCAAGAAATCCATACAAAACGAACTTCAATCATTGAAAGTTAAAAAAAAAAATGAAAATCACAATCAAAATACTTACAAATTCTTGAAAAAATTATAATCAGAACTTTCTCACGGAAAAAAGAAAGGTAAAAAAAAAAATAAATAGACGGAGACAATAGCACAGCCTTCACTGATGGTCACATGAACACCTCACTCTATGACAAACGTGACGACTTCAATTTCAGCATAACAAACTTTCCTTTTCTGAGTAGCAACATCCCTTCATCGCCTGCTTATGGCGTGTTCATATCTCAGTTGATACGCTATGCCAGAGCAAGTACCAAATATACCAAATATACGGATTTTGTTCTGAGAGCTAGGCGTCTTTCAGATGGGATATGTTTGTGACCGACTAACATCGTCACTGAGGAAGTTCTACGGTCGATATGGGGAACTCGTCATACACTATGATGTCCCACTCTCCAGAATGGTGGATGATATTCTGTCATAGACCATTTGAACCATCCAACCAAAGATTGTACTTTATGTCTTCCGAAATGGAAGTAACCGGATGTGACAGTTCTACCGAATTGAAGCGGCGGGTGTTGCATGCAAGCAGGAGATGCTTACTCTTCCTGGGCTTCTGGTCTCACTCCCATATCGGGAGTTCGCTTCTTTTCATATGGTGGAGGTTTTTGTTTGTTTGCTTTGGTTCCTGTTTTATCCTGATTATGTATGCCTTCTGTTTCTGATTTTCTGAATTATCGATTTTGTGCTGTATACAGGGATATGGTCATTATCCATATTTGTCACTTTAGAAATAACATCATCTTATAAACAATCTTCAGAGTCCACCGCAAGCATTGTATGTTGCTCTGTTAAAATCACGTAACATATGAAATGCAAGCTATTGTATCAAAGAAAGTATGACCAAAAAAGAAGGCTTAGCTCTCGGTGTGTTATTTGAAATAATAATAATGAAAAAAAAAATGGAAAAAAAAAACAATAGGTTTCGCTCATTGGTCCCGGTATCAGAAAATTACCAAGAACTCATTGTGTTAGGCGAAGCCATGAACAACATCAATAAAAAAATAAGATGTAACTTTATTCAAAATGCAATTCCATTGATCACAAAAGAAAGTTAGAAATGTTCAAAGTAAACAAAAGAGCTCGATATAATTCGGAGTTATTTCTCTTTTATCGTATTACCATACAAAAGAAAAATAAATGTACCATTAAATAATTTTATATCCAATTATTTTGAATGAAGAATATGACAACTTGGGGATATCTAGATGTATGATCTTTCAGAGTATATATATATAGTATGGAAATGAATTCAGCTTCCACTATGAATTATTTTAGTCCATTCAATAATACGATGACAATCCAATTCTTTACCTTCGTGAAGAAAATCTTAAACCAATTGTAATGCACCAGACAAGTGTTTTGGATAGTAAAACCCTCATCAGTGATTTTCAGACACAGCTTAAATTCATTTCAGCAGCGCCCTCTCGTTTTATTTTTTGGTATCTAAATTTGTGCAATTTCTCTGCAGAGTGCTCGACTCAAAATTTCCTGCATGTCGATTCAGTAGCAAATTTAGATAAAATCGATGACGAAAAAAGCATTAGAGGGATGGTGCTCATATTTCAACCTCCTTTAATTTTCGAATTTATTTTTTGATGGAATAACAGGTTTCCGAAATAGTGCACAGGTATCAGACTTAGGAACACAAAGCAATATCGAGTTCGGGCATTCTTTAGAAAAAAAAAACCCAACCCAAGAATTCATAATTTCATTGTCAATTAGCATACAAAATCTTGAAAAATACAAAACAGGCCCCTTCGTCACCAGAATTGATTTTCCCTCAAATCAAAACTCAAATCCTTGAGGAAAACTCAACTGAGGGCCCCTCAACTGAGTTTTCCACTCAAATCGCCGTCACCACTCATTTTGAGGGTCAACTCAGTTGAGGGAGATTTTTCACACTTAACTCAAAGTTGAGGGTAAAATTTTCGAAGTGCGATTTCATGGGTTTTTTTAATACAACGTCAAAGTAATACAAAATGTATATTATTTATAATCTTAATTAATCATGTTATTAAAATTTTATCATCTGCTGTGATTAATATTTTGGTATGTCTTTTAAAAATTGTCTGTTTCCGATACATTCAAATCGGTTTCCGTTTTCTTCGAACAATCAAAAACTTTCGGCATAAATGTATAATCTTTTACTTTGATAGAAGGGGGAATTCCTGTTTATTTTTCTTGCGCTTTCAGTGGGGGTATTTTCTTTCGGTTTTGTTTTTGTTTGTTTCTTGTTTGGTGTACTTTCATTCATGATTTTTCTGATTTATCCTTTATCAGATTTCTACGTATCCCATGCTCATATTTCATTAGAATATTTCTAGTGACCCGCTCAGGACTACGATCAAATTTTACTATGGCATGTATTGTGTTTGAAACGGCATTTGCGTGTATTTGCGGATTAAGGGCGTAGGCTTCACTGGTTTCACTGAACCTCCCTACCTTTAAGGAAAATGTAACTACATGTATAATGTATCTTAATCTTAATAAATCATTTTTGATATGTGTTGATTGCATCGATGTGTTCAAAATGCTATAAGAGACATTTCAATTTTATCATTTACATACATCTACTTAGTTTGATGTGATACAAATTACAAATTACGATTTTTAAATAGTTAACATGATAAATGAAATCACGAAGCCAGTGAAGAAAATGAAAGTACACTACTTGTTACCAAGGACGCTGTGTGATGTAATCCGGTGTCTGTCCTTGAATAATCGATGTATTACTATTGCTAGGTAACTGTAAGACAACCTAATTTTGTTTTTTATGTACTTTAGTGATAAATGTGATGCAGCCATGGTGTGTGCCTGCAAATTTTCTATTGAGTAATTCTATAGTTATCATTTAATAGTTGATGCACTGTTGAGTTTGTAATTTGATTCTCTGCTTCAGATAGATTTAATATTGGTGTGCCATTAATCATCTTACTCTCACTCTAGTGCATATGACTTAAAAATCTGTAGATTGGTACATGTCTGTGTCATGCTTATTTCAATTTTGTTAAACATTGGAAGAGTTGACATACTACATGTATTAAGTACCTCATTCGTTAAGTCTGCCGTGTTTTTCTAAGCTTTATTTTAGTGAATTAACTTTTCTATATTCCATTTTTTCGTTTTGAGATGTATGATGAAGAATGGGCACGTGTAATGGTGGATTTGTTTTTCCAATTTCTATCTTTTTTTTTATTTTGAGAAATAAAGCACATTTAAACTAAGATGCATTAGTATAAAATGGAGATAAGACTGTTTAATGAAGTATCACAACGAAGTTTTTGCGTGTGATCGTTCAAATGTTCGAAATGATGAAAGATGCTAGAAATGACAGTTAATTTGTTTATTACGGTCCGAAATATGAAATAACATAGAATCTGCATCCACGCACACATTCACTCCGTAAAATAAAATGCAAGTATTTTGATTGTACTTGGAAAGTCCGCAGTACGTAAAACAGTTAATTTTCAGAAGTCGGAAATTCCGGAACAACTGCAAATCACGCCCGGTCAGCTCCGTGGCGGTCAACTATCTCTCGAGATCTCTCATTCTCTCCCACGATTCTCTTTCACTCAATCCGACACATACAAGAACAAAGAAAGTGTCAATACATAGAGAATACGTGTCTTAATTTGTGTTTTGTTACGGGTATACAACACACAGCAAGTGGATTTATCGTACATGTAATGCGCGTTAGCGCATTTCATGCGATAAATGCACTTGCTGTGTGTTGTATACCCGTAACAAAACACAAATTATGACATTTATTCTATATATATGCACTATAGTTGTCTATTTCATTCTTGTTTTCTGAAATTGCCTTTTCTAGGTAAAAGAGTGACGTCAAAATTCATCTCACCATGGGTTCAGTTTGCAGGTTAGAACAGCCGTCGCGGCATGTGTCTTTATAGATCTTATGCATTGTGACGTCACGAGTGTTAATACACGAATTGCAGCACGTTCCTTTCAATAGTAACATCTCAGGGAATTACAATGGTTGTGCATATATAAACAATTAAAGGATTAAAAGTAACAAATAGCAAAGTAAATGAAGGCAAGCGGCATTATAAAGAAAATGACATCAATGAGAGATTTGCTTGAGGAAATGATTAAATAAACATTTTGAAGAAAACGTAGACAAACAAATTACTTTTGACTTATTTGACTATTAGGAAAGTGTCCGAGTATAGTCCGAAAAGTCACATTCCTTTGAAAACTAAGAATAAATAGAGGATTATAAATGAATTAAACGAAAATCAATTTGAAAATACAAATGTCTAATTTGTCACTGGAACATAACGTGACAATGCCTCCCTTCTCCTGGAAGACCCTGGCCCCAGGGTCAATCACATATTATGTCCGTGTCTTGGTTGCCAAGGATACGAGACCGGTTGTCCCTGACCCACAATGCCATTGGCAGCACAGTTATTGGCGGCAAAATACCAAGATTGGTTTGTGGCCGCAGAAAAACTTTGTGTATCCACCGGGCGTTGGTGACTCGGGATTCGGTTCTTCTGTCCTCCACGGTTCCTAGACTGATTACCACGATGATTCGAGGCGCTCGGGTTTTGACGAGTCGTTGGATTCGGGCCATTTGAAGTCACTTCATGTTTTGCGCTTGGTTTTCTTAATCTCGCAATTTCTTCATCCTTTTCTTGAAGCAATTTCCTCAAATAAGTTATAACATTTCTTTCTTTTTCTTTACGTTCCGATTCCAATTTTGAAATTTCCTGATTCAATAATTCATTTTCAAAACGCAACTTTGCGATTACTTCATTTTTCCTCTCCACAAGTCTTTGAGTCAAAGGTAGCTCGGATTCAAAGAAAAGTATTTTGTCGCTGAGTGTCAGAATTTTCTTTTCGAGGGAATCATTTTTCTTTTTAGAGTTGTCGATTTTTGCCAAATGTTCTTCATTTTTCGTTTTCAGTTTTTGAATTTTCTCAGTGAATTGATTTACCTTTTCTGTTACCGATGTGTGCTTGGACTTCAGGTAAAAAGGAATCGGTGTTGGATCGGAAAGCTCCAGAGCAAAGAATTCTGGCTCCGTGAGGCCACTGAACGGAAGTTCTGCAAGTTGAGCTTTCCTCGAGTGAAATTCCGTCCATCGAAGTTGATCCCTTTCCTTTTTCCTCTCGGATTTACGGGCTATCACTCTGACCACACTCACACTCACTGTTGGTTGTTTGACGGCTCTGCACATTTTTGATAGGTGTCCAATTTTCTTGCAGTTAAAACAGCACCTATTAATTCCTTTGCAGACTCCAAGATGGCCGCGTCCGAAGTCTTCTCCACAACGATAGCACTTAATTTGATGTAACTCCATATCTCCACGTGAAAAAAAATAAATTGGGGAATAACTTGGGGGATAATTTGGTAGAGTCTGAGGTACGGAATCAAGGTAGCACAAAATATATGCACTACCCCCGGGTAAATTACCCTTAGGATTCTCCGCCACTTGTCACAACGAAGTTTGTGCATGTGATTGTTCAAATATTTGAAATGACGAAGGTGCAATCAATGACAGAATTACACCAAACTCAGTGTTATCGATGTGGAGAAAACTTCGGACGCGGCCATCTTGGAGTCTGCAAAGGAATGAATAGATGTTGCTTTAACTGCAAGAAGACGGGGCATCTATCGAAAATGTGCAAAATCGCCAAGCAACCATCAGTGAGCGTGATCCGAGTGGTAGCGCGCAAGTCAGAGAAGAAGAAGGACAGAGATAATCGACGATGGACGGAGTTTCATTCAAGGAGAGAACATCAAGCGGAACTTCCGTTCAGTGGCATAACGGAGCCAGAATTCCTTGCTCTGGAGCTGTCCGATCCGACACCGATTCCTTTTTACCTGAAACCCAAGCACACATCGGTAGCAGAGAAGGTAACCCAATTCACTGAAAATATTTAAAAACTCCAAACGAAAAATGATGAACATTTGGCGAAAGTTGACATCTATAAAAAGAAAAATGAATCACTTGAAAAGAAAATTCGGACATTGAGCGACAAAATACTCTTCTTTGAGGCCGAGCTACCGTTGACGCAAAGACTTGTAGATAGGAAAAATGAAGAAATAGCAATGTGGCGGTTTCAAAATGATATAGTGAGTGAGGCATTATCCGAATCCGAAGATGAAGAAGTCAAATTGAAGAAAATTATTGAAGATTTGAAGAACACTCTTTCAGAAAAAGACAAAGAAATCGAATCACTAAGAAAATCACATTTTAAACCAGACGTGCCTAAATCCAACCCGAACCCGTCAACTCGTCAAACCGTAAGCGCCTCAAATCATAAGGGTTATCAATCTAGGAACCGCGGAGGAAAGAAGAACCGAATCCAGAATCATCAACGCCCGGTGGAAACACAAAGTTTTTCTGCGGCCACAAACCAGTCATGGTATTTTGCCGCCAATAACTGTGCTGCCAATGGCATTGTGGGTCAGGGACAACCGGTCTCGTATCCTTGGCAACCAAGACACGGACATAATATGTGATTGACCCTGGGGTCAGGGTCTTCCAGGAGAAGGGAGGCATTGTCACGTTATGTTCCAGCGACAAATTAGACATTTTTATTTTCGAATTGATTTTCGTTTAATTCATTTATAATCCTCTATTTATTCTTTGTTTTCAAAGGAATGTGACAATTCGGACTATACTCAGACACTTTCCTATAAGTCAAATAAGTCAAAAGTAATTTGTTTGTCTACGTTTTCTTCAAAATGTTTATTTAATCATTTCCTCAAGCAAATCTCTCACTGATGTCATTTTGCTTTATAATGCCGCTTGCCTTCATTTACTTTGTTATTTGTTACTTTTTATCCTTTAAATGTTTGTATTGACACTTTCTTTGTTCTTGTATGTGTCGGATTGAGTGAAAGTGAATCGTGTGAAAGAATGAGAGATCTCGAGAGTGAGTTGACCGCCACGGAGCTGACCGGGCGTGATTTGCAGTTGTTCCGGAATTTCCGACTTCTGAAAATTAACTGTTTTTATGTACTGCGGACTTTCCAAGTACAATCAAAATACTTGCATTTTATTTTATGGAGTGAATGCGTGCGTGGATGCAGATTCTATGTTATTTCACATTTCGGACCATAATAAATCAAAGTAACAGTCAGCGAACGCTCCTTCATCATTTCACATTTTAACAATCACACGCAAAAACGTCGTTGTGACAGAAGTAATGAAATGTTGAAAGATAATATTTATGAAAATACTGTATGATCATACAGTGGATAAAATAACCCAAACAATGGAAACAATTTATTTGTATGATATATAAGATATACGGATATTATAAGATATACAAGTATAATTGTCATTTCATTGCCCTTTTTCAGCTATTGAAATTAATATATGACGCATAAACTAAGTGGGATGTTGAAGAATAATATTACTAATAGACATTTTTTTCAAGTTGACGTACTTTCGACTTCGCACTGTGGGCCTCACAATTTAAAAGAATAAGACTCGATTAGATAAGTAATTTAAATTTGAACACACAAGGGACGACAAGACAACGTAGAGCTTTAGATACGTATTTTAAATTCTTCACACAAAGTATTCCAAGTTCATTGGTATAGAATCAATTATATACAGACTCTTCGAAGTTCGTTGTCCGAAATGCGAAGTCCGTGAACGTGAAAAAGTATAATAATCATACACTCAAATGATAAAATTTCAATGAAAATAATATCGTTTGATAACTTGCCATTGATCTGTTTTTACGTAAAATCAAACTCTTTTATCGAGAAATAATAAATGTTAACAACAAGGGACAGTAATATATAACTTGTACTGATTTGAGGAGGTTTTATTTCAAATGTATTTCTGTTTAATTTTGGAAATTATATATCATAATGCTGCAGTTTTCGTTATTATGAATTAATTGTCCATTTAAAATTCAACTGACAATGGAATTTATGATTACTTTTCAAAAGTGTAATAATGCTGCATTTGAAAGGAAAATTAAACAAGACTCTGTCGATATTCATATGCACTAAAATATCTTTACTTAAACTTTGCTGATCTTGTTCTATGTTTGCTCTTTGAAGGAGAAGCGACAACAAAGTCAATACAGAAATAGATGACATATTTTTATCAAAATATATGAAATTCATTGATTGCCACAATGAACTATTTCGGCTTAAAGAACCACAGGAAAGAAGGCGATCTCCAACCAGATTCAGTTGCAGTACCCAAAGCAAAGCACCAAAGTACCCGATCGAAAACATAGAGCAGACAAGCACAGCAAGAGACGCTATAATGAGACATGCAACACAGAAACATAAAACACAAAAGACTACACATAAATCAACGAGACCAATGGGCAAACTGTGCCGACTAATGAAGGCCATCTGCTACGCAAGAAGCAACTAGTGTGGTTATCCGTACTGCTTGCACAAACCCTCCCACTTTTCCGGTTACCCAAAGGTCTCGAAGAACGCACAATTGTATTGTGAAAAAAGGGGAAGGATCTCCGGCATGACCACCCTGCACAAACCCATAAGAAAGTGACACATACATGACATCAGACAAAACTACAAACCGCAATATACACTAGAATATCATAGAAAGCAATCGAATTAGACGTACAGAAACACCAAACATTACTGACACCACATAAAAGGAATTAGACCAATGTGCACCGGCGCCGACTTTGGGCAGCCATCTTCTATTAGCAAATGGAGTCCCGTCGTCACGATTGGCCAGTATGCAACGTTGGGAAAACACTGCTACAAAACTGTAGATTGTACCATGCCCAGTGTTTTTTGTATGACATTAGGATAATTTCCTCGGTAAAGCAGGCGACCGACTATTAAATTTGTGGTTGAAGTTTGATCTGCCTTTGATCCTTCTGCTTTTATTTATAAGGTCACCGTAAAAGGAAGGTAATGAAATTCCCAATGATACATACTCTGATGCTGCAGTTGTCCCAAATCTTTAAAGAAGTTCATAATAGTTATTGTAAAGGTTGAGAAATACCCTGTTGCTTGTATGTGTCCGAATTTCAAAACAAGCTGACAGTAATTTTTGTAGAATTTCCAGAAAGTCTAAACTAGTTTCTAAAAGTGGAAACCATGACCCAAAAGTTTCTTGGTAATTCGTAAATTGCTACTATGAAAATCCAAAATATTAGTACATGCTCTAGTGTACCAGATTAGCTGTGATATGTAAATGCCGTATGACAGCAGTCTAGGAACATCACCGTCAAACCAGGAGAAATTTACTATGGTAAATCCAGTATAAACTCTTTTGTCACACACACTTGTATGAATATATTTATCAAATCTTTCTGTTTACAATTTTAATATTTAAGTTCAAAACACAGTGTTTCTGTGTTTGTAACATTAGCCTTGTTGAGTGTCAATTCTTGTGGATAAATATCAAGTCTTAAAAACAAATGTTTCAAAACAGGATTGTCAATTGTCAGAATATCATCCAGGTACCTAGAAGTAACATTTCAAATCATCAAGTTTTCTTTGCTTTTGAAGATTGTGAATAAATTCTTTTTTTCAAACATGTCTTAAAAAAATAAATCTGCAACAAGAGGCACATAATTAGTACCCATAATAATCTCTACAATAACCTGCTTGCATAGATCCTCACCAAATCTAACATAAAACGTTAAGTTACAACGAAGCAAATTTTGTGTTTATGAAAAGGAGCGTCCATGGAACTTCATGCTTGTTATAAAGAATATTGACATTAAATTGCATGCCTTAACTGCCCTCAAATGATGTGAGTATAATATTGAAATTCAGATATAAGGGTTTCTCAATGTCGTGTATTTGGACAACGATGGACGATTTGGCAATGACAATACTCCTTTTAATAATTATACTAATTTCGTACACATAAAGAAATATTATTTGATTATACTCCACCAACAGAAATAAACTCTAAAACTACCCCCCCCCCCCTAAAAACAATAAAAATTAATAATTGGAATGATATTACGTATGTTTGGTTTGAAGTCAGTCTTTGTGTGCAATGCTCACTATGTAAGAAAAAGCTATAAAACTATAAAACATTAATGCTTATAGCGTCTGAGAAGGATTTTATGCTCATGATTGGAATTGAACATGATTCCTTATTACGACATACTTTCATCCAGAACGTTCTCGATTCTTGTTTTATTTGATCAAGCATTAGTGTGCTGACTAGTATAAAGGAAAGTCCTTGTTGAAAGCCGTTATGCTGGGAGCAACACTAAGAATTAGAATGACCACATGGTTAAATATAGATATTTAATAGACGGGTGTTGCATGCAAGCAGGAGATGCTTACTCTTCCTGGGCACCTGGTCTCACTCCCATATCGGGAGTTCGCTTCTTTTCATATGGTGGAGATTTTTGTTTGTTTGCTTTGGTTCCTGTTTTGTCCTGATTTTGTATGCCTTCGGTTTCTGATTTTTGAATTATCGATTTTGTGCTGTATACAGGGATATGGTCATTATCCATATTTGTCATTGATGGTTTCATTTTTTGATGGTTTCAATCATAGTAGTTAAAGAAGATCCTGACGATAATCTCAACAGCACTCACAATAGAGCACAAAATTAAGCATCGACGGACCCCAAGCAAGCTAGATGTGGGACCAGGTACCCGGGAGGAGTACGAGTAAGCATCCCCTATTTGGCTAACCGCAGCCGCCGTCGATGATCATGCACGAAAATGAAAACAATATCTAAAATATATGCACTGTCTGTCATGTCAGTGCTATGGCGATCATGTCAGGAATAATCTTCAAAACACCTACTGTCAAACCCCCTCGCGTGGAACTTTTTTTGCGAGCTCCACACGGCAAAGGGCATAAGTGTGACACAAATGATTTAAGGAAGATCCTGACGATAATCTCAACAGCACTCCCAATAGAGCACACAATTGAACATAGTAGTAACAAGGGTATTATTTGACGTTATATCTTAGTTAAATTTTCATCCAAAATTATTTCCCTGTCTTTTCATTTGATTAAGCTTCAATGTGCTGTCTAGTATACTCAAAACATTCTTGGTAGTTGTTGAAAACCGTTATGTTAGGAGTAACAGAAAGAATTATAATGGCCACATGATTAAATATAGATATTGATAGTTCCGTTCATAGCAGTAACAAGGGTATTATTTAGCGTAAGCAATGCTGATCTTTAGTCTACTTGAGATAGTTAGGCTACATTTATAATCTGTGAAACCATTAAATATTCAATCGATCCATCATGATTTCATTTACACATTACTCTTTATGGTTTATTTTAATTCATTTTTCCTCTAATGGAGAGTGTAATACCAAACAATTCTGTGCACTGTAGATCGTCGACAAGAATTAAACTTAAATGTTAAAGTTTCAGATAAAAAAGTAGTACTTTCCGTAAACCTATCATATCGTACTCATGCTTGGTTGTCGTCTTATTGATATGTATATTAATTCAAATCTTACCACTGATTAAGGGATGACTTTAAGTGCAGATATAAGTTTAAGGAATAAAACATTGAATAAATTGTACATTTTTGAACAACGTGGAGAATAAATTAGAGAATGACATGGGATCCAACGATCACTCTCATATGGAATGAATAAGAAGAGGTCAATATCTTATTTCAACAATAATAGTCTTTGGTGGATAACATAATATTTTTTCTTCTCTGCTTCCGTCTTTGCTCTTTGCTTAAAAAAGGTTTCGATTTAGAGTTCGAACCAAGGCGCCTGGTCCTCCCTCAATTCGGGGCTCGCAAATGCCTTGTCAATGAAGACGTACACAAATACACAGCCAATTGTGCCTCACATGAAATTCGTATGATATGAGCATCATGTAAATTTCACATAAGAATTATGTTAGATATTTTTCACATGAATTTCACATAAATTTACTTCACATGAATTTGACATGAATTTTTTTGTGACCACCATGCGAAATTGAATTCAAATAAAATGTTTGTCAGAAACTTCACATGAATTTCATGTTAAAACTTTCATGTAAATTTCATGTTCGTGCTCGTTTCGCATAAATTTTATGTGAACTTTTATGTAAAGTTATTGTAAATTTCAAATGACTTTCATATGAGGCACAATTGGCTGTGTATGTGTTTAACGTCTTCAAATTCAAAAACATCATTTAAAATCAGATAAATTTGAAGCATGGACTAGACTTGTACGTTACGGGTACTTAACCCTCGTCAGTGATCCTCAATCCAAACAATGAAATATGGCCAAAGAGTGTGAAAAATATTATGTCCAAAAATGTACCGAAAGACGTAGTAGGATGGGTGGGATATGATGCTACATGACCCGTTTTAGAAATGTCAAAAAATTTTGGTATTGGTAACAGAAATGTTCGAATGCGTTGAAGTTGATCGAACTTGGCTATATGTGATCAGTGACATTCTACATTGTGATTGAATGGCTGTCGTCATCACCAAACAAGACATACTTACCTGATCTGTACATCAAAATGTTCATCGAGACAAACACCGAATTTGACAGGTTTCCATGGAGCTGTTGTGACGGTTGTTGCATGCAATCAGGAGACGCTGACTCTCCCCGGGCACCAGGTCTCACTTCGGATTGTTGTTCATTCCGGGGTTCGCAACCGTTGCGATGGGAATTCTCATGATTTTGCTTTGGCTTCTCGACTTTGAGACTGAATAACAGTTAGGACTTCTTTGATGTTTATTGGATCGAGGATCACTGACAAGGGTTAAGTTCCCCAAATGTTCATGTCTGGTCTATATCAGTTCAAAAATGCTGCTATTTGTTTGAAGTTGTCAAACAGTTTAAATAATGGCAAAAGAGAATTTTCCTGGCGCCATCTGCAAGACAGAAGTTTAATTTCTTTTTGCCAAAATGAGCGGCTCCAAATTATTCAGAAGCGTACTTAAGTGAAAAAATATGGCCAAAAATCGTTGGAGTGTAGGCGCAAAGAGCTTAATTCTAAACATTGACCGAAAAAATTATGCCGAAACCCCCATGTGTTTGAAGACGTGTAATATTCTTTTTGCGATAAATCTCTTTATTTGAAAAAAAAATCAAATAGGATTTTTACGTTGTCCTTCGTTCAAAATCTGATAAATAATTGATATTATACTTCTACATTCTATGCCGTAGCCATATGGCATACAAAATCAATTATCAATGCTTAAAACAAGTTAAGATTTATATCAAAGCAACCACTATGTCATATAGTTAAAATTATCTAATTCTGTCCACCAGATACACATGTCCCATTTATCACTCATTATAAGTGATAACTCTGTTTACATCAGATGGACATTCAAAGTACATTTTTTAAAAGACAAGGTAAAGGGTTGGGTTCTTCATACTTATTACTTTTATTTGAAGATAACGTAAAGTGTAGGGCTCTGAATACTTATTACATTTATTACTCTTTTGCATTAAATATTCAAGCAAAACGTTTCTATTATTATAATATGTTTAACACGTTAGACATTATAAGTAGATTTGCTTATTATTAGATACGAACAAATGTCTACCTGTTAGTCCATTGCAAAGAAAACAAAACTCTGTTCCAAGAGAAACCATGCAAAGTAATACGACCATTCTCTCAGTAGGAAATATAAATGGAGTGAAATACATTTTAGGTATGATTGTTTTAATTATCAATTTACAAGATGTAAATGCGTAATGTATGATTTCATTTTTGTAACAAATTTGACAATGTTTAATTTATATAGATCTGAAATAACCCTGTCCGTAATGTTTCTTTTCGCATAGTCCTTATGAAGAAATTACCAATATATAAACATGTAAACATGCCCAGTATAACA
Organism: Pinctada imbricata; assembly: GCA_033119305.1. Classification (NCBI taxonomy): domain Eukaryota; kingdom Metazoa; phylum Mollusca; class Bivalvia; order Pterioida; family Pteriidae; genus Pinctada; species Pinctada imbricata. The sequence goes on from VSWD01000013.1 coordinate 10,759,372, forward strand.
TATTTTATGAGTTAGGATAATAAAACGATCGACTCTGATGGACTGCATTATTTTAGCCAGGAGCGAATTTTCTTCGAAATCTTCGCCTGAATGAGGGATTTAGGATGCACAGCAGATAAATGTTTTGGATCGTTCTTTACGAAATGACAAATATGGATAATGACCATATCCCTGTCTACAGTACAAAATCGATAATTCAGAAAATCAGAAACCGAAGGCATACAAAATCAGGATAAAACAGGAACCAAAGCAAACAAAGACAAAAACCTCCACCATATGAAAAGAAGCGAACTCCCGATATGAGAGTGAGACCAGGTGCCCAGGAAGAGTAAGCATCTCCTCCTTGCATGCAACACCCGTCGCTTCAATTCGGTAGAACTGTCACATCCGGTTACTTCCATTTTGGAAGATATAGAGTACAATCTTTGGTTGGATGGTTCAAATGGTCTATGACAGAATATCATCCACCATTCTGGATAGTGGGACATCATAGTGTATGACGAGTTCCCCATATCGACCGTAGAACTTCCTCAGTGACGATGTTAGTCGGTCACAAACATATCCCTGACTGAGAAGCTTATCTGAAAGACGCCTAGCTGAGTCGCATAAAAACTTGACATAAACATATTAAACATATTAGATTAAACATATCCCTGACTGAGAAGCTTATCTGAAAGACGCCTAGCTGAATCGCAAAAAAACTTGACATAAACCTTTTGTGAAAGGTGGCACTGTGCTAGGTCAGAAAATGGCCAGCGAACCAGTTTGGTCAGTTATGAAAATACTGTACGATTTTACATCTTTGTGTCTCGGAACGGGTATTTTAAACCCAAAATGATTTTTCTTATAAACTTTTTAAATCAAATCAACTATCCTTTCATGACATGGTATCCAAAGACCATAACATATGAAGAAAACGTGAACGATTAGAAGTGTCGCTTTAAAGTATCACTGACGAGGATTAGTTAACCGAAGCATGCAGGTCTGGTGTACAGGATTTAGACATTCCAATCTTGAAGGCTGCTCTCTGGTACTTAGTTCAAATGAGATAAATTAGATTGAGGATCACTGACGAGGGTAAAGTACCCAAAACGGGCATGTCTGGTCCATGCTGCAAATTTATTTGTTCTTTAATGATGCTATGAATTTGAAGACTTGTAGCATTTACATAATATTATACTGTAATACGAATAAAAGGATATATCAATATTATCTAACGGAAAAATATTGGAAAAACGCTAACTTGAAAAAAAAATGTTTAAGTGCAAAAACATGTAACAGAGATGAAATTAAGATTATTAAGATAATTTAAAAATGCATTAGAAGCTCAGAAAATGGAAACAAATGAAAAGGAAGAAAAAATTGTTTGGACCCACCGGGAATTGAACCAACAACAACATACATACCAAAACATACCTATATACAATTCTTAAAAAAGTATTTAAAATGCAAAAGTTGACATTTTGACAAAACTGTTTCACAGTTAGATTTCTTACAATGAATATCAAAATGTATATGAACAATTTCAGGTGAGAAATTGAAAATATTAAAAATGACCATCCGACTTCCTTTTTGAAGTTAAAAACAATTCATAAAAAATGAGAAAAAAAAACTTTTCAGCAAAATTCTTTCAAGCATTTATCTAGTAAACTATGGCTAAATGAACTAAATTGGGACAGCAAACTTATCAAAGAGAAAAAAAAAAAGATTAAAAGAAATCTCAATTTTTGCTTCAAAACAGGTAAGTCGATAAAGACGTCAAAAATGCATCAAACATAAGTTATCGGATTTTAACGAAATGATACATCCTTTCTGATAACTCAGATGTTATTAGGTTTTCAATGCATCCAGCGGTTCTGAAGAGAAAGGGACATATTTGATCCTACGTTGGATCCACCCTTGAAGTGATCGTGCCGAAAGATGGAGACTTGGTAGAAGACCTTAAGTACTTCCTGCTTACCAAGTTTCATAAAAATATTCAAAACGGTTTCAGATGAGATGTCGAAAATGTGAAAAGCAAACAGACGGACGGACGGACGGACAGACGACAGACGGACACCGGACAAAATGGTTTGTCAATAGCTGACTTTGAACTGTTGGCTCGGGTGAGCTAATAACCAACCTATCACATTATAATTTAATGTGTGTAGGGTTTCTTTATTCTCGAGCAAAATGAACATTTGGAATATCAGGGAAGATTTAGACATACATGTGAAGAATGACAGTCAAGAGTTAACTTCCATTGAACGGACGAACAAATTGCAAAATCAAAAATGATTGTGAGAAATCAGTAAGAATCTGCTATAAGTCACTTTTACAGACACAAATTTTATCGAAGGGCTGTAATTCTTGAACAAAACTTCGTAGGGAATCATGCAATGATTAAGGCAAATATACAAGTTGACTCTCAAAAACAGATAAACGGTAGTTTTTATTCTTTAAAGTTTGAAAATTTCCATTTTCAGGGGTTCCAAAAAAGGAATTTCTAGTAGTTGCTATTGTTGGATCTGTGTTCTTTTCCGTGGCCCTTTGGCTAGGATTTGACTTCTTTTTCTACATTAAGCGAAGAAAACAGTCTCTAAAAGATGAAGTGATATACCAAAATGATAGAAAGAAACTCTGTACACCTGACGCAGGGACATTCATTGTGGCTGAGGATGTTTGTGGTCCTGGGATATCTATTTCCGGTAGGAGAAAAAGCAGTGTTAATCAACTCATAGAGTTTCTGCAGTACTCAAACAAGAACGGGAACGGGAATGGTCTACAAAATGGCAAAGGAATTATACCTTCCAAAGCATTTTCCTCCTCTATTAAGCCAATTGAAGAAGAGAATGAGCCAATGGAGTTTGGTCAATCAAGTAGCCGACGTGAATAATAGTACAGACTTGAAGCTTGTTAAATACGACAACTATGCAAATGGTCCATTAGTCAGTACAAGAAGAATTCCGTACATCCATATCCTTCAATTATCCTGGACAGCGGTTTCAGGATACCCATGATCAGGATGCTTTCGCCGATGATTATAGTGCATCACCATCCTATTCAATGTTTATGAAGAAGCAAGCTAAGACATTACGGAAAAATAAAGCGAAGCACAAAACGTCTTCTGAACACACCAGGAATAGAAAAGAGAAAAGAATGCACAAGAAAGCAGCGAAACATCGGGCTGATTGACTTTACCAACCAACATGGGTATATTTGGATTTTCACATACCTTAATGTTAGCTCCGAAATGCTTCCAAATGACGTCTAATGGGACAAAACTCTTTTATATTTCAAGAGACCTTCGGAATATCCAATTTGATAGCATCTTTTGTATTCGTCTTGAAACTAGTTTACAACGTTTTCAAATATGTAGATATTTAGTGCTACTTTTGGGATATTATTTGCAACAAAGAAAAAGCAAAAAAAAAAAAAACAAAAAGCAATAATCAAAGCAAAAACAAATGTATGTTCTGAAATGTGTTTTTGCAGACAAAAGTAGTCGGAATCCTCCAGCTGCTATATGAAAAAATCTTATATAATCTCCGCTCGCATTCAGGAGTTTGAAAAAAAATTATAAAAATGTTTTTTTAGGATAGATTGAAATATTTCTGCTAGAGGGTAGGGATAATACACAAATTTTCGGCCCCTTTTTGCTCCTCTGGCATTCATTGCAAATCCATGAATTTCAGAGATTCTTTCCGTAACAGTTCTAGCCTTTCATTTGGATGCTTCCTTCTGGAGGTGTTTGGGGATTTCAAGCATCTTATCAGTGGTACTTATTGAAAACAAAAGAATGAGGGGATCTCCAACAACACCCCAAACACCCAATGAAAAATAAAACCACAAAAGACACCCACAGAAAGAGACGCAAAAGGGACAAGGAAACCAACTCACACCACAGAAATTTGAAACACAAAAGACCAACCACAAACCAACGAAACCAACGCACCCCATAGAAATATGAAAAACAAAAGACCACACATAAACCAACGAGACCAATGACAACGAGACCAATGGTAAAGCAGTGCCTATTTAGGACGTCCATCTGCCACGAAAACAGCAGATTGTGTGGTTATCCTGGATTACGTGCGCACAACCCTCCAAACTTCCCGATTATTCAATTGTCTCGAAGAACACACAATTGTGGTGTAAAATAAACTCTTTACTGTAAGATGAATATACAAACAGAAAGCATGACGCAGGGGCCCAAGAAACATTCATATGAATATATAAATGGATAAATAAACAGGAGGCGTACGAAATACAGTCCGTTCTCTGCCGGCTGTAGCAAGGTCATGCTTGGATCGCCCGAGGAGTCTGACCGAGATTCAGAGAGGACAGGTGGTCGTGGCCCTTTGTTCTCTAAAGAGGGTTGGACATGGCTCGTTATGGAGCCCTATCGTCATAGTCAGTCAGAGTGCAATTCTTAAGAATGCGCTGGTACAAGTTCCGCGTTGACCCAGGTTGTTTGTTGAACTAGGTTGGTTTGTCTGATTGATATTTAGAGTTCCGCTTCGTTCAGTACTGAACGGTCTTCCTGGAGGTCTTTTTTGCTACTAATTATGATAGAAAAGAAATACTGTAAACGTCTTCCTATTTTGCGAATTGTTTACTTATAGTGGGACATCGAACATATTGGTCTTGTTGCACTAAGCTGAGGGATGAATAAAAAAAGTTTTATCAAAAGTAATCGATGCATTCCATTTATACAGTGTTGTGTTTGAAAATTTCATTCAGTTCTTAATTTTCAAGAATTATGCTTTTAACCATGTTATTTTTTGTCCATTTACTCCTTTCGCATATCAAGTGACTTACTTTAATTTCCTTGCTTAATTGCCTACATTGCGAGCGATTCGATTTTCTTAGAGACGTAGAGAGCAAATGATGGTCTCTGCTAGTAATTTAAATAAATCACTTAAAGAAAGAAAAATCTCACAAAAAGTTCAAATCGAATTTATGAGAATAACTCATAGATATCAACAATTGACCTTTGCACATGTCCTGCCATATTAAATCAATATTCATTGAATTTTCCTTCATATTAACTTGCACAATGTAGGATTTACATGTTTATCGAATAAGCATCTGATAAAACCCAAAATGTATTATTGTTTCCATTTAAAATCACAATAAAGAATTTCAGATTTAGCTCCTTGAATCCAAATACATGCTATAAGGCACTATTGATCTTATTAAAGTAAAAGCATACGAACCAGTAAGTGGTAGATTAACTTTAAATTAAATTCTCATTGATGCTAGATCGATGCCATAGTCATGATATAAAATTAAGATCGCTTCTTATCTTTCCGATTCACTAAGTACTGATTATTGAACAAAGGTATTCTATACTTGAAGCACTCTTAAAAAGATACATTAAATATAGGAAATAAACAAAGGGCTCAACAACAACAACAAAAATATTCAGTTTTGCGTTTTAAAATACAAGGAAAGAGAATTCATTATCAGAAACATGCATGTCTAGTGCATCGCAGTCAGAAATACATGGTGTTCTCCAACAGAGGTGGACACATAGGTTTTCGTTGTAAAATTGAAAAGAAATATTACGACATATGGCCGGAGTTTATCATAATAAACATCGTAAGAATTGGATTCTCTATGTCGGCGTGATGTCACACAAAGGTTCAATTAGAGATAAGCACAGAGAAGTTCCAAAAATAGTTGGGGGGAAAGCTCGGTGTTTATCATAGAGCATAGTGTATGGGAATTGCTTTATATCTAGAATCTAACGTTTATATCAAGGAAAAATCTACTAGAATCCATTGACGGAACCGTTGATGAATTAGCTCTTAGCTCCTCCAACCAAAATATAAAACGAGATTTGAAGAAAGATCAAACAAAATTACGGATTTTTCATACGGCACAATGAAAAATCTATAGGCACATCCCCCTGTAAACATAGTGGAAATTTGGTCATGTGACCAGTCCTACATCAAGAATAAGTGAATGTATGAAAATTAACATGATAGACAAAATAAATAAAACAGATTTGTTGTCATAAACTTAGCATACAAGTAAATATGAGCTGATTTTACGATCACTTATCTTGCTACATGTGCGCGTAACCTCAACAAAAGAGGAACTACACCACCGAGTCAAGATATATCAACCGGAAAAAAAGATACTCCTATTGTCATGTAATTTCTGACATTGACGATGGGATTCCACTATAGACGCTTTCCAAATCTCTTTAAAAGAAGAAGGCAAGACCACATGTCCTCTCTGATCGGATTTTTCGGGTGATAACATGCTTGATCTCGCCCAAAAAAGCAGAGCATTGACTGTTTCTCGTATGCCCTTTTCTATCTATAAGTATTTACGCATTCACTTGTGTTGACTGGGCCCAAGCGTCATTTTGTCTGTTTGTATGAGTTAAAGAAGATCCTGACTGTTCATCTTACAGTGAGGAGGTAATTTTACACCGAATTTGTGCGTTCCTCGAGACCTTTGTGTTATCGGAAAAGTGAGAGGGTTGTGTGCACGTAATCCAGAATAACTACACCGTCTGCTACTTGCGTGGCAGATGACCGTCCTAAGTCGGCACCGGTTGTCCGTTGGTCTCGTTGGTTTATGTGCGGTCTTATGTATTTCATGTTTCTATGGTGTGAGTTGGTGATTCTTGTCCATTCCATTGTCTATTCCTGTGAGTTTCTGCTCTCTGATTTTGCATTAGTTTTGCATTAGGTGTTTTTGGGTTTTGTTCTGGGTGCCGAAGCCGAGTGTCGCTTGAGATCCTCTGCTTTCTTCAAAACCTTCTTAAATTGTAAAGATGGCAATCGTCTGTAAATGATGTACAAAAAACCAGAACGAGCAGTTTGTGCAGGTTGCAATTATTAGAGAAAGATTCAACCATATCAAAGAATGAACCTTAGGCACAAGAGACAATAAGTTAGAATAAAGAAATATAATCGTTAGGCATACAAGCATATGCCTATATAAAACAAAACAAATATAGAGAGAAGTATCCCAACAGTAAAAACAGCGGAACGTATTCTCATTCCCTTCTGTCCTTTCTTTCAATTCGATTTCATTTCGAGAGACATGATGCACATACATGTATGCTGTTTATGCTATTGTAGGGGGTAATCATCGTCGATTTCACGACAAACCCAAAGTCAATAGTATAATTCATTCTTCATAGACGCATCGTACGTTGCAAGTAGAACAGTGTTGGAATACTCGTAGATATCGTGAGGCCTGCGATCAGCTACGTTATCTATAATTGCCAAAGTTGGTAGCACACATACGATCACCAATAACACACGACGTGTGTTGACTAAGGCTTGATTTGTTGTTGTAAGCTGTTTATATACGTTATTGTTTCAATTAATATCTGTTGTTCTTTCTTTGTTTGAAGACGTTAAACATTTGTACCACTTGATGAGTGCCACTGCTGGTGGACCAGGAGTCACCGAGGGCACATGTAGCCGCCAAGTTCGATCAATTTCGGTTGGTCGTTTCTACAAACGTATTTGAAAGTTTCTGTTTACAAAATGGTCTCAAATTTCTAAAATCTGGGTCCTGTAGCATAATACCCCAGCCATCTTGTTACGTCTTTCGGTATATTTAGGACATAATTTTGAAAGATTATCATTTTGGCAAAATTTTATTGTTTAGATTTAGGATCACTGATGGGGGTTAAATACCCGAAACATGCATGTCTGGTCCATGCTGTAAATTTATCTGCCATAAAATGATGCTAATGAATTTGAAGACGTAAAACATTTGATGTGTTATATGCTACAGCTTTTTTAAGGAAATGTTCCTCTAAAAATATCTTATTGACATAATGAAAACCCATCCGTTTTATCAATAATTAATCTGACCAAAGTTACTGAACATGGATTGTAAGAAGGATCCTGTTTTCTTTTTCGAAATCTTTCACATGGTAACATATATCGAATCACGTTAACCGTCTCGACACATGCATTAAGAGAAGCATAAGGTCTATAGATAGCAGGGTATCGTACTATTGCAATTTCATTGTATTTTAGCCCGATTTAGATATCATATCGATTTGAAACTAAGTGTCTTCATCTCCATGGATAGTTCACACGATCAATGGAATTAAATAAATATTATCATTTCTAAGTAAATTTGAGTTGATCAAACATTATTTTTGTCAAAGATAAATATAAATCAATTTGTATTTTTTTTCACACAGTTTTGACAATTTATGACCTTGTATTGATATCGCCTGAATCAAAAGCTCGTCACTCTCGGGATTCCACCTTTGTTTTTTTTTTTTTAATTTTTATAAAATGAGTATATGTTTCGCATAAAAGTTTATTCATGTTACTTAATCATTCGACGATATAGAAAAGTGATCATGAATACTGTTTCAGTGCACCATATGCACCAATTCGAGAAGTTATGTCTCGTCAGTTATGCTTTTAATGCCCATACATGCATAATTAAAAAAAAATGTTGGTATTTCATTTTAATTTTAATTAACTTGAGAGAACGAAGTACCGACAATTTTGTTATGAACCCTTGCATTATTTCAAAGAAGATTTAAAAGTCATCGCTAAATTGCTGTCTCTGTTTAACAAACGTTCGTGTCGCATCCGTATTTTACTTACTTTTTTACGATAAACTTAACAAGTTATTCTCAGAGCATACTCAATGAGATTTTGTGATTTAGGAGAAAAAAACCAACAAGTTGAAACAATTAATTGCTGGAACGATACAACTAAATCATTCTCATAATCAATCTTAATATCGTTAACGATACTAACTTAACATATGCCAAAGAATTAGGTTTTTGGCGATTTATTCGTTGTTTAACATATCAGAAAAATGAATACTGTACTTTGCTACTAACTCAATGGCCAACCGACGAAACGATTGGCCGACCAATCGACCAACCGACCGACTAACCAACCGACCGACCGACCGAATAATGGATCAACCGAATGACCAAGCAATCGATGAATCGATCGACCAACCAATCAATTGACCGACCGTTTAATTCATTAATACATACTCATCCGGAGTACGTAAGAAGATATAGAAGTTATAGAGGTTTCTGGCGATGTATAAACATGATAAAAGGAAATGCAGCGATCTTAATGAATATCTTACTCTTAAGCAAAATTAGTAGACAAACATTTAATTCTGAGAAAAAAAGAACCACACACACTGAGAGTTTATATTTAACCTCATCTAAATTCCAATAATTATTTACAGAGAACAGACTTTCTGGACACTAGATCTAGAATCTACATACTTATGACATTTACATGTTTTACCTGAATATTCTTAATTGGGTTTTCAGAGCACATGTAGTTAAGTACAAAAACAGGTTATTATTGTGCTTTGCACTATTCTCGTGTACTTGATGCTTTGCATATTTGTTATAAAAATGAAAATGCATTATATACAATGCTATTGAATGAAATATGTACATCTAAAACAAAGGAGGGGATGTCAACAACACAAGGTTGTACACCCTAGCAACCTAGCAAAACCACAGCAAAACTCCAAATACCCAATGTAAAAACACAATGCAGACACGCACAGACAGAAACACAAAAGGGACAAGGAACACAAACTCACAACATAGAAACATCAAACACAAAAGACCACACATAAACCAACGAGACCAATGGGCAACCGGTGCCGACTTTGGACGGCCATTTACCACGCAAGTAGCAGAAGGTCTTTAAAATAACACTTGATATGAATTTTCATGGAATGGCAAGCGGTGGGAGCCCAAAAAATCTTTTCTCGATTTGTCGCTAGGAAGGCCTGCTGAATTTGTTTCAGTTGGCCAGGATATTTATATTTTGTAACCAAGAGGGTCAGATTACATGAATTTATTTTCAATATTTTCTGGGTCAGAATATTAATTTCCATGCCTGTCCCCTCCCCGCTCACAAACAGCTAGGTGTCCTCTTAAGTCCATACTGTGCGAAGAGAAGAAAGTCCATATTCAATCTCACAAATTAAAAGTTACTTATCTCCCTCTTGACTAACAATAAAGACGTAAAAAGGATAAGCTACACTTAATGATTCTCATTACTTGACGAGGTCATTAAACATTTTTATTAAGAAAATATTGACAAAACTGAGAAAATGATCTAGGAGGTTTACATAATTTGTTTGGCTTCGAGTGATGTCCATTCTAAAACTTTATAAAATCGAACACTTCCTTTTATCGAGTGGAATATTATGCTTTCTATTATTCGGGTTTATACAAGAATGAAAGGGAAGATCAAGGAGGCATTGATGTTAATGTGTTCTTAATCAATCTATACTTTATTTTTGATATAACATCAATCATTTGATTTAATGTACACTCATATTGTCCGGATGTGTGAATTGATCTTGATCATGGGTATCCATTTTAAAAGCGATTCAAATATTGAATGTAACAATTTCTTTACTCACTAAGCATATTGCGGTTACCACACGGTTAGTGACAACATGGAAATATATATCAATGGTTTTATTGTGATAGGATTATCTCTACACTTTCAAACGGGAACATGTATCAAAAATGACATTTTTAGAAGGAATTTATCATTTGATGACAAGTTACCCCTACGAAATATGATCGGATGGGCTCAAAGCAAGAGTAATACTCAGTGTGGTCGTAAATGTCTGGAATCATCAAGCTGTCAGTCTTACTTATACCATTCCTCAACAAAGAATTGCACTTTTCTTGATGATGTAACCGTTGACACATCTAGTGTAATAGTAGAAAATGGTTGGAGACATTACATCTCACAAGGTATGATTTTAGTTTATACAACAGTCTTTGTAATTGCTTAAAATTAGAATTATTTTCAAGAGATATTTGTGACTTGTTGCGATCTTGCTCATGGTTTCTTGTATTCACTTCATTCTGGGAGGTCTTTCCAAAATGTTTGCACGTCCAGTTTTATTATGAGACTCTTTCACGGTCTTCTATGAGAGATACATCGGTTCCACCCGATGGGTCTCAAAATTATGCAAAACCCGAGGTAATAAATTTAATCGGAATTATATTTGTAAGCTTCATTTTTTTTAACACTGCACAATTTTTAACACTGCAGCGCCCTATGGGTGCAACGATAACATCAACACTATAGGAAACTTAACAATTCCCGGTTGTCAATCGGTAAATGTGACTAGCTTATTCAACAGACCACAAAGAAGACCTCGAAGTCATGGCATTCGAAAATATAATAGGCCTGAGATACATAGTTTCTCCCTTCGATGACTTGGTTCCATTTTTGAATGAGCCTCTAGGCCTGCATTATATTCGTACCAAATTATACTCTGTTCCTTTACGGAAGTTACACGAAATCTACGCTTATACGAAGGACCTCGCATTATTAGTTACACGGTTAGTTAGTGACCTGATACGGAAAAATACATGGTGTGAAAAGAAAACCCGTATCGGGCGAGGCGAAAGCCGAGCCCGATACGGGTTTTCTTTTCACACCATGTATTTTTCCGTATCAGGTCACTAACTAACCGTGTAACGAATTTATCACGTCGAAGACCTCTTATTGTATGTGTGGGGGTCTCTTTATCATACAATTCACGACGTCATAATAAACTACTCGCCCGATACGGATTTACAAGCCTGATACGGCTTTTTTCACGGCGTCATGTGACCATGATCTGACCAATCAGATTCCAACATTTTTGTCTGAGGCGTGATAAATACCGATACACGTTCCCCGGAATACAGACTACAAGGAGTCATCTTGGACATTTCTACTTTTCGTTTATTTCAAGCAGTTAGATCAGATAAATCAGAGGAGAAAACAAATCGCCCTTTCATTAGAGTAAGATTTGCAAACAAAGGTATTGATAACTTGAATCTTGGTCAAATTTTGAATCACAAAACTGTCACAGAAAAAATCCCACCACATTTCAAAAGAAAAGAAACTCCTTGTATTTCCTATAGCTACACACCAACAGTTGCATCTAAAATTTACAATTACAAACGATTCCTGCAGAGTATTGATTTAAGTAATCCCTCAATACAACCACTTCCCTGCGAATGTTCTTCATCGGATTTCAACTACTCTCCTTGTGGACACGTTATTACTGATGACCTTAGCATAGTCAAGAACGACAAGTTGAGAGCATTGTTAATAAAGGGTCCCAAATACAGAGAAAGTATTTCCTTTACATTGAACCAAAATGTCAAAATTATCATGGACTCTTGTGAGGAATATGCAAGACGTTGGGCAAAGAAAGAGGATGTACAGCTCGACACCCTTTCCGAATGGATAAAATCTATCAGAGGGTTACTTTTATCTAGAATTAACCGATTAAAATCAACTGTGAACACCAGATTCGTGTCTATATTTAAAGACCCTGATGTTATCAAAGAGATTACCTACCTCCAAGGACATTATGTCATCACACCAGCGGACAAAGCCTCAAATAATTACACATTTACTTGCAAAAAGTACTATTTCGACAGTCTAGTTAAAGAGTTGGGTTTAAATTCGACACCTGGAAATCCCACTTACATCACAAAAAACCTTTCTGCCTCTGAAATAATAGATAACCACAAATCAGCTCTTGCTTCCTTTGGCTTCGACACTACCAATTTTGATTTAGATTTACCATACTTATACTGCATACCTAAAATGCATAAGAATCCGTACAAACAACGTTTCATCGCTGGTTCCTCAAAATGTTCTACCAAATCTGTATCGATCTTACTCACCAAAGTTTTATCTGAAATCAAATCTGGGCTTCAAAAATATTGTTCGACAGTATATTCTCGCAATGGTATCAACCAGATGTGGATTTTAAAGAATTCGAAGGAACTTTTAGAACATCTGAAATCCACTCATTTAGTAGAGTCCATTCGATCAAAGCCTTTGATTTTTCGACACTTTACACTACAATTCCACATTCTAAATTGAAAGAAAGACTCGCAAAAATCATCAGTAATGCGTTTCAAGTAAGAACGGTAATCGCAAATAAAAATTTATTGTTGTAAATTATGACAAAACCTACTTTGTCAAAGAAAAGTCCGATTCTGTAAATAAGTACACTGAAACAGACATTATTCAGATGTTAAACTTTCTGATCGACAACATTTTTGTGGTGTTTGGAGGAAAGGTCTTCCAGCAAATTGTCGGAATTCCAATGGGGACAAATTGTGCCCCACTCCTTGCCGACATTTTCCTTTACTCGTACGAAGCTGAATTCATTCAATCTTTGGTCTCTGAAGGGAAAAGATACTTAGCGTCTGACTTCAACTTCACTTACAGATACATAGACGATGTGTTGTCCATCAATAATCCAAAATTCGCGGATTACCCGAGCAGTATCTATCCTTCGGAGCTTGAAGTCAAAGAAACTACAGAGACAAATAATTCAGCATCCTATTTGGACATAATGTTGTCCTACGACACTGATGGTCACATGAAAACCTCACTCTATGACAAACGTGACGACTTCAATTTCAGCATTACAAACTTTCCTTTTCTGAGTAGCAACATCCCTTCATCGCCTGCTTATGGCGTGTTCATATCTCAGTTGATACGCTATTCCAGAGCAAGTACCAAATATACGAATTTTGTTCTGAGAGCTAGGCGTCTTTCAGATAAGCTTCTCAGTCAGGGATATGTTTGTGACCGACTAACATCGTCACTGAGGAAGTTCTACGGTCGATATGGGGAACTCGTCATACACTATGATGTCCCACTTTCCAGAATGGTGGATGATATTCTGTCATAGACCATTTGAACCATCCAACCAAAAATTGTACTCTATATCTTCCAAAATGGAAGTAACCGGATGTGACAGCTCTACCGAATTGAAGCGACGGGTGTTGCATGCAAGCAGGAGATGCTTACATGTACTCTTCCTGGGCACCTGGTCTCACTCTCATATCGGGAGTTCGCTTCTTTTCATATGGTGGAAGATTTTGTATGTTTTGCTTTGGTTCCTGTTTTATCCTGATTTTGTATGCCTTCGGTTTCTGATTTTCTGGGTTATCGATTTTGTGCTGTAAACAGGGATATGGTCATTATCCATATTTGTCATTCAACATACATCGTAATTAAAATGATTGCGTTCTCAGCGTATAAAATCATTAAACTTGTAAGAATTACTTACCTAACAACAAAAATGTTGGAGCATAAAAAACCAGACAAACAACCCTGCATTTCTCTTCTAAACCGTAGCATATTTACCTATTTTCACTTAGTACTGTATGATGACGTATTCTGAGACGCGTTGTTTATCCAAGGCAGCCGACGTGATAGTTTAGGGTACAACAAGAAGCAATTGGTGTTGGGATTCATACGGACTTTCGGACAACATTTCTGATAGCGCTGAAGTCTTGCTTATATTTTCAAATCTATATATCCTGTATCCATATGTACTGGATTTATTTTGATTTTAACTAATAAAGGAATTTACATTTCTAGAAGAGCAATAATAAGTTGTCCCGAAACACAAACTCAACGAATTCAATTCTTGTTGAAAAGTGAAGTGCGCTGTTCTCAAATCACGGAAATAGCAACCGATTGAATGACTACTCATACTCACAGTACTGGACTATTTTGTTTATCAGTCGACACATGGACCTGTTTCAACCTATACCTTGAGATCAGTTGAATTTTTTCTTTTATGTATTCGTCAATTTTAGAACTTTTTGGCGTTTTGCTGTTCACTTCTTGTAGTTTTCAATAACGCGTAAAGGAACCGATGTAATGACTGCTTATATCAACAGTATGTTTATCAGTCCACACATAGACCTCTATAAAGTTTCAATTGATGTTAAACGTCTTCAAACTCAAAAGCATAAATTAAAAGCGGATGCATTTGCAGCATGGATCAGACATGCAAGTTTCGGGTGCTTAACCATTGTCAGTGATCCTTAATCTAAACAATGTAATATGGCCAAAGGGTGTGAACATTATTGTAATTAAAATGTACCGAAAGACGTAGCAGGATGGGTGATGCTATGATGCTACAGGACCCACGTTTGATAAATGGCAAGAAATTTAGATAACAGAAATGTTCAAATGGCCGTTTGCGTCCAAAGATAGAAGTATATCCAAGTGCGAAGCAGATCTGTTGCTCTCTATTGTTTGCTTGATCTCTTGTTCATGGGGATAGATTTCATGTAGATGGAAAACACGTCATCTACAAAATGTATGTATCTGTAGGTAGAATTGAACTGAGATGCGAGGTGTTTTTGCCCAGTCGATAGCAAGGTCTTGATGAAGTCGGCTTCATATGAATTTAAAAATAAGGCCGCAAGGGCGCAATTTGTACCCATGGGAATCATATCTTTTGTCATACATACTCGCATGAATACCTCCGTTTATAATTTTTATATTGAGGTAAACGGTGTTTCTGTGTTTGTAACGTTTGACCTGTTAGGTGTCACTTCTTGTTGATAAATAACATTCTTATATATTTCAAAAACAGGATTGACGATTGTGAGAATATCTTCCAAGTACTTAGTACTACCTGGGTGATATTCTGTTGAGTTCTGTTGTGTAAGTTTTGTCAGCTTATCATAACCAGGCTTCTTCTTGTACACATGTTAATCATTTTGTGTTGCTTTTCCTGTTACATTTTAATTAATTGAACGCAGGGATCTCCAACAAGACCATGTTGCGGCACCAACAGCTAAACACCAAAACAACCGATGCGAACACACAAAAAGTCTTATATCCAATACTACTCAACTGATTATGGATACTTGATATCTCTTTTTTTTTCAAAAGTAAAATCAATGTTGACTGATATTTGGTAGAAGATGTAAAAAAACCAACTGTCAGATGATGCAACAGGTTTAGGGGTTGGGCTGAATTACTTAAATTTTCCTTTTTAAGAGACTTATACAAGTTGATCATTGTTTTTACATGAACACGTTTAGACGAGAGTTTAGTACCCGAAACGTACATGTCTGGTCCATGCTGTAAATTCATCAGGTCTTAAATGATGCTATTGAATTTGAAGACGTTTAATATTAGTTAAGAAATACTTTTGAATTTCTATATGTCAACGGAAACTCTCTGTACATCAAAAGTTTTTTTTTTGATAAAGGTACTCTTAGTAAAATTTATTTTGTATAAAAGAATTGTTTGTATTCAACAAATATCAGAAACAGTAGGATTTGAAAAAGGAAATCCTGTCTTTTAAGAATTTCCATGCAATAATTTGGTATCGTGAAGAAGCATGTCTTACATGTACGATTTTCTTTCGCTATGTTCGAATCAAAGAGCGCTGACAATGCATCGAACACTTCGCTACAATGTAATGTTCCTTTTAACACCCCTTCTAAATGTAAATTTATATAGTTAAAAGCTCACACCTTAAAAAATCGAACTCATTTTCGGAATATTTTATAATTCATTGATAATCAATTTTCCTTCATCTTATGTAAAGTTTTGTAATGTTGGATGTGGAAGACATTTTAAAAGACTACTGAAATAAAAAGAAAAAAATACTTGTCGAATCACAATGGTTAAGGAGCACAATCATTCTCTAAATCAATGATAAACACTTGGAGAAGCGAAATATCCAATTCTACATTATTGTGAACAAAAAATGTCTACATGAAATGCAATTGACCATATTCAACTACTGCATTCTTTAAAGTAGAGAAAATATATTAGATAACAATAATGCTACTTTAGATTAACATAAGGTTGTTGAATTTCAAAATCATCAGGTCTTTGTTTGATAGGAATGAGTGACATCAAATATCACGTATGATCTCTTCAGAAGCGTTAGTATCGATTATAACAAAGGTGTGATAGCAATGAGGGGATTATATTTTAGGACAAGGAAACCTCTTTTGAATTGCAAAATTAATTCTAAAAACACATCGATGGAATAACAAATAAAGTCAGAGATAAATCTGATTCGAAAGGAATTAATCAGGTCGCTGTAGTTTTCTATAAAATTCCTAGGTTTTGTATTTTCCTAATACCATTTGTATGCCTCGGGTGATAATATGTATGAGCTCGCTAAAGCTGGCAGAGCACGGAATGTATTTCGTATCCCTTCTATATCCATTTACATATCTATCTGTGTTCCTTGGGTCCCTGGCTCATTCTGTCTGTTTGTATGTTCATTTTACAGAGAGGACCTATCTACAGCCTAGTACCAGCGCATTCTTAGGAATTGCACTCTGACTGACCATGACGACAGGACTCTATGTCGGGCACTGTTCATACCTCTCTAGAGAAGACAGGGCCACGACCACCTGTCCTCTCTGAATGTCAGTCGGGCACCTCGTGTAAGTGCATGCATGAGCTCGCTACAACCGGCAGAAAGCGGACTGTATTTCGTATGCCTTCTGCTTTTTATATCTATTTACATACTAGTATCCATCTGTTTGTTTTTGGGGCCCCTGCGTCATGCTAATTGTATCTTCATCTTACAGTGAGGAGGCTAGTTTACACAACAGTTGTGTGTTTTTCGGGAACACTTGATTATCGGAAAAGTGTTTGTCCATGCAATTCGGATAACCACATCGTTTGCTACATGCATGGCAGATAACCGTCCTCGGTCGGTACCGGATGCCCATTGGTATCGTTGGTTTATATATGGTATTTTGTGTTTCATGTTTCTATGGTGTGAGTTGGTGTTCCTTGTCCCTCTGTTAGTGTCTTCTCTGTGTTTTGCATATCACTGTTGATAATTCAATATTCGAAACACGTGCCTGGTGCATGGAAATTGGTTTGGAATTTTCTTCAAGAAGGTATAGAGTTGGAACCCTTCGACATTATCAATAAAAACACTTATTTCACATTGCAGTGAGGATCAGTTGAAATCGCTCCCTACGACCTGATGTTTGTGCAAGTATATTCCTTACTTCTTTCCAGCTCTGTCACCTGCAAGAAGCTTTGTTTTGGCCCTTTATCAATTGAACATAATATATATATGTTTGCTATTTCGGAAACTTGCCATTGCACAGATAAACATCGAAATTAAAAGAGTTAAACATCTTAGCACCATCCCTCTATTGCTATTTTCACCGCCTGCCTATGGCATGTTCATATCTCAGTTGATACGCTATGCCAGAGCAAGTACCAAATATACGGAGTTTTGTTCTGAGAGCTAGGCGTCTTTCAGATAAGCTTCTGAGTCAGGGATATGTTTGTGACCGACTAACATCGTCACTAAGGAAATTGTACGGTCGATATAGGGAACTCGTCATACACTATGATGTCCCACTCTCCAGATTGGTGGATGATATTCTGTCATAGACCATTTGAACCATCCAGCCAAAGATTGTACTCTATGTCTTTCGAAATGGAAGTAACCGAATGTGACAGTTCTACTGAACTGAAGCGGTGGGTGTTGCATGCAAGCAGGAGATGCTTACTCTTCCTGGACACCTGGTCTCACTCCAATATCGGGAGTTCGCTTCTTTTCATATGGTGGAAGGTTCTGTTTGTCTTGCTTTGGTTCCTGTTTAATCTTTTTGTATGCCTTCGGTTTCTGATTTTCTGAATTATCGATTTTGTGCTTATACAGGGCTATGATGTCCCACTCTCCAGAATGGTGGATGATATTCTGTCATAGACCATTTGAACCATCAAACCAAAGATTGTACTCCATGTCTTCCGAAATGGAAGTAACCGGATGTGACAGTTCTACCGAAATCATTTAATTTCCTTTGTTGTTATTAAGAAACGACGATTCTGATTGGCCGAGAAATTTTGTTGATACCTGTGTCAACACAAAACGGAAGTACGCGCTTAGCAACGTCATAAGCAACGTCGTTAGCAACACGATTTCAAAGCTGCAAATAAACGTTGAAAAGCGACGAAATGAAATGATAAGTAATCAATGTAATATTTTTTTGGTTGATCGAGGTATCAACACCAAAAATTGAGGGAAAACTTGTGCATCTTGCGCTACGCGCACGATGCAGTTTTCCCCTCAATTTTTGGTGTTGATACCTCGATCAACCAAAAAAATATTACAATGATTCCTTAATTGAAGCGGCGGGTGTTGCATGAGAGCAGGAGATGCTTACTCTTCCTGGGCACCTGGTCTCACTCCCATATCGGGAGCTCGCTTCTTTTCACATGGTGGAGGTTTTTGTTTGTTTGCTTTGGTTTCTGTTTTATCCTGATTTTGTATGCCTTCGGTTTCTGATTTTCTGAATTATCGATTTTGTGCTGTATACAGGGATATGGTCATTATCCATATTTGTCATATGGTAATTATTCATATTTGTCAATTGAACATAGATTTTATTTGGTTAGCTACTGAATTGACCCTCGCAGGAAATTCTCTGTAATGTAAATGTACAAATCTAAATTCAAAAAAATTAAAGAGGGCGCTACGGAAATGATTTTGGTGGCTCCGCTGGAAGCATCACTGATGATATATTCGAAACACGTGTCTGGTGCATGGAAATCGGTTTGGAATTTTCTTTGAGAAGGTATAGAGTTGGAACCCTTCGACATTATTGCACTGGACGTTTTGTGGTTTTGCTGTGGGTGCTGCAACCGAGTGTAGTTGGAGATTCCCTCCTTGCTTCAAAACCTTCCAGAAATTCCGGAAAGATGGCAAACGTCTGTAAAATAATGTACAAATAGAGCAGATCGTGCAGCTTGCACTGTTTGCATTAAGCAAAGAAATGTTCAACCATATGAATGCATGAACGTTAGGCATAAGAGACAATAGGTAAGAATAAACAGATATAATATAGGTATACAAGCATATGCCTAATATAAAACAAACAAAAAAATATAGAGAGGAGTAAAAACAGCGGGGAACGTATTCTCATAAGAAATGAAAAGGGGATGATCTTCAGCAAGAAAGTGATACGAAAATGACATAAGAAATACACGACAATACAAAACAATCGAAACAGACGTACAGAAACATCACACATCAATGACAACATATAAAAGGACGGAGTCGAATGTGCACCAAACGCCGAATTTGGACGGCAATCTGCTATAAGCAAATAGTGTGGTTATCCGGATTACGTGTGCGCAACCCTCCCACTTATCCGGATACACAGAGGTCTCCATAGACGCACAATGGTTGTGCTAACATATAACTTCTCACTGTAAGACAAAGGAGGGGATCTCCAACAGCACCCGGTTGCAGCACCCACAGCAAAACCCCAAAACAGCCAATGCAAAAACACAAAGCTGACAAGCACGGAAAGAGACGCATAAGGGACAAGGAACGTCAACGCACAACACATAAACATCAAACACAAAGGACTACACATAAACCAACGAGGCCAATGGGCAACCGGTTCCGACTTAGGACGACCATCTGGCACGGAAATAGCAGAAGGTGTGGTTATCCTGGATTACGTGAGCACAACCCCCCCACTTTTCCGATTACCCAGAGGTCTCGAAGAACGTACAATTGTGGTGTAAAACAACTTCCTCACTGTCAGATGACCACACACAAACAAGACCGCAAAACGCAGGGGCCCAAACAACACAGATGTGTATGTAAATGGATATAAAAAGAGGGCGTACGTAATACAATCCGTGTTCTGCCGCCGCGAGCTCATGTATGTTATCACCCGAGAAGTCCGACTGACATTCAGAGAGGACAGTTGGTCGGGGCCCTGTCTTCTCTAAAGAGATTTGGACAGGGCCCGTCATGGAGTCCCGTCGTCACAGTCAGTCCGAATGCAAGTTTAAGAATGCGCTTGTAGAAGACTGTAGATTGGTCAAGTACCAAGCCTAGTGTCCGTCTGGTGACATTAGGATCATATCCACGGTATAAAAGGCGTTTGATGATTCTGACGCATTTTCGATAGTGATGCTGTCTATCTTTGATCCTTCTCATCTTGTTAATAATGTCACCATAAAATGCAGGTTGTGAAATACCCAAAGTAATATACTCTGTTGCCTGTATTGGTCCGAATTTAAGAAGAAGTTGACAATAATTTTTGTAAAATTTCCAGAAAGTCTTTACTAGTTTGTGAAAGCGAAAATCTTGTCTTAAAAGGTTCTTGGTAATTTGTAAATTTCTACTATGAAAATCCAAAACATCAGTACATGCTCTAGCATACCGGATGAGCTGTGAAATATAGATACTATAGGACGGTAATCTAGGAACATCACCGTCAAGCCAGGGGAAATTTACTATATTAAATCCAAAATCATCTCTTTTGCTATACACACTTGTATGGATTTCTCCGTTAACAATTTTGATAATAAGGTCCAAAAATGGTGTTTCTGTGTTTGAAACGTTTGCCTTGTTTAGAATCAATTCTTGTGGATAAATAACATTTTTATACTTTTCAAAAACAGGATTGTCGATAGTAAGAATATCATCCAGGTACCTAGAAGTACCAATGAAGCATTTCACATCATCATTTTTTCTTTGCTTTTGAAGATTTTGGATAAATTCCTTTTCATACGTGTATAAAAATAAATCTGCAACAAGAGGCGCACAATTAGTACCCATTGGAATCCCTACAACCTGTTTGTAGAGTTTCTCACCAAATCTCACATAAATATTGTCCAAAAGGAAGGACAAGGCAATACACAGGTCACCACATGTCCATGATTTGTATGATTTGTAATCTGTGGCGGAAAAGAAACCCTTCGATTCAGAAGTACCTAATATAAGTTTTCCCCTCTCGATCAAAAACACCATTTAATGAGTTTGGACAGCCGAGCATTTATTTTGTCGTGAGGAAGCGTGGTGTACATATTAGAAAAGTCATATGAAGATATCATATTTGCTTCAAAATTTCTTGATTCCATTTTGTCAATCACATCCCCTGAATTTTTAATAGACCAAAAGAAGTTTACGCCATTCCTGTTCATGACACTTTCACAGTATTTTGCCACGTGTTCCTTTATAGCCGTTAGTGCTGACGTCAGATTTCTAGACAAAATTGATGTTGAGCAGTTGCTAGAGTTAGCAATGTATCGAAATTTGTAAGGAGACTTGTGAAGTTTTGGTATAGTTTACAGTATATTGTAGGGAGATCCAATTAAGAAATAGGGACGTTAAAAGAAGAAATTTCACTTTCGTTGCTTTCGATAGGAAAGTTCCGAAACTAAAGTTGATATGTAGTAGCGTTTTCAAATAATTATGGTGTTGTTGCCTGCTTTGTCTGCAGGCACAAAGACATATTTTTCATGTAAATTTACGTAACTTGGATTTGAAATATCTTTCAGATTTAGAAATTGGACTTTCAAAAAGATGAGGATTTTTGTGGTAGTTATTTATTCGAATATCGGTAATATCCAAAATGAGGTTTTTCCAGTCATTCAGAGCATGCGATTCGACTCCTTCCGATTTACACCATCGTTTGGTATAGTTATCTAAAGCTTCCTTTAGCACTTCGCGACATTTAATAAAATCCATCTTGGATGGGATTCTATATTTAGGTCCTTTTTTGAGAAGACCACGAAGATGCCTGTCTTTGATAATTGAAAAATCACCTGTAATAATATGACCAGCTGGTTTATTTAGATATTCAGCCGTTGCACATTCTCAAGAAGCAGGACATGATTCAAGAATTTTAGGATCTTGTGTACACGGGCAGGAACACGTTACGTCGCCTTACAGTACCGTTGTCAGAAGCATTTAAAGTTCTGCACTTAAAACCGTCCGTTGACATTATGCCACAGGTGAAGATATGAAGGAAACAATCCGTTGTCGTGACAATGAGCATGTGTGGAAAGTATGATTTTCTAATAAACGTTGAAATTTTAGAAGTAATACACTCGAAAAATTCAATGGGGGGTAGTCACAACACTAATCTATTGGTTTTTATGCTTTTCTGGTACTGATTTACAGTTTGAAAAGAGGAGATCGAGTTGGCGTCCTTTGATCACCATGTCCTGCACATGTGTTATTCTTCCTTTTTCTTGAAATCTTTGAATATTCAGATTATCTTATTCCAGAAATATACTTATAATAAATATCAAGTCTTTTTAATGCTCCTCTGGTAATGTCATGATCACGAATTCAATTTTGGACAACTTTTTTGGACTTTTCTAAAATTAGTCCGTTGTCAATCCATGTTTCGAAAGTTCTGTCCGTTGTCAGATGTCCGTTGTCTGCTTTGATATTTTGATGGATGGAATGATCCTATAACACCAGTATTAATCATTAAAATTCCTCAAGACCATGATATACTATAAACAGCTATCAATACGCACAGTTTAATTTTCAACCAATTTAGAATGGAGACTGATTTACCCAGACTTGACTTGAATTCGCTGAATTATCCGTTTTGTTAAGATATCCTTAACGTTAAATCTTATTCGTCCCGTCTTAAATTCATCTTCCGGGCTGTGGGTGGAAAGGGTTGAATATAAATGGAGGCGAAAATTTGACTGTATACAGTATCTTACTTTATAAGCGTATTATAAACCGGTGTAATACAGTAGTTTTCTCATAGGAAAATTGGCTATATAAGAGGTTTCTTCCCCCTTGGAGATAATCCGCTATCTCATATTAGCCATCGTCGGAACCCACGGTCGGTCACGCTAAAAAGGTGAGTTTAGCGTGACCGACCGTGGGTTTCGACGATGCATATTAGCATAGATTTTCCCCATAGAGAAGAAATGTTATATAACCATTTTCCTCCTGTTATGTCCTGATTTTGTTTACTTTCCATTCGAATATTGCAAAATACATGAAAAATGTTCCAATGGTCTAACATATATATATTGCACCCCATGTGTCCTCTTAACACACCAATTTTCTCTATCACTCTTGAAGAGTTGACTTTACAATTTGATTTTTATCATCGGTTCTGCAGAAGGAACTCGACATTTTGAAAAGTTTCATTTTGGCGGAAGACAGATGGTGTGCTGTAATAAAAAAAAATCACAAAACTACAACAGAGCAGGATATAATTACTCTTCCCGGACACTTGAACCTATTCCTATTTTTTTTTCTTTTGTAGAATATGTAAGAGGTTTCTGGGATGGGGGTTAGACACACACATATATTGGGTTTTAGACACATTCATATATTCAGACAAATACATATATACAGACAAGCACATTCATGAACGGACACACTCATACAGAAAGATATGCATAGGCTGACGGATAAACAGGTAGACAGACATACACAGATGTACTCACACACACATAAACAAAAACATGTATTGACTTTGATTTCAGAAAATCCACAGTTTATCACAGCATGCAAGACAGACGGAAAATCAGACTAGGCCAATATCTCTTTCTAGACAAAAACCTCTCATCAAGTCAAGCAGATAGACACACATAGTGAAGCACTCACAGAAAAACTGACACAGGGAAAAACAAAAAGAGATTCACACAAATTCAAAGACAGACACTGATCAAAACACAGACAGAAACATCCTGAAAGACATACACAGACATGCGCAAAACGACAAACTGACAGACACAGGGACATACACTGACATACGCAAAAACAAACGGACAGACAGGCATGTATATAGACAGACACACACACACATAGGTCACAGACAGATGCACCCACTCACAGACAGACACACATGCTAACAAACGAGGACAAAAGAACTCACTGGCAGGCAGACGGAGACACCGATATCGACTCTGACATAAAAAAGACACACGAACTTACATACAGACACACACATATGTAAATAACATATCAGCTACAATGTACATCATCACCTGACATATACATGTAAGGTCTTTATCATACCCCCATCGAAGATCTCTATTGAATGCAAAATTATGAAATTTAATGTTTCAAATGGAAAATCCAAACCATTAATAGTAGGAGAGGGAAATCTGCTTTAAAGGACTTCAAAGACTACAATAAAGTTTTTTTTCGCCGGGGGGTATCCAGTAAGTGTATAGCAGTAATAGGGAGCTACTATGGGCAAAATTATAATGGCAATTTATTACAAGTATTTTATTACTTTATACGTTTATATTCATTTTTGTGCATTTGATATCCATTTTGTCCCTTCAATAAAACGGTGCCTATAACCCATCTGTAGGTAAGAATCTTATTGTTTCTTGGAAAAAAGCATGCGAAAATTCTAGATCAAAGAGCGATTTCGTGCAAAGAACGTTCGGAACAATTCGGAAATAAAGGTTGAGGCTATCAAAATGTCTTCAATGACCGATAATTGATGTCTCTGTTTTAACGCTATATATGACTTCAAAATCCCTTTAACGATTTTTGTTTAATTGATCAATGTATAAATTCATGAACTCATCCTACACCTCTTCAAATTCATGAATCATATTTTCAATTTTAAATCTTTTCTATACGTTCTATGTTCACGTAGCCTGAAAATTATATGATATCCTGCTTTACAAAAAAGAGAGCTGAATACTTTAAGAATTAACTAAGCTAATTTAATTGCTCCGTCTTAGATTCGAAGTAAAGATTCAATTCTCCATTCATGCCCAAATACCGTTAAGAGTCATGACAACGGACCATATCTTCTTGTCTTGTCATAACAACGGACATTCTTTATCAAATAATTAAAGTATACAATAAATATACAATGTAAAAGACGGTCATTCACATATATTGTTTGTATAATGTTGTCGATAATTTTCTACATAAAATTGGTATATAAAATCAAATAATTAAGAGACAGGATAGTTTTCCTGTTCAAATTTTCGTTTTCGTTGCTGACAGTAGGTCATCGCCAATTAGATCTCCTCATAACATAAAAGGAGTTTTATTCATTTCATGGCAATAATGTATTACTTAAGCATATAGTTACCCCCGTTGGCTTTTTAAAAGAAATCACCGGTTACCTAATGATTTATTTGTGATTTTACTGAAATTTTGTCGATAATTTTCATGACAACGGATGGTTTCCAACATATCCTCACCTGTTGCATAATGTCAACGGACGGTTTTAAATGCAGAACTTTAAATACTTCTGACAACAGTACTGTAAGGCGACGTAACGTGTTCCTGCCCGTGGTGTAACTTTGTTGTAGTTAAAAACGAAATTTCGAATAGGTCTCTTATATTTGTAACAAATAAGAGAAGGTAATAAATTTTCGAAATATTGAGGAATGGCACTTGAGGTAAGGCCACGTCACAAACAAGAAATATTGAGGAATGGCACTTGAGGTGAGGTCACGTCACAAACAAGACAGTTAACCGCAGCGGCTTTTTTGTATCACAAATTTTATGTAAAATGATGAAAAAATTCTATGGCATACGTTAAGCAGTCTGCTCTCTGCTGGCTGAAGCTAACTCAAGATCAATCACCCGAGAAAAAGTCTGACCAACTTTTAGATAGGACAGATAATCAGGACCCAGTCTTCTCTGGCAAGAAAATGTAGACAAATAGAGAGAGACTTGAGAGATTTTAGATTCACGTAGGACAATCTACATTATACTATTTCAATATAAATGACAACTTAAAGAAATAAAAAATTCATCAGGACCGAAAAGGAATGTATGCTCTACTCGTTGAAACGAGTACATTGTCACTACGCAAGAAATACTATTATATACTAGAAATGAGTTGAGAATGTGAGGATTTATACTAGTATATTACTTTCCAATTAAGTAAACAATTAAAAGACTTTAACAGAAATGAAAAGGAAAGGAGGGGATCTCCAACTTCACCCGGTTGTAACACCAACAGCCAAACCCCCAAAACACACACTGCAAAACCACAAAGCAGACACACCTAGAAAGAGACGCAAATTGTACAAGGAACGCCAAATCACAGAAAAACACAAAACACAAATGACGACACATAAACCAACAACACCAATGGATAATTTGTGCTTACTTAGGACTGCCAACTGCCATGTCAGTAGCAGACGGTGTGGTTATTCTGGATAAGTGCGCACAACATTCCCACTTTTCCAATTATCCAGAGGTCTCGAAGAACGCAAAAATGTGGTGTAAAACACTCTCCTCTCTGTTAGATGAACATACAAACAGACAACATGACGCGGGGGCCCATGAAACACAAAGATGGATATGTAAATGGATATAAAAATCATGTAAATAACAGTTATAACAGGATTAGATATACGTATAGATTTATACATGAGACTATGTTTTAGCACAATACACTATACAAATATCTAAAGGAAAAATTGGATCCTGATTCTCTCTCATCTGTTCTGTCCAATAATACTTTGTTGAAATTAAGTAACCCGAATGTCAAAGCAGTAACATGGACACAACTGTGGACACAAACCAAAAGGACGTATGTTACATAGAAATTAGATATAAAGCACAATATCATGGCATTTGAAATAATTCGTAATTTAGACTTTACCATTTTCTATGTTTCTAACTTTTTATTGGTGTAGAAGTCTCAGTATTCACCATGTTACTTTTTTTCAAATATCAGATTTCGTAAAAGAAATTTCCAGCACGAACAAAGTAAACTACACATAGACATCCAGCAAACACTATTCCAATTCACTAGATAGTCATGGTGGCCCGTTATTAAGCAAGTATTGATATTTTTCAGATGCCCTTCTCACATCGCTTCAGACAACAGTAGAACAGACTACCACAGAAATAACAACAGTTGTGACGACTGTACAAACAACAACGATTGAAACAACTGTGACAACGGCGCAAGGTATCTTATTCTAGAATCCAGCATATTTGTTCTATTAGAAAAAACGATTCAAGACTAGTACCAATACATGTAGACATTATTATGTGGAAAATTAGATTAATATCAATATTGCATTATTGCAATGTTTAATAATTGCAAAAACACATTTGGATATTTGTGATTAAAGAAACTCGCAGAACAAATTCTAAAATTACCCAAATGCATCATTAATATTGTAGTACGGGAAAACATTATAGCAGTCAATAACACCAATGTATAGAATAAACAAAGTAATAATTCGATAATCGAACTGAAATGGAATTCTTAGCTTAATTCAAAAGTACTTAACATATCTTAACGGCTTTAAGATATCAAGAGCTTAAATGAAAACAAAGAGGAGAGGAAATGAAACAAGAAAATGCAAAGTCGGATATTCTTTATCTCCTTTCAATGATCTAATTATTAGAAATTGAATTTGATTCACATCATCAATGATTGTATGCTATTGATTTCAGGTTTGACATGTCCCGGGGACTACTATATACTGTCAGATGGAAGTTCATGTTTGAAGTTTCATTCTAAAACATTTGGTCATAACTACGGCAATAGACAATCTATCTGTCAAGGAGAGGGCGGAAACCTTGCTAAAGTAGACAGTGGAGGCAAACAGACAAAACTTCATGATTACCTAGGTATGCAATACCAAACATTGCTGACGGTACACCAGTTACTATCCAGATTCAACCCTTTATATGGTGATCACGGAAATTAAAGGATGTCGACATCTTTAATTAACATCGGTCATATAGCTTCATTTCCCTATGCAGCCTGCTACGTCATTCGGTATTTGTTTAGGACAAAACTTTCAGACTTTGGTCATATTTCATTATTTAGATTGAGGATCACTGACGAGGGCTAAAAATCCGAAACATGCATGTCTGGTCCATGCTGAAAATAGTTTCTGTTCGCAAATGGTGCAATGAATTTCAAGAAGAGTAATATTCATACGATCCCTCCAATGCTATTTTTTGTCGTTTATTTCATTAGACTATGGTTCTGATTGGACCCTAAACAAAATTTGGAACCACGCATTTTCTGCAAATTAAATACACAAATTTGAATTCAAAAATTAAAACCAGGGAACACTACTAAATACATTTAATGACAAATATGGATAATGACCATATCCCTGTATATAGCACAAAATCGATAATTCAGAAAATCAGAAACCGAAGGCATAAAAAATCAGGATAAAACAGAAACCAAAGCAAACAAACAAAGACATCCACCACATGAAAAGAAGCGGACTCCCGATATGAGAGTGATCGTCATAAAATCGCTTCGGCATTGATAAGTACCACTGATGAGGATTTACTATCGAAAACACGTGTCTGGTGCATTGAAATTAGTTTGAAATTTTTCTTCAAGAAGGTAAAGAGTTGGAACACTTCCGTATTATAACTAGATCAGTTGAGGTTTTAGGATCCAAGCAAATGTTATATAACGCATGTGCGTTTTAAGACCTTTTCGTATCCACCTTCGGGTGGGTAGTGCGGGCGTTGATATTTTTTCAGGTTGTCGTTTTGGTGTCGCCATATAGGGCTCAATTCGTCCATCGTCCGTCTGTCCGTTTGTCTTGTAGTTACACTTTACACATTTGGCTATAACCTTTTTTTTACATACATCAAACATCTTTCAAACTTGCAGGGATTGTGAATCATAAGAAAACAAGGAATTAAGTTATATCTGATATAGGTCAAGGTCAATTGCAACGTCAAAGTGACGTACTTATTTTTCAACGAAAAGTTTTGAAATTTGGTAGGATTTAAGAAATAGTTATGTTCGGGTTTTTAGAGCATCAAATGTGAAAGTTTTGTGAAAGGAGCGGGGATGTTCATTAATAATACACTGTCATAAATTATATCTATAGCTTAATTTATATGATGCACAATAAAGTATGTTCAGAGGTTGTACCCGATGTAGATCAAGGTAGGTCAAGATCACTTTCAAGGTCGAGGTAATTCATCAAGGATCAAACATGAAACAAGCGACAAACATTTTCTTGCTATTATACTATCATTTCTGATTTCAACAATTCTCTTTGTTGTAAGTATTCTAGTCATTCGTATTGTTTTCGAACGTAGGTTGAGGCATATATTTTTATATCGTATCCATTTGGACGGTAAGCACGTTTGAGCTTCACTGTTTTCATAGCAACGTTGTTTGGTTGGAGCTATTTTCCGTAAAATTGCTGGATTCTTTCACATCTTTTAGTGTCTTCAAAAGTTTAAACAACAAAGAAATGGGACCAAAAATCAAAACAACAAGTATAAAACAACAACAACCCCCCTAAAAATCAAAAAAAAAAAAAAAAAGAAAAAAAAAAAAAAAAAGAAAAAATAAGAAAAAAAAACAACCCCCCCCAAACCCCAAACATACATACCAAAACAAACGAGACATATACATCACTGAACAATAAATATAAAGACATAAGATAAGGCAGAGAAGTATGACGTCTGAACCGACTTTTTATTAC
This sequence comes from Pinctada imbricata, assembly GCA_033119305.1. NCBI lineage: Eukaryota > Metazoa > Mollusca > Bivalvia > Pterioida > Pteriidae > Pinctada > Pinctada imbricata. The sequence continues at coordinate 10,789,383 of VSWD01000013.1, forward strand.
CACCATCAATTCAATTAGAATATCCTTAAAAATGGTATGGTTGTCGGGATAACATGTACGGATCTCTGTATCTGCGTTAAAACTTAGATGACAATGACGTCTATAACATTAACGTGGGTCCTGTAGCATCATATCCTACCCATCCTGCTAAGTCTTTCGGTAAATTTTGGACATAATAATTTTCACAGTCTTTGGCAATATTACATTGTTTAAATTGGGGATAACTGACGAAAATTAAATACCCGAAACCTGCATGTCTGGTCCATGCTGAAAATTGATCTGTTCTTAAATGATGTTATTGAATTTGAAGACGTTTAACAAATGGACTTGTAAGTGAGTGATTACCATTGGAAGTAATGTGCCTTCCATTCTGGCAATTTATAATGACAGAGGAATGGTATGAATTCCTGAGACACATACAAATCAGCTTTATAAGATGAAAAAAAAATTATGTTAGAAATCATTAGTTCATTTGATTCTTGACACTAAATCTTAATTCAATATGAAAAATGTCAAAGACTTGAAAAGTCTAGAACATGAACAGATAAGTATTTGAGAAATAATTGGCATTCCATAATGTGGAATATACAATGAAAAGAAGATTATATAGTGTAATCCAATATATGTGCCGATACTTTTGGATAGAGGTAGACAGGTAATCCTTATGGGGGATTAAGAAATTAATTGAAATTTCTAGGTTATTATGGTTTCTGTTTAGACTTCATGAAAATAGATCTCAATTTGAGAGAAAATGTCTTAGACTTGAAAAGTCAAGTGCTAGAGCAGATAAGATTTTACCTCAGTTTTTGAGATATGATTGTCATCTAGGAGATCATGATGAAAATAAGTTTATATAGTACGTATAATCCAGTATGTGTCAGCTTCTATTTGACAGCTTATCTATGAGGGAGGAATAAGAAATTATAAGGAATCACGTTCATCATGTATGGTCTCCTTATTTTCTTGTTTCAATGCTGCTAGTCCTTTTTATGATATTTACGTCAGAATAATTTTCTTGCTTTCAAAAAATCACCTTCTCAAATTGATTTATTTCTGCTGACTTTTGTTTTGCCTTGCTTGAATTCGAAAGATGTCATACTTGTACGACATTGTTCTACAGATAATGAGTTAATGAAGATCCTGACGACAATATCATGACAACAACACTCACAATAGAGCACCAATTTGAACATCGACAGGCTCCTAGCAAGCTAGAGTAGGGACTAGGTGCCCGGGAGGAGTACGCATATATACATGGTTCTACACAGATGTCGCACAAGACATCATTTGTAAAACCCATTGGTTACATAGAAGAAATTTAATTACGAAGATTTCTCTTGTTTACTGTGATACGGGGGTCTAAAAATGATGAAGACCAAATTGTGGGTTCCTTGGTTTATTACGATAACATATTGACACCATAAATATAATAACAATATAATGAATAAAATATCAATATAAAATCTAAACATAATCTAATATGAGGATGACAAAAGAGACATTATAGACATTTATTATATTGTATAACACTTATAAGTGTCACACTTATTCCCTTTGCCTTGTGGAGCTCGTACAAAAGTTCCCCGCGAGGGGTCTTACAGTGTTTTAAACGTTTTCCCTGACATGATCACCATAACACTTTCTATACATGTATAAACACAACCTCAGCTAGTGCATATTGTGTAGATATTGTTTTCATTTTCGTTCGTGAACATCGACGGCGGGAGCGGCTAGGCAAAGAGGGGATGCCTACTTCTTCCGGGCACCTGGTCCAACCTCTAGCTTGCTAGGGGTCCATCGATGTTCAATTCGGTGCTCTATTGTGAGTGCTGTTGAGATAATCGTCAGGATCTTCTTTAACTCACAGGGAAAAACAGTTATTTACCTCTGACTCTGTCAATAAATAACAATTTATCCCGAAATGGTATGATTTCGTATAATTCAAAACAAAGGAGGGGATCTCCAACAACACCAGGCTGCAGCACCCATAGCAAAACCCCAAAACACCCAATGCAAAGACACAAAGCAGACAAGCACAGAAAGAGACGCGCAAGGGACAAGGAACGCCAACGCACAACACAGAAACATCAAACACAAAGGACTACACATAAACCAACGAGACCAATGGGCAACCGGTGCCGACTTAGGACGGCCATCTGCCACGGAAATAGCAGAAGGTATGGTTATCCTGGATCACGTGCGCACAACCCTCCCACTTTTCCGATTACCCAGAGGTCTCGAAGAACGTACAATTGTGTTATAAAACAACCTCCTCACTGTCAGATGACCACACACAAACAAGACCGCAAAACGCAGGGCCCAAGCAACACAGATGAATATGTAAATGGATATAAAAAGAGGGCGTACGTAATACAATCCGTGCTCTGCCGCCGCGAGCTCATGTATGTTATCACCCGAGGAGTCCGACTGACATTCAGAGAGGACAGGTGGTCGGGGCCCTGTCTTCTCTAAAGAGGTTTGGACAGGGCCCGTCATGGAGTCCTGTCGTCACAGTCAGTCAGAGTGCAAGTTTTAAGAATGCGCTTGTACAAGACTGTAGATTGGTCAAGTACCAAGCCTAGTGTCCGTCTGGTGACATTTGGATCATACCCACGGTATAAAAGGCGTTTGATGATTCTGACGCATTTTCGATAGTGATGTTGTCTATCTTTGATCCTTCTTATCTTGTTAATAATGTCACCATAAAATGCAGGTTGTGAAATACCCAAAGTAATATACTCTGTTGCCTTTATTGGTCCGAATTTAAGAAGAAGTTGACAATAATTTTTGTAAAATTTCCAGAAAGTCTTTACTAGTTTGTGAAAGCGAAAACCTTGTCCTAAAAGTTTCTTGGTAATTTGTAAATTTCTACTATGAAAATCCAAAACATCAGTACATGCTCTAGCATACCGGATGAGCTGTGAAATATAGATACCATATGACGGTAATCTAGGAACATCACCGTCAAGCCAGGGGAAATTTACTATGTTAAATCCAAAATCATCTCTTTTGTCATACACACTTGTATGGATCTCTCCATTAACAATTTTGATATTTAGGTCCAAAAATGGTGTTTCTGTGTTTGAAACGTTTGCCTTGTTAAGAATCAATTCTTGTGGATAAATAACATTTTTTTTATTTCTCAAAAACAGGATTGTCGATAGTAAGAATATCATCCAGGTACCTAGAAAAAGAAGGGAGGAGATCTCCAACAAGACCCCGTTGCAGCATCAACAGTAAAACACCAAAACACCCGATGCAAAAACACAAAAGACGAGTACAGCACGAGACGGAAAAGAGACACACGACATGTAAACATCAAACATAAAAGACTACACATAAATCGACGAGACCAATGGGTAACCGGTGCCGACTTTGGACGGCCATCTGTCACGCAAGTAGCAAATGATGTGGTTGTCCTGGATTACGTGCGCACAACCCTCTCACTTCTCCAATTACCCAGAGGTCTCGAAGAACGTACAATTGTGGTGTAAAACAACCTCCTCACTCACTGTAAGATGACATCACAAAAACAAGACCGCGAAACGCAGAGGCCCCAGAGACACAGATGAATATGTAAATGGATATAAAAAGAGGGCATGCGTAATACAGTCCGTGCTCTGCCGGCTGTAGCGAGCTCATGTATGTTATCACCCGAGGAGTCCGACTGAAGTACCAATGAAACATTTCACACATCATTTTGTCTTTGTTTTTGAAGATTTTGGATAAATTCTTTTTCATACGTGTATAAAAATAAATCTGCAACAAGAGGCGCACAATTAGTACCCATTGGAATCCCTACAACCTGCTTGTAGAGTTTCTCACCAAATCTTACATAAATATTGTCCAAAAGGAAGGACAAGGCAATACACAGGTCACCACATGTCCATGATTTGTATGATTTGTAATCTGTGGCGGAAAAGAAACCCTTCGATTCAGAAGTACAAATATACGTTTTCCCCTCTCAAATATCACTTTAAAAATAAAAATATAAATAAGATAAGTTTTACATGAAATGAAATGATTATAAAACGATTCACAAGGACCATTACATGTGTCTGTAGTACAAAAATAAATATACAGAGTCTATATATATATATGGGGATTTCCCTTCTAAATATAGGATGTCAATATAAGACACAGTAATATTAAGTATTTAGATAATTTCAACATACTAGTAAATAAGGTAAGTATGATTTTGTTAAGGTCAATCTGTAAGAAATATACAAAATACATGATATGTATTACTTAGCATTAATAAATGACATTGCTACAACCGTTATCATATAACGTTACAATTATGAAAAGTATTCATCTCCAACCTTTTGTAACAATCGTAAGAATAATTGAATTGTATATGTCATTACAGAGAACATTGTCGGAGTAACAGATACTGAACTCCGTATTGTTATACAAGGTCAGGAAGAGCGACCTTCAGGCACCTGGAGGTTTGATGATGGATCAGTTATAACATTTACAGAGTGGAAATCTGGGCAACCAAATGACGGCGATGATAACTGTATTGCTGTACGACACACTTCTTACGAATGGAGAGACATAAGCTGTACGATGGATGCAGCATTTGTATGTGAAATAATGTGAGGAAAATGTGACAGATCATCTTCGACGTCGAAATAAAAGACACTTTTATATTTTTTTTTCGTATTTGATACCATATTACATTGTTTTGATTTAGGATCACTGACGAGGGTTTAGTACCCGAAACGTGCATGTCTGGTCCATGCTGTTAATTTATCTGGCCTTTAATGCTGCTGTTGAATTTGAAGACGTTTAACATACGGTGTGGTCACTCTACAAGAAATGCTTTTAAAAAAGCTTAACATACAATATTTTAATAGCAATTCTCTGTAAGGACCAAAATAATTTCAATAGCACGTGGAAATAACATGTCTCTAATTTTGGAGATTTTTGGTATGGAAGGTGTATATGATGTACTGAGACAAAAATAAACTTTCTTTTTACAGATCAAGTTTCGTTGCCATGGCAATCATATTTGAAATTCTATATAAATGAGTAGAATTTTTGTAACATGGCATTTTCACAAGGCTTGTTTCCATGGTAACAGCTATTATAGTCAACTGAAATTTCCTTATTTCTTTTCTTTATATCTTCCATAGTATAAATACTACACAACAAATATGATTTTGCCTCCCCATTCTTTTTGTCAATATGCTCAAAATGTAGCAAAAAAGAAAAAAGAAAAAACAAAAAAAAAAAACTGTTTTGAAGAGGCCCTTTTGAAGACCGAAAAAGCTCCTTATTTAATATGATTTTGCTCAATTTTAAGGGCAAAAAATTTGAAATGTCAGGCTAACTTGATTTCTATTGCAAATTATCTTTAAAGTTTTATCCTCGATTTTTAAGATAATGTTACAAATTGAGTGGAACCTCTTTACAATTTCATTCAATAGGATATAAAAATTGGTTACCATGGTGATATTCTGTTCAGTGCTATTACACATAGAGTAATTTACTGGTACATTTTAGCTGACCGTTATATATGTTTAAGCATTTTTTTATCAGTGCATATAAAAGAGTATTATTGATTAAAAATCAACTTAAAATTTTTCAAAGTCACAGTACCCAATGTCAAGATCATCTTGAATGCAATTCATAAAATTTGGCAAAATTCTGTAATTTCTGTAATTTTTCAAAAATATGAGAAGTACTCAAAAATAATTTGGTATTGAGTAAAACAAACACATACAGAGTGATTTTGGATATATCCCCTATTTATTAACCAAAGTTGCAAAAATCTCAAAATCAATGACATCCCTGATTTGTAGCTAGTATTTCATACATACATAAAAACAATGTGAGATTATCATGATTTTTGTCTGGGGCTTATTTTTTTATGAGAAATGTTCTGAACAAAAAATTGGAATGTTTTTACATCTTTCGATCCTAATTTTAGAAAGAAGCATTTTTGATACAAATATATGACAGGCAAGCCTAAATTTAGTAACAATAAATAACAACAAAAATGCAAATTTTTTGAAATTGGAACCTATATTTTGAATTCACCTTGAACTTAAAGTCAATGACCTTGACAAATTTTGGAAGTGCTCAAATAAAGAAGTATTTCTTCCGTTGTCCCTACGTAAAGCTTAAGCAATATCAGTTATTTAAACCATGCTTAAAATCAATTTGAAAATATATAGTCATCATGATAACGCTCAATCAATCTATACCCTTCATATAAAATGTCTAGGAGAGGGTTAAAACAAGCTCAGAAAGGGGCATTTTCTTACTTGAAAAGTGCCTCTTTTTGCCTGAATATGCTTAGTTTACGGCATGTAATATTAGATCAGTAGGCTAATCTGGAGTTTGGGAGCATTTCATCTAAGAAGGATCACCCTTAGACTGTAAAAAATGAAAAAAAATTAGAGTGGGGAAATTTCTCATTTTAACAAAAAAGAAAATAAAAAACGGTTACTACGGTAACATTTCGTCCTACATTACTCTACATGGAGTATGCTCTATTTCTAGCTGTTTTGAATTAACCATGCATAAAAAACTTAATGAGTGTGTCAATAATAGACATATCAATAAGAATTGACCTTATAATCATTTCAAGATCATTTGTCCTTGTGTCAAGGTCACTGTTTTGTATATGACCGACTTTTACAGGAATAATATAATTTTTATGAAAATGGAAAAGTCATATTCCAGAAATCAGATGATATCATATCAAAATTGTTTTATACAATATAATATTTGACATACATCTAATTCAACATTTGATAACGTCACAAAATAAAACCCCGTCAAATTATGCAGAAAACGAACACATACGGATCTCCAAAACACAAAATACAAAATTTGGCCTCTGAAGAACATATAGGGCATATGTTTATTTGATCCATTCTAACTAACATTTCAAAACACTAAAGAGTTTCCGATTTGAAGCATAGGGTCTGAGAATAACATTTGGTTTCATTTTGTGTAATAACATGATAAATGCGATTATTTTATATGTGATCTATTGAAGAAATGAACAAATAGTATGCGTTACTTTTTTATGAGTATATCTATTTATATATCCAAAATCAGAAAAAATAGGATCCAACGTAAAGGATATGAATGACAAATATGGATAATGACCATATCCCTGTCTACAGTACAAAATCGATAATTCAGAAAATCAGAAACCGAAGGCATACAAAATCAGGATAAAACAGGAACCAAAGCAAACAAAAACAAAAACCTCCACCATATGAAAAGAAGCGAACTCCCGATATGAGAGTGAGACCAGGTGCCCAGGAAGAGTAAGCATCTCCTGCTTGCATGCAACACCCCTCGCTTCAATTCGGTAGAACTGTCACATCCGGTTACTTCCATTTTGGAAGATATAGAGTACAATCTTTGGTTGGATGGTTCAAATGGTCTATGACAGAATATTATCCACCATTCTGGATAGTGGGACATCATAGTGTATGACGAGTTCCCCATATCGACCGTAGAACTTCCTCAGTGACGATGTTAGTCGGTCACAAACATATCCCTGACTGAGAAGCTTATCTGAAAGACGCCTAGCTCTCAGAACAAAATCCGTATATTTGGTACTTGCTCTGGGATAGCGTATCAACTGAGATATGAACACGCCATAAGCAGGCGATGAAGGGATGTTGCTACTCAGAAAAGGAAAGTTCGTAATGCTGAAATTGAAGTCGTCACGTTTGTCATAGAGTGAGGTGTTCATGTGACCATCAGTGTCGTAGGACAACATTATGTCCAAATAGGATGCTGAATTATTTGTCTCTGTAGTTTCTTTGACTTCAAGCTCCGAAGGATAGATACTGCTCAGGTAATCCGCGAATTTTGGATTATTGATGGACAACACATCGTCTATGTATCTGTAAGTGAAGTTGAAGTCAGAAGCTAAGTATCTTTTCCCTTCAGAGACCAAAGATTGAATGAATTCAGCTTCGCACGAGTAAAGGAAAATGTCGGCAAGGAGTGGGGCACAATATGTAAAAATGTTAAAGCACCACAAAAAAGGCGATGTTAAATTTTACATTTTTATTACGACACGTGTGTCGGCTAGTATGGTTAGCCTCTTCAGATAATAATAATGTAACATTTGTATTAACATTGAATACAGTACAAGCAATGGTAAATACAGTGATAAAAATCAGGATGCGTTAATAAGATTATTTTGCACTCCTTGCTGAAAATTTGCTTATTGCTTATACCTAATAGAAATAGTAAATATGCATGGTCTTATCAATTCTATCTACAGGAAAAGCTTTGTTTATCAGATAAAGTGGTCAAATGTTTATAGGATTGTGGGTGTTTTTCATGTTCTGTTCAACATAGGTTTGTATCTATCAATGAATATTTGTTCTTTGATTGTGATCATGGAGTAATCGTCTGTTTGGTAAATAGGCATTACTTTGAAATTCCCATCACCACAATCAAAAATATGTTTTGAAACAAAAAGAATCCTGTTTTTGGAAGTTTTATATTACTTTTATGAAGAGAAATTCTGTGGTTTAGTTGCTTTGTTGAGCCAATATATTCCTCCTTACATTTGTCACATTGAATGACATATACCACATTTTTAGATGTGCATGTTAATTTTCTTTTAATTTCAAAGTCTCTGGCTGAATTTTTAAATTTGAAATATTTTCCCTCAATTAGGATATCGCATATTTTGCATCTTTTGTTTTTACATTTTGAAACTCCTTCTAATGGATTATCATTTTTCACTTCAAATTTTGCACTTGTAAGAATCTTTTTTAAGTTTTTAGGTTGTCTTTTGCTTTTGATTAGTTTTGTTTCATTTAGTATATTTTCCATCCTTTCGCTCATTCTTAATTGGTTTAGATTTTTATATGCTTCGTTAAATATTTCTGGATTACCTTTATTAAATGTTGTAACAAATGTTAAAACATTTTCTGATTTCTTTTCCTTTACTTTTTCCATTTATATATACATGTATATGGAAGAAATGCCCAGCAAGACTTCCATACACTATCCACAGCGGAAGACGGAAGTAGAATACAACAATTAGATAAGACACATTCCACAAACAACATATTACATCGAAACGTAAAACCTTTTTTACTCGAATGGCCAAACAAACAATAATATCAGATACATTACATAAACACAGTATATAATATAATAGCACGCAAGATAGAGATCAAGGCGTCGATAGTGGACTGTCTTCTGCCATATGAAACATGTTCTTCATCGGATTTCAGCTACTCTCCTTGTGGACACGTTATTACTGGTGACCTTATTATAGTCAAGAACGACAAGTTGAGAGAAATGTTAAAAAAAGGTCCCATATACAGAGAAAGTATGTCCTTCTTTTACATGGAACCAAAATGTCAAATTTATCATGGACTCTTGTGAGGAATATGCAAGATGTTTGGCAAAGAAAGAGGATGTACAGCTCGACACCCTTTCCAAATAGATAGAATTTATCAAAGGGTTACTTTTATCTAGAATTTATCGATTAAATAAAGTGTGAGCACCATATTCGAGTATATCTTTAAAGACCCTGATGTTATCACAGAGCTTACCTACCTCCAAGAACATTATGCCATCACACCAGCAGACAAAGCCTCAAATAATTACACATTTACTTGCAAAAAGTACTACTTCGACAGTCTAGTTTAAGAGTTGAGTTTAGATTCGACACCTGGGAATTCCACTTACACCCCAAATAAACCTTTCTGTCTCTGAAATAATAGACAACCACAAATCAGCTCTTGCTTCCTTTGGCTTCAACACTAACATTTAGATTTAGATTTACCATACTTATACTGCATACCTAAAATGCATAAGAATCCGTACAAACAACGTTTTATCGCTGGTTCCTCAAAATGTTCTAGCAAATCTGTATCGATGTTAAACGTCTTTAAATTCAATAGCATCATTTAAAACCTGATAAATTTACAGCATGGACCAGACATGCACGTTTCGGGTACTAAACCCTCGTCAGTGATCCTCAGTCTAAACAATGTAATATGGTCAAAAAGTATGAACATTATAATGATTGTCCGAAAATGTACCAAAAGATGTAGCAGAATGGGTGGGATATGATGCTACAGGACCCACGTTTTAGAAATTTCAAGAAATTTTGTAACAGAAAATTTCAAGTGCGTGAAAGAGACAGACGATCAACCGAAGTTGATCGAACTTGGCTACATGTGCCCTCGGGGACTCTTGGTCCACCAGCAGTGACACTCACCAAGTAGTTCAAATGTTAAACGTCTTTAAATTCAATAGCATAATTTAAAACCTGATAAATTTACAGCATGGACCAGACATGTACGTTTCGGGTACTAAACCCTCGTCAGTGATCCTCAGTCTAAACAATGTAATATGGTCAAAAAGTATGAACATTATAATGATTGTCCGAAAATGTACCAAAAGAGGTAGCAGAATGGGTGGGATATGATGCTACAGGACCCACGTTTTAGAAATTTCAAGAAATTTTGTAACAAAAAATTTCGAATGCGTGAAAGAGACAGACGATCAACCGAAGTTGATCGAACTTGGCTACATGTGCCCTCGGGAACTCTTGGTCCACCAGCAGTGACACTCACCAAGTAGTTCAAATGTTAAACGTCTTTAAATTCAATAGCATCATTTAAAACCTGATAAATTTACAGCATGGACCAGACATGCACGTTTCGGGTACTAAACCCTCGTCAGTGATCCTCAGTCTAAACAATGTAATATGGTCAAAAAGTATGAACATTATAATGATTGTCCGAAAATGTACCAAAAGATGTAGCAGAATGGGTGGGATATGATGCTACAGGACCCACGTTTTAGAAATTGCAAGAAATTTTGTAACAGAAAATTTCAAATGCGTGAAAGAGACAGACGATCAACCGAAGTTGATCGAACTTGGCTACATGTGCCCTCGGGAACTCTTGGTCCACCAGCAGTGACACTCACCAAGTAGTTCAAATGTTAAACGTCTTTAAATTCAATAGCATCATTTAAAACCTGATAAATTTACAGCATGGACCAGACATGCACGTTTCGGGTACTAAACCCTCGTCAGTGATCCTCAGTCTAAACAATGTAATATGGTCAAAAAGTATGAACATTATAATGATTGTCCGAAAATGTACCAAAAGATGTAGCAGAATGGGTGGGATATGATGCTACAGGACCCACGTTTTAGAAATTTCAAGAAATTTTGTAACAGAAAATTTCAAGTGCGTGAAAGAGACAGACGATCAACCGAAGTTGATCGAACTTGGCTACATGTGCCCTCGGGGACTCTTGGTCCACCAGCAGTGACACTCACCAAGTAGTTCAAATGTTAAACGTCTTTAAATTCAATAGCATCATTTAAAACCTGATAAATTTACAGCATGGACCAGACATGCACGTTTCGGGTACTAAACCCTCGTCAGTGATCCTCAGTCTAAACAATGTAATATGGTCAAAAAGTATGAACATTATAATGATTGTCCGAAAATGTACCAAAAGAGGTAGCAGAATGGGTGGGATATGATGCTACAGGACCCACGTTTTAGAAATTTCAAGAAATTTTGTAACAGAAAATTTCAAATGCGTGAAAGAGACAGACGATCAACCGAAGTTGATCGAACTTGGCTACATGTGCCCTAGGGGACTCTTGGTCCACCAGCAGTGACACTCACCAAGTAGTTCAAATGTTAAACGTCTTTAAATTCAATAGCATCATTTAAAACCTGATAAATTTACAGCATGGACCAGACATGCACGTTTCGGGTACTAAACCCTCGTCAGTGATCCTCAGTCTAAACAATGTAATATGGTCAAAAAGTATGAACATTATAATGATTGTCCGAAAATGTACCAAAAGATGTAGCAGAATGGGTGGGATATGATGCTACAGGACCCACGTTTTAGAAATTTCAAGAAATTTTGTAACAGAAATTTCAAATGCGTGAAAGAGACAGACGATCAACCGAAGTTGATCGAACTTGGCTACATGTGCCCTCGGGGACTCTTGGTCCACCAGCAGTGACACTCACCAAGTAGTTCAAATGTTAAACGTCTTTAAATTCAATAGCATCATTTAAAACCTGATAAATTTACAGCATGGACCAGACATGCACGTTTCGGGAACTAAACCTTCGTCAGTGATCCTCAGTCTAAACAATGTAATATGGTCAAAAAGTATGAACATTATAATGATTGTCCGAAAATGTACCAAAAGATGTAGCAGAATGGGTGGGATATGATGCTACAGGACCCACGTTTTAGAAATTTCAAGAAATTTTGTAACAGAAAATTTCAAATGCGTGAAAGAGACAGACGATCAACCGAAGTTGATCGAACTTGGCTACATGTGCCCTCGGGGACTCTTGGTCCACCAGCAGTGACACTCACCAAGTAGTTCAAATGTTAAACGTCTTTAAATTCAATAGCATCATTTAAAACCTGATAAATTTACAGCATGGACCAGACATGCACGTTTCGGGTACTAAACCCTCGTCAGTGATCCTCAGTCTAAACAATGTAATAAGGTCAAAAAGTATGAACATTATAATGATTGTCCGAAAATGTACCAAAAGATGTAGCAGAATGGGTGGGATATGATGCTACAGGACCCACGTTTTAGAAACTTCAAGAAATTTTGTAACAGAAAATTTCAAATGCGTGAAAGAGACAGACGTTCAACCGAAGTTGATCGAACTTGGCTACATGTGCCCTCGGGGACTCTTGGTCCACCAGCAGTGACACTCACCAAGTAGTTCAAATGTTAAACGTCTTTAAATTCAATAGCATCATTTAAAACCTGATAAATTTACAGCATGGACCAGACATGCACGTTTCGGGTACTAAACCCTCGTCAGTGATCCTCAGTCTAAACAATGTAATATGGTCAAAAAGTATGAACATTATAATGATTGTCCGAAAATGTACCAAAAGATGTAGCAGAATGGGTGGGATATGATGCTTCAGGACCCACGTTTTAGAAATTTCAAGAAATTTTGTAACAGAAAATTTCAAATGCGTGAAAGAGACAGACGATCAACCGAAGTTGATCGAACTTGGCTACATGTGCCCTCGGGGACTCTTGGTCCACCAGCAGTGACACTCACCAAGAAGTTCAAATGTTAAACGTCTTTAAATTCAATAGCATCATTTAAAACCTGATAAATTTACAGCATGGACCAGACATGCACGTTTCGGGTACTAAACCCTCGTCAGTGATCCTCAGTCTAAACAATGTAATATGGTCAAAAAGTATGAACATTATAATGATTGTCCGGAAATGTACCAAAAGATGTAGCAGAATGGGTGGGATATGGTGCTACAGGACCCACGTTTTAGAAATTTCAAGAAATTTTGTAACAGAAAATTTCAAATGCGTGAAAGAGACAGACGATCAACCGAAGTTGATCGAACTTGGCTACATGTGCCCTCGGGGACTCTTGGTCCACCAGCAGTGACACTCACCAAGTAGTTCAAATGTTAAACGTCTTTAAATTCAATAGCATCATTTAAAACCTGATAAATTTACAGCATGGACCAGACATGCACGTTTCGGGTACTAAACCCTCGTCAGTGATCCTCAGTCTAAACAATGTAATATGGTCAAAAAGTATGAACATTATAATGATTGTCCGGAAATGTACCAAAAGATGTAGCAGAATGGGTGGGATATGGTGCTACAGGACCCACGTTTTAGAAATTTCAAGAAATTTTGTAACAGAAAATTTCAAATGCGTGAAAGAGACAGACGATCAACCGAAGTTGATCGAACTTGGCTACATGTGCCCTCGGGGACTCTTGGTCCACCAGCAGTGACACTCACCAAGTAGTTCAAATGTTAAACGTCTTTAAATTTAATAATCTTACTCACCATGGTTTTATCTGAAATCAAAACTGGGCTTCAAAAATATTGTTCGACAGTATATATTCGCAGTGGTATCAACCAAATGTGGATTTTAAAGAATTCGAAGGAACTTTTAGAACATGAAATCCACTCATTTAAGAAGAGTGCATTCGATCAAAGCCTTTAATTTTTCGACACTTTACACTACAATCCCACATTCTAAATTGAAAGAAAGACTCGCAAAAATTATAAGTAATGCGTTTACAAGTAAGAACGGCAATCGCAAATACAAATTTATTGTTGTTAACTATGGCACAACCTACTTTGTAAAAGAAAAGTCCGATTCTGAAAATAAGTACACTGAAACAGATATTATTCAGATGTTAAACTTTCTGATCGACAGCATTTTTGTGGTGTTTGGGTGAAAGGTCTTCCAGCAAATTGTCGGGATTCCAATTGGGACCAATTGTGCCCGACTCCTTGCCGACATTTTCCTTGACCGGTACGAAGCTGAATTCATTCAATCTTTGGTCTCTGGAGGAAAAAGATGCTTAGCTTCTGACTTCAGCTTCACTTACAGATACATTGACAATGTGTTGTCCATCAATAACCCAACATTCGCGGATTACCTCAGCAGTATCTATCCTTCGGAGCTTGAAGTCAAAGAAACTACAAAGACAAATAATTCAGCATCCTATTTGGACATGATATTGTCCCAATATACTGATGGTCACATGAACACCTCACTCTATGACAAACTTGACGACTTCAAAATCAGCATTACAAACTTTCCTTTTCTGAGTAGCAACATCCCTTCATCACCCGTTTATGGAGTGTTCATATCTCAGTTGATACGCTATGCCAGAGCAATTACCAAATATACGGATTTTGTTCTGAGATCTAAGCGTCTTTCAGATAAGCTGCTCAGTCAGGGATATGTTTGTGACCGACTAACATCGTCACTGAAAAAGTTCTACAGTCAATAGGGGGAACTCGTCATACACTAAGATATCCCACTCTCCAGAATGGTGGATGATTTTCTGTCATAGATCATTTGAACAATCCAACCAAAGATTGTACTCTATGTCTTCCGAAATGGAGGTGACCGTATGTGAAACAAAGGAGGGGATGTCGACGCAGTGGTCTAGTGTATAAGGCGTAGGGTCAGTGACCGAAAGGTTGCTGCTTCGAGCCTCGCTAGGACCACGGGTTGGTCGACATCATATACTCATCTATGCTCTGTGTTATATACTAAAATGTCCTTGTCTGTATATTATATACATGTCTGTTGTGTTTAAAAAAAAGATAAAATAAAAAAAGGAGGGGATCTCCAACAACACCAGGTTGCAGCACCAAGAGCAAAACCTCAAAACACCCAATGTAAAAACACAAAGCAGACAAGCACAGAAAGAGATGCATAAGGGACAAGGAACGTAAACGCACAACACAGAAACAACAAACACAATATATATAAACCAACGAAACCAATGTGCAACCGGTGCCGACTTAGGACGGCCATCTACCATGGAAATCGCAGAAGGTGTGGTTATCCTGGATTACGTGCGCACAACCCTCCCACTTTTCCGATTACTCAGAGGTCTCGAGGAACGTACAATTGTGGTGTAAAACAGCCTCCTCACTGTCAGATGACCACACACAAACAAGACCGCAAAACGCAGGGGCCCAAGCAACACAGATGATTATGTAAATTGATATCAGGAGGGCGTACGTAATACAGTCCGTGCTCTGCCGGCTGTAGCGAGCCCATGTATGTTATCACCCGAGCAGTCCGACTGACATTCAGAGAGGAAAGGTGGTCGGGGCCTTGTCTTCTCTAAAGAGGTTTGGACAGGGCTCGTCATGGAGTCCCATCAGCACAGTCAGTCAGAGTGCAAGTTTTAAGAATGCGCTGGTACAAAACTGTAGATTGGTCAAGTATCAAGCCTAGTGTCCGTTTGGTGACATTAGGATCATAACCACGGTATAAAAGGCGTTTCATGATTGTGACGCATTTTCGATAGCGATGTTGTCTATCTTTGATCCTTCTTATCTTGTTAATTATGTCACCATAAAATGCAGGCTGTGAAATACTCAAAGTAATATACTCTGTTGCATGTATTGGTCCGAATTTCGGAAGAAGTTGACAATAATTTTTATTAAATTTCCAGAGAGTCTTTACTAGTTTCTGAAAGCGAAAACCTTGTCCCAAATGTTTCTTGGTAATTTGTAAATTTCTACCATGAAAATCCAAAACATCAGTAACTGCTCTAGCATACCGGATGAGTTGTGAAATATAGATACCATAGGACGGTAATCGTGGAACATCACTGTCAAGCCAGGGGAAATTGGTCTCATTCCCATATCGGGAGTTCGCTTATTGCTAGGCAAGACTCATCAAATGGATGTGACTTCCGGTGACATGGCACATTGAGCACGCACGCTGCTCGTCTCGGAACGTTTTAGTCAGTAACTTCATCTTGTCAGCATTTTATTCCATGTAACGTGTTCTGAGTATTTAAAAACATCCTTGTCAATTTTCTGGAGAGTGTGTATTGGAAGACCCGTTCTTTATATAGAAGTCCAACCAAGCAGAGGATATTCGGACGCAGGTCATTCGAACACTCAGAAAATGGCAACACCTATGCAGGAAGGGGACAGTGAGTACAAAGTTCTCATAGAACAATATAAGAATAAAGATATATCGGAATGCTTTGCGCATATTCATATGACCTTTCGCAGCGAATTAAGCGCTGTCTCCAGCCAAGTTTCAAACATAGACAAGCGGGTGATTGAACTTGAGAAATTCGCCCACCACGCTAATACTGAGCTGAATACCTTGGGACCCCAACTCGATAAAAAAATCGAGGAAGAGAAGAATGCTAGACTGAAAGTCGATCTTTGGGGCAGAAAATGGAATTTGATAATCAGGGGTCTAGCTGGTAAAGAAAATGAGAAACCCAGGGATGTGATCAAATTATGTCGAGGTTTCTTCGTTGATGTTCTAAAGGTACCAATATCGAATGTAAACGAAATGCTATTTCAGGCAGCACATCGCTTACCGGGTAAATTCCAAGGGATCAACAACATTATAATCCGTTTCTCCAGTCTGATAGATAGAGATGAGGTTCTAGACGCAGCCACTAAGCTCCCTCCGGGTTCAGGATACAGCGTAACACCAGACCTCCCACCCGCCCTGAATATCCTGCGCGCAAAGCTCTTGAAACAAAGATGGGAGTTACCTCCACAAGAGAGAAAGTGTTATAAAATCGTTTATCTCAAGCAGGAACCATTCATTGAATTGAGGAAGAAGATCATGAAATCAAAATGAATTGCGTTTTTAGTGTTCGATTTAATTCAAAACTGGATCCGCGCCTGTGAAAAGTTATATCAGTGATCAAAAAGTGTTACAACGGTCGTCTAATATTATATATTTTTTTTGTAGGTACGCAGACAGGTACATACTTAATGAATTTAAGTTGTTTACTTTATGTTTATTTACATTTATTTGCTCTTTTCGCATTAGAAAGTTACGCATTTGTTTAGTAGAAAGCTAGATTGTTTACATTTTCATGCATGCGTTGGAGTTTAAATTATACAAATATATAGCTAGTGAAAATCGCGTGCAAGGGTGGTTATGACATTTAAGTTAACCATAAAGCTAAAAAGGAAAAAAAATCTAATGATTAATTGATCAGGATAAACATCTATCTATAAAATCAGATTAAATATATTTTACCAAATATTAATTGCATAAAGAGGAAAATTATTAAGAGATATATAATACCATCATATAAATTCACCCTTGCGCGCGAGCTGCATGTTCATTTAGAAACGCTTTGCATATTAGGACAATCTCTCTCTCTCTCTCTCTCTCTCTCTCTCTCTCTCTTCATATGTAAATTTTACGAGGTCAGTGTTTTTACGCTTGATTGAGCCGCACTGGATACAATGTGAGTCTCTTTATAGAGTGTTCGATTTTTAATCGATAACGCGAGCTTCGTTTTTTTTCTTGTGCTATTTGACAGCTTAACTGGAGTTAAATTAACATTGATACTTCATATAATCTAACCTTATGCATGAAATTTATATAAATTACATAATAAGTAATGCATACTAGTTAGTGTAGTGTAGCTAGCAAGAAATTATCGACTTTTATGAACGAGTGCACATTGCTCACGATTCTCTCTCTCTCTCTCTCTCTCTCTCTCTCTCTCTCTCTCTCTCTCTTAATACATAAAACTGACACTGAATCAGTCTGATTCTTTTGAACAAGGATAAGATTTTCTTAAGTAAGAAGCGGACAGATGCGTCATCGGGCTGGAAGGTATTTTCTTTTTGTTTTTTCTCTGTGTATGTTTGTGCATTTTCTTTCCTCCTTTCCTTCATTTTTTTCTCCCCCTTTTTTTCTTTCCTTTACCCTGTATTTTTCCCATTTTTGTTTTGTATGTATTTGTCCATGACGTTATATATAAAAACCACCACAGATTTGTTGTATGCAATGTTTATATCTCTCCTAGTCATGTTTACTATAATTTACACTTAGTAACATGTCGGATATTAAAATAGCATGTATGAATTGTCGCGGTTTGAGCTCTGATCAAGTAAAAAGAAGAGACTTCTTCAATAAATGCAGAATAAAATATGATATCGCAATATTAGTTGATACACATTCGGAGAGGGAAGTAGAGAAATTATGGAAAAATGAATGGGGTGGTGATTGTATTTTTAGTTCTCTGACATCCAACAGTAGAGGAGTAGCAATATTATTTAGAAATACGTTCCACTACGAAATACACAATAGCTATATAGATGAAAAGGGAAACTTCGTGGTCCTCGATATCTCCATTCAAAATGTCCGTTTGTCGCTCGTTGCCTTATATGGTCCCTCCCAAGATGAACCTTCATTCTTTGAATCTATTAAACAAAAATTAGAAACTATTGGAAATTTAACTATAATTATGACAGGAGATTGGAATGTACCCCTAAACTACGAAATGGATACAAAAAATTATTGAAGGAAAAACAATACCAAATCAAATCAAGCCATACATTCCATCATGCAATACTTTAATTTAATTGATGTTTGGAGGGAACAATACCCAAACGAACGGAAATTTACTTGGTTTGGCCCTCATAAAAAGCAAAGTCGTCTTGATTACTTCTTACTTTCGTCAGATTTACAGCAACACATAAAAGAAACAAATATAGACTATGCATATAAATCCGACCACGCCCCAGTCTCCGTTAAACTAAAATTTATTAAACAAGAACGCGGAAAGAGTACCTGGAAATTAAACAATAGTCTTCTTAATGATCCTGATTATGTATCCATAGTTAAAAACACAATAAATGAAGTTATAGGCGAATACAGAATAGACGATGAAAATGATATTGAAAATGCAGTTTATAGTATTGATGACCATTTACTTTGGGAGGTTATGAAATTGAAAATCAGAGGAAATACAACTAGAAAGGTTTCTTGTTGCGGTTGCAACAAGAGTGTCTTCCTCCTATACAATTTTTGGTTTGGAAATATGAAGGACGTCACATTACATGTATTTATATTATATATTTAAGTTTTCAAATAGCAGTAACATTAAATTTTCAAACCGATAATTGTTGGTGAGCAACCATTTGATTTTTTTTGGGGGGGGGGGAATTCTATTGCCAGCCGGTAAAATTTTTTTCAGCAATTTTCTGAGCAGGCCATTTTTTTCAGCCATTACCAGAGTCGGAGAAAAATTTTCGCCGGTTCTTCGGGCCGGATTTAAACAAATTGTCAAATGTTGTGAATGTCTGTGTAAGTTAAACTCCCCGCTGTTACAGAGTATGAGTTAATAACCGTTCCTTCAGATGTCTCTTTGCAATTAGCGAATTTCAGACAGATTGTATGATGTTTAAATAGAACCTTTTCTAGATTTTTGTGCCTATGCGTATTAGGTCTCTGGTAGATACAGCTATGTGAACAGTTTGTATTTATATTAATTAATTTTTTGACTTTAAATTGTCTGGCACAAAGGGCCAGCAAAAATTTCCATATCATGCAATGTATCCTTACTTTTGCATGGTCCGGAAAAAAAAAATTGACGGCCCTTTGGGCCGGAATATTTTTTTTCAGCATTTTTTAGAGCCGGGATTTTTTTTTGCAAATTCTTCCTGCCCCCTTCCCCCATAAAAAAGGCGAGCTCGTAGCTGTAGAACCAATTTTCTTGAGAAGAGAAATGGTAATAACAAGTTACGTTCAATATATATATATAAATACCATGAGGTTCTCGCTGTGCAGGTTCAAATTTGGACCCCTCCCCCTTTCCCTTTTTTCAAAGTTTATTTTGAATTTCCATCATGGCGACATCGTTCAATATAAACAGAATTGTTTTCGAAAAACGAGGGGAGGGAAGAATGTTGGAGAAATTGTTCATCAATTTGTTAATAAACCAACCGAAAATTATGTTCGAACGTTTGCTAGAATTAGAAATTAAACTTGATGTTCAAAATATAGTTATTGAAGTTTAGAAACAGGTTTGTAGGCTAGAAATCGGAATCAAACTACCACTTTTTGTGTGTAAATTCTGGTTTGTAGCTGATCTCTTCTAAATTAATCAACTGTTTTAAAATCAAATTGTGTATATCGAAATGTATTTATGAAATGCATATTCATCATTGCCGTGAAATCGGAATTTGAAAATCTCAACACTGCTTTTCTCGAGTCGGACTCGGACTACCAATTTTAGTGTGCGCCCGATCTTGGTTGCACTCCATAGTATTGGTCATTGAAAATTGAGCGTTTTGAATGAAAGGCATGCAATAGTTGACGTTATATTAATAATTTTATATTGCTCATACAATATAAAGCTACATATCAATAAAAAGTACTCTTATTACTGATTACTTCTATTATTCTTGATTTCATCTGAACAAATCCTGTCAGTCAGACATGCTGCTCAAAGTTATAGCAGTACATTAGAAGATGACATGGAAATGGGGCATGACCCCTCAAAGTGACTCAAATTTGACATCCTTCTCAAATGATTTTCTTAATAAACTGTATGTCTATTTGTTGTGTACTTCTTATTCTATAATATGTGCGATTTATTTGAATTTTCACCTGATGCAATTCGAGAAATATGACGTCAAAGTTTTCTTACCTAAATACAGCATTCATTTCTTTGCCCAAGGCTAGTCACATGACCTCTTACTTTCACACCCGGTCATACTATACATATGAGGTATACAATGGAAATAATGTGCTTTTCTCAAGACAACAAGCTAGTTCTTTCTTCCAAATATCAAAAATCATAGTTATTTCAATAATAAAGCTCACATAATGAAGCTGGACCCCATCTGTCCCCTATTTAAAAAATCATCCCTAGCCAAATTCCAAATGCGACACTGCGGATACTATGTAGTGTAACCCTGTTGGCGTGAAGGTGTATCGAAATACCCAACTCAAAATTTCGATGCTCATATCTTTTCAACAGTAAGAGATAGGAAAAATCAGAAAGACTAAATAAGACAGATATATGGATAAAAAATAATAATATTGAAATTTTTAGGAAACTTCATAAGCTTAATTTTTTTTTCTACTATAAGCAAAAAAGTGTCTTCCTCCTATGAACTTCTGAATTTGGAAATATGAAGGACGGTGAAAGACGTCATCGTAATAAATCGTTACAGTGTACATCTAGCATTTCATATCTTGCATGGCTGTCGAATTTCAAAAAGAATGGAAATTGTAGATAGCAAAATACGAGATATTTAAGCTTACAAATAGCAAAACATGAAATTTTCGGTCCTTTTGAGTAATTCGACGCTCCCGTCAAATATTTGAATCTACTAAAAAACATGATAAAAAAATAACAGAGACCAAAAATAAAAAAGACCAATCTAGCTTTTATTCCAAACGTAACGTTGGAGAACTTTCATTGTCCTAGCTTACAGGGTTCTTGAGAAATCGCTGATCCAATTTTCCACGGTTACGAAAACAATAGGTCTTCCGACGGAAGTCGGAAGACCTAATTAAATATTCTTCGTTTAAAAAGAAAGAAAGAGACAAAGAAGAAACTGATCTGGAAAACAAAGTAATATTTGTTTTACAAGAAAACGAATTTGAAAGAGTGAAAGATGAAATACACAGAACGGAGCTGAAACTAAGGGAGATAAGAGACAAGAAAATTAGAGGAATAATCATGAGAACAAAATCTAAGTGGAAAGTTGAAGGTGAACACAGTACTAAATATTTTTGCAATTTGGAAAAGAGAAATTACATAGATAAAAGTATTCAAAAATTAGTAAAAGAAAACCATCAAACTATCGAAACGCTACCTGAAATAATAAACGAGCAAAAATGTTTTTACGAAAACCTGTACAAATCAACAAACACAGGAATAAATGAAATGAACAGTGCGATTTTTTTCGATGAGCATAATCCATTTATCAAAAAGTTAACGGACGAAGAAAATAATTTTGACGCAAATATTTCAGAAAAAGAATGCTTAACCGCTCTAAAAAACATGGAAAATCGCCAGGAATTGATGGATTTACGATCGAATTTTATAAATTCTTTTTGGTAGCTATAAAATGTCATCAATTACGATCTTTCAAATATTCATATCAATGTGAACATATATCAGTTAGTCAAAAACAGGGTCTCATCACCTGCTTGCCAAAAGAGGGAAAATCAAAAATATATCTCAAAAACTGGCGACCAATTTCACTGCTCAACGTGGACTACAAATTAGCTTCGGCATGCATTGCTAACAAAATCAAACCAAAACTTTCAAAAATAATCAGTGAAACACAATTAGGATTTATGAAAGGGCGATATATTGGGGAATGTACGAGAATAATAAATGACTTAATTGAAATTACAGAAAAGGAAATATTTCAGGGCTTTTATTATTACTCGATTTTGAAAAAGCGTTTGATTGTTTGGAATGGAATTTTATAAGACACACATTGAAATTTTTGAATTTTGTGAATGAAATTTTAAGATGGTTTAATACTTTGTATTCTAGTATAAGCAGCACAGTGCAAAATAATGGACATTTATCAATTTTTTTTCTATCGAGCGAGGAGTTCGACAAGGGGACCCTCTTTCACCATACCTATTTATAATTTCTCTAGAACTTTTGAGCTCAGCCTTAAAATTTGATCCAGATGTTAAAGGAATAAAAGTGAATGGTTTTGAATTTCTCCTCAGTCAATATGCTGATGATTCCACACTAATTCTAAAAGATGACGAGGTTTCCCTAAATAAAGCTATAGATATACTCACTTCTTTCTCGGAATGTTCAGGTTTGCGCGCGAATTTTGACAAGACAGAAGCTGTCTGGATTGGGGGGAAAAGGGGTTGCGACGAAAAAATAAATACAAAAATACAACTTAAATGGAACAAAGAAGGGAAGTTTAAACTATTAGGTATTCTGTATAACATGAGCAAAACAAATATTTATGAAGACAATTATGGTGATAAAATAACAAAATTCAAAAACTTATTAAATGACTGGTCATTTCGGTCTCTTTCATTACTTGGAAAGATCACAGTTGTCAAAACTCTTGCCTTCCCTCTGCTCGTACAACTTCTTACAGTCTTGCCTACCCCAGATGAAACTTTTTTCAAAACAATCGAGACATTAACATACAAATTTATTTGGGAAGGGAATATTGACAAAGTAAAGAGATCAGTTATGACCAGAGAGTATGAACATGGTGGATTAAAGGTACCAGATTTTAGAGTGTATGCTAAATCATTGAAAATAACATGGATAAAAAAAATTCTTGATGCAGAAAATAATAACCTATGGAAAATCCTATTCAAACAATCAATTACAAATTTCTCCGAATACAATTTCCTTTCATTAACAAAATATGGCCTAAATAAAATGAAAATAACAAATAAATTCTGGATTGATGTTCTTGAAGCTTGGTCTTCATCTCTGGATAACCCCGTCGCAACCCCTGAAGACTTTTTGTCACAACCAATATGGTGGAATGAATTGATAAAAATAAACAATAAACCCTTCTTCTTTAAAACGTGGAACGATTCCGGTATATTCTTCGTAAATGACCTAATTGATCATTCAGGGCAATTCTACTCATTTACTGATTTAAATATCAGATATAATTCAACTTTAAATTATCTTAATTACTTAAGTATAAAACGGCAATTCCACTTGAATGGAGAAAATCAATCGCAGACGCGAGGGAAAATATAAGTAATCCAAAAAACAGAAATATTAACTTGATTTTATCAAATAAAAAAGTATCAAAACCGTTTTATAACTTGATTAGTTCATCCAAAAATTCAGTACCCAGCAAAATTAAAAGTAGATGGGAAGCCATCTTAGAATGCCCATTACAAGACGAAGATTGGAGAGAAATTTTTCAAGCACCATTTAAAAGAATTGATGATACCTGTCTACAATCTTTACAATTTAAAATAAATCATAGATTCTTCGCTACGAATGCCTATCTAATGAAATGTAAGCTAAAAGAAACAGAATTATGCAGTTTTTGCTCATCAACTAAAGAAACTTTAGTGCATCTATTCTGGAATTGCGTTCATATAAAGACAATTTGGAAATGTCTCATAGATAGAATTAAACAGAAATATAATGTAGTTATCGATAGAAAACTAGAAACATTTGTTCTTGGATTGTCACAGTGTGAAGAACTACCTGAACTTTTCTTAATCACTTTAATAATAAAAAGATATATTTCAGTATGCAGATCTAAATCAATCATTCCAATATGGGAAAACGCTTTGACATTTATCAAATCATATAGAAACCTTGAATTATACTCACTATATCTTATGCCAGACAAGAAAAAATCAGCTATCAAGAAAAGATGGGAAAATATAAAACTGATTTTAGAAAACTGATCGCTTAAACCCGACTAATTCAACACGACTGTATAATTTGATCTATCTGTGAGCACTTGATTCTTATCTAAATAGTTGTTATATGCATACTTGCAATGATTCTATCATATGTATGTCTGAATAATATGTGTGGTGAATAAAAACTTAAAAAAAAAAAAAGACTTATCAAATGGTATATGTCAATTGTTATAGTATTATTTTAGTTAAATGATTAAAATCTTATCAATCGAGTTAATAAAGTGAGTCGTGCACA
Source organism: Pinctada imbricata (assembly GCA_033119305.1). Classification (NCBI taxonomy): domain Eukaryota; kingdom Metazoa; phylum Mollusca; class Bivalvia; order Pterioida; family Pteriidae; genus Pinctada; species Pinctada imbricata. The sequence continues at coordinate 10,814,343 of VSWD01000013.1, forward strand.
GTAAATATTCGTGATACTTAAGTGAACTCATTTATAATGAAATGCACCTCTTGTACAGTAAGACTTTTTCAAACCTGGAAAGGTACTATTAATTTGTCTGTTTTTGCTACTATCAACGACACATCCGTGAATGTAAGACACATACAATACCCAACGTTCTACCGAATTGAAGCGGCGAGTGTTTCTTGCAAGCAGGAGATGCTTACTCTACCCGGGCACCTGGTCTCACTCCCATATCTGGAGTTCGCTTCTTTTCATGTGGTGGAGGTTTTTGTTTGTTTGCTTTGGTTCCTGTTTTATCCTGATTTTGTATGCCTTCGGTTTCTGATTTTCTGAATTGTCGATTTTGTGCTGTATACAGGGATGTATGTTCATTATCAATATTTGTCATGTCGCGAATAGTGTAGTGATCCGGAATAAGGCATTACATCCGAAGTATATTGTGCATCCATACCTCGCGCTGCTCACTACAGAAATCTTAAGGGCAATTATACAGATATTACATCTGTATCTAGCGCTGCTCACTACAGAAATCTTAAGGACATTTAATACAGATATTGCATCTATATCTAGCGCTGCTCACTGCAGAAATCTTAAGGACAATTTTACAGATATTACATCCATACCTCGCGCTCCTCACTACAGAAATCGTAATGACAATTATACAGATATTACATCTATATCTAGCGCTGCTCACTACAGAAATCTTAATGACAATTTTACAGATATTATATCCATACCTCGCGCTCCTCACTACAGAAATCTTAATGACAATTATACAGATATTACATCCATACCTCGCGCTGCTCACTGCAGAAATCTTAAGGACAATTATACAGATATTACATCTATATCTAGCGCTGCTCACAACAGAAATCTTAAGGACAATTATACAGATATTGCATCTATATCTAGCGCTTCTCATTGCAGAAATCTTAAGGACAATTTTACAGATATTATATCCATACCTCGCGCTCCTCACTACAGAAATCTTAATGACAATTATACAGATATTACATCTATATCTAGCGCTGCTCACTACAGAAATCTTAAGGACAATTATACAGATATTACATCTATATCTAGCGCTTCTCACTGCAGAAATCTTAAGGACAATTTTACAGATATTACATCCATACCTCGCGCTGCTCACTGCAGAAATCTTAATGACAATTATACAGATATTACATCTATATCTAGCGCTGCTCACTGCAGAAATCTTAAGGACAATTATACAGATATTACATCTATATCTAGCGCTGCTCACTGCAGAAATCTTAAGGACAATTATACAGATATTATATCTATATCTAGCGCTGCTCACTACAGAAATCTTAAGGACAATTATACAGATATTACATCTATATCTAGCGCTGCTCACTGCAGAAATCTTAAGGACAATTATACAGATATTATATCCATACCTCGCGCTCCTCACTACAGAAATCTTAATGACAATTATACAGATATTACATCTATATCTAGCGCTGCTCACTACAGAAATCTTAAGGACAATTATACAGATATTACATCTATATCTAGCGCTTCTCACTGCAGAAATCTTAAGGACAATTTTACAGATATTACATCCATACCTCGCGCTGCTCACTGCAGAAATCTTAAGTACAATTATACAGATATTACATCTATATCTAGCGCTGCTCACTACAGAAATCTTAAGGACAATTATACAGATATTACATCTATATCTAGCGCTGCTCACTGCAGAAATCTTAAGGACAATTATACAGATATTATATCTATATCTAGCGCTGCTCACTGCAGAAATCTTAAGGACAATTATACAGATATTACATCTATATCTAGCGCTGCTCGCTACAGAAATCTTATAATCGCGATTGGTACTTCCTCTCTGGTATACTTTGATTACTTTACTGTGATAAATTGGCAGCATGGACCAGACATGCACGTTTCGGGTACTTATAATGTAACCCTCGTCAGTGATCCTCAATTCTAAACAATGTAATTTGCAGAAAAAAAAAATGAAAGTTACTATGTCGAAAAAGCGTGCCGAAAGACGTAGCAGGATGGGTGGGATATGATCCTGCAGGACCCACTTTTTAGAATTTTCAAGAAATTTTGATAACAGAAATTTTAGAATGCGTTGAAAAAACGATCAACCGTAATTGATCGAACTTGGCTACATGTGCCCTCGGTGACTCCTGGTCCACCAGCAGTGACACTCACCAAGTGTAAATGATTGAAATGTTAAACGTCTTCAAATTGAATAGCACCATTTAAGAACAGATAAATTGGCAGCATGATCCAGACATGCACGTTTCGGGTACTTAACCCTCGTCAGTGACCCTGAATTCTAAAGAATGTAATATGCTTAAAAAGTATGAAAGTTACTATGTCGAAAAAACGAACAGAAATACGTAGCAGGGTGGGTGGATTATGATGCTGCAGGACCCACTATTTAGAACTTTCAAGAAATTTTCATAACAGAAATTTAAGAATGCGTTGAAAAAAAGATCAACCGAAATTGATCGAACTTGGCTACATGTGCCCTCGGGGACTCCTGTTCATAAAACGAGTAAAATCTTATCCATCAAGTAAATAAAGTGAGTCGTGCACAGAAAATATTCGTGACACCTTAGTACATGAACTCATTTATGATCAAATGCGCCTAATGTACAATAAGACTTTTTCAAGCTTGGTAAGGCACTATGAAATTGTCTGTTTTTGCTTATATCACAGATACATCAGTGAATGTAGGACACATACAATACCTGAAATGAGAATCAAAAAAAAAAAAAAAAAAAAAAAAAAAAAAAAAAAAAAAAAAAACCCACACACACACACAACACAAACGGCATTCAGTTTCTTGAAAAAATTAAAATAGTACTTTATAACTCGAAAAGAAAAATCGGACATGCCAAAGGTTCATAGAAGCACACACGAAGGACACTTTATCTGATAAACTACCGGAGTTCAGTGCGAAAGAAGTGAGGAGAACTCTAACCAGACCCTGTTACAGCACCAACTGGAAAACACTAAACATCCGAGTATTGTAAGTGACGCGTGTAAAAACGCGCTGTGTTTATTAGCAAAGTTTAGTGAAGTTTAAACCTATTCATGAATCATGTTACATATAATGAAAGACATACTATCTAAATAAGCGAGACAAAAAAAGTCTTAAAGCCTATGTTATTCTCTCGAAAAATGTTTTATTTTATTCGTGTGTAGCTTAATTTAAGAATTAGGACGGAAATTAAAATGTCTACGGTGATATTCTAAAGATTAAATTGTAAAATCGGGCACAACTGTGTCACGATTTATCGTTGTTGCGGAGGACAATATGGTTGCGGTCAGAAATTAATATGGAAATTTCCCCTTGACAGTTGTTTTCGCTAGAGCAGGTTAAACAAAAAGCAGTGAAATAATTTCCTCTTACGACTTAAGGATGCCATTCAAAGGAGACAGAACTTAATCGAAAAATTCCTGAATCTGCACAATAAATCTCCAAAACAATGTGATCTCTATTGAACATAGATTTTTTTTAGATATGCAACTGATTCGACCCTACAGGAAATTTGGAGCCGCGCACTCTCTGTAAAGTAAATTCACAAATTAAAATATAGATAAACTAAAACCAGAGGGCGCTACTATAATGAATTTTGCCGGCTTAAATTGTGAAAAGCATTTTGGCTGGAAGCATCACTGATGTGGAGTTTATATCCGAAACACGTGTCTTTGTGCATACACATTTGTTCTGAATTTTCTTCAAGAAGAACAATTATTTTTATATAGTGAAAAGCACAGAAGATTCATTAAAGCCTCTATAACGAATAATCGAACAATGTAGTCAAATTAAATCGTGGAAAACTTAGTAAAATAATAAAATGGTCGTCCTGCATGCGACGTTATTCAATATACGATATCCTTAGCACGAGCGCAAATCCTTGACCCTTATCCGTAAACACAGACGTCTACTTCATCGTCGTAAACTTCGATTTTTGTTCCTTTTTACTTCACAAAACTGAGTAAGGTAGCTCGCGACGACGAAGAGTTTTCCGAGAAGTTCATAAGGAAATGGGTTACAAGAAACAATACAGTTATACAAATGTTACCTATTAACACAAATAAAGAATAAATGATTTCAGCAGCAGTGGGTTCGCTAGTAGTAATCAAGACCTGGCCTTCTTTGGTAGAAGTTGGACAGTGTCCGTCTTGGAGTTCTGTGTTCATGGTTGGTCAGTGTGAACATAGATGCAAAAACACTGTACATGTTTGTAATAGGATGGTATATACATTACACCTCGGTTGCAGCGCCCTCAACAGAACAAAGAGAAACCCAAAGGCAAAGACACAGAATGGACAGGCGCATCGTGATAAACCAAACCAAAAAGAAGCTAATGCACCAAAGACGAAATCAATATATAATAAAGCCTGTGTTTGTGAAACACGAATGCCCCCGGTGGCATCTTTGTTAGTATAAACGCCATTTTCTGTTTAGTAGGTGAAAGGTTAAAGTCAAAGTGACGAAGTTAAAACCTTTTGCTATCAATGAAATGGTCTTCTCACAAGGAATACACATGTGAAATATGAAAGCCCTATCACTTACTATTCAAAAGTTATGCCCAATGTTAAAGTTTTTGAAAAGTAGGTCAAAGGTCAAGGTAACGAGGACAAAACTTTTGGTATCAATGGAAAGGTCTTGTCACAAGGAATACACATGTGAAATATGAAAGCCCTATCACTTACCATTCAAAAGTTATGCCCAATGTTAAAGTTTTTAGTTCGGACAAACAGACAAACAGACAGACAGACAGACAAACAGACGGACAGGCCAAAAACTATATGCCCCCGAATCTGTGATTCCGGGGGCATAAAAAAGAAAAGACTTTAAGAACAATTCAACTATCGGTCAAGACTTAGGACGGTCATCATCCTTGTTTAACAATTAGTAGACATTTTTTACCGTGATAAACTTCGCACTTCGAATCTCGTACTGCCAACTTAGAAAAATAGAAACAAGAGACATAAGAGGGCGACGAACGCTCGCCTGAAAACTACGTATACTAAGCATATCAAACAAGAAGAAGTTTGTCAATGGAAAAAAACTTGAGTTCGAAGTTGAACCATAAATTACAACACTTCTCTCTAGATCACTCAGATTTTTTTCTGTTGTCGATACTTGTGTCGATTCTGAAGAAGACGTATGTCAAAAGAGGGTACCCCTGTCACCTACTTTTGCCCGTGGTGGCACCACCTATTTATGGATTCGGGCAAGATTCAATAATACTTGTATTGGACCATTATTACATTATACCTACCAAATTTCATCTAAATCTCTCAACCGTTCTGGAGAAGAAGTTAAAAAGAAAACGTAGAATGTTAACGACGGACGGACGCCGGACGGCACGTTAAATATGACAAGAGCTCACTCGGTGTTATTTATAAATGTTAACTGCTATGTGATATCAAGTTTTAATAAAATCAAATCTTTGATCGCTGAGTGGTAGGAGTTGTCAATATTGAAATATATGTTCTATAGTACCAATACTAGACACGTGTTTCGGATATTTTAATCCTCGTCAGTAGTACTTCATGCCAGAAAGTTTAGATAAAGCCAAAGTGAATTTTCCTGGCGCCATATACAATACCGAGCTTTAATTTCCTCTTGTCAAAATGAGCGGCTCCAAAGTTTGTGTAGGGTTTATTCAGAAAAGTATTTAAGTAAAAAATATGACCAAAAATCGTTGGAGGGCAGGCGCAAGGATCTTACTTCTAAACATGACCGAAAAAAATTATGCCGAAACCCAGCTAAGGACAGAGCTATGGGATGAGGGAGATACCCCTTAGTTTGAGAAATTTAGGTCTAATTTGATGACAGGAAATTTAGAATATATTTCAATGCAGTGCGTAAACACTTAAACTAGGTGAGCGATATCCTCGGGGACTTATAGTCCACCAGCAGCGATACCAGCCTAGTGGTTTAAATTGTGGTTGAAAAGTACCCTGCTGGCATAAATCTATGTCCTGCAACTCTTCCCAGAACGCTTCAATTAAATGTGGATTTACACAAAACTGAAATTTGCTAAGTCCAAGGGCCGTAACTCTTGCTTAAATATTGTCAATCGAAACCAAACTCGAACTTGATTTGTACCATACAATATTGTATTCACATAGTAAAAGCAATTTATTATCTGCAATAATCGGCAATAAAAGTCCGGAAAACTGATATTTGCATGAAATTTGCTAAATCCAAGTGCCATAACTTTTGTTAAAATAGGTGAATCCAAACCAGCACAAACTCAATTGATCTGTATCACGCTAACATGTATTCATATATCAGATGAAGGACTTCGTACAACAACAGCCAAGAAAAGTCCGGAAAACTGAAAATTTCACGAAAGTCCAAGATACATAACTCTTATTCAAATATTGTCGATCGGAAACAAACTTAAAATTGGTCTGTAATGACTCATGTATTACACTGAAATCAGTTCATCATCCGCAATAACAGCCAACAACAGTCATAACTTCTGTTAAAATAGGTGAATCGAAACCAACTCATACTCAATTGATCTGTATTACACTAAGACGCATTCATACAATCAGTTTAATATTTGCAATAGAACCGACAAAAAGTCTGGGAAACCTACGACGGTTGTCCGGAAAGTTCGAGGGCAAGGCCCGTTACTCACTTCGGAATAAAAGAAATATCAAATTCAGACAAAATATCTTTAATAAATATAAAAAGAAGAGTTTTCACTAAAAGTCGTTTTCTTACGATATGTGGAATCAATTTTATAGGGATAATAATGAAAGGTGGAAGTACCGTACGTAGCAACCGTGACGTTATCATAACCTAAAATGCTTTCTCGCTAAAGAATAATTGGTACTTTATCTGTCACAACCCGCAGGACCATTGGTTAAAATTTCACTTAATTTTAAACGTTCGATTAAAACTTTTATATGTCTATTTCTGCCATGTTAATAGATCAATTTTACCCCCATCGCAGTCGGTTTTTTGGACTGAGGATCTACCTTAATCATTTGCACGTTCATTTCTTCGTCACCAAATACTATTGCACGCATTCCCGCTGCCTTTTCAATCATCAGAGGTGTTTTAACCTTCCAAATATGGTCTGCACCATATATAAACAAGTGTTTGTGATACACAAAGATGGCATTCACTTTTCAAGCATCACTATTGTCTTTATAGCTATCTTTCTTAATTCCTAAAAAAATTGTGTCATTGCGCGTTGCTCCGTCTGTTCGCTTGACATCACGTTTTCCAGCGAAAGATCGGACATGCGGATTGTACATTTACTATTATTTCTCCCGTACTGAACGAATATATTTAGATAAATAATGCAGATAACTCCCGCCGGGTATCAAAGATACCTTATTATAATGCTATTTTAGATCTTGACATGTTTCATTTGATTTTTAAGAGCTAATTGTGAAAACTATGAGAAGCATCTATTACTGAAAAATGATGGTGCTCCGTTGACCCCAACTTTATGTGTTTAAAGTTAATAAAAATAATAGCATTTACATAATAATTGAGTTATATATATGTCAAATTAATAGTAAAATGGAAAATAAATCATTTGATACCAGCTTCAGTAGGAGATTTGCGCCATATTTAAAGAACAAGTCCGCGAACTTTTCGGACAACTCTCGTAAATTCCATGAAATTTTGTTATGTCTAAGCGCCATAACTCATATAAAAATAGGTCAATCGAAACAACACTCATTCGAAGTTGATCTGTATTGCATTGAAATATATCGATATACGAAAAATTAGTTCAATATATGCAACAACGTTAACAGCGAAAACAAAAAAAACAAAAAAAAAAAACAAAAAACTCCAGAAAACTAAAGTGTGATAAACAGATGGACAAAAAGACAGACAAATGGGATAGAAATTATAAGTCCCCTTCTATAAGCCGGAAGGGGACTAAATAATCAAACGATTTCCGTTTGATCTGGTGAACATAAACGGCAGCTATGCTGCTGATTCTTAATGTTCGTAATGCGAAGTACGAAGTTTAAAGTGCGAAATTCCTCACGGTGAAAAATGTTTATTAGCAGATGGTGTGATTATCTAGGTTACATGCGCACAACTTCACACTTGTCCGTTTACTTGTTGGTCTCATTGAAAACACAATAATTGTACTAAAAACAGCTTTGTAACTTGACGAAACAATCAAGAAAGTTTAATACAGTGCCTGAAATGTTATTATCCTAGGGGATGACATGAAATTCCATCGCTGTTATCCAAAATATATATATGTCGTGTGCATCAATTTAGACTATTTCAAATCAAGATGGTTGTTCTGTTGCAGAAAATTTGAACAATTTTATTTCCTCAGAAATTTGATTAGACAATCTATAAGTTTTGACAGTTTGTAAAAGTTGAGTTCCTATCAACAGTGAAAACGTTGATTTTTAAAAGACTCTTTCCCCCCTAGGACAACCCAAACGGTTAAACATTGCATGACTTCTTGGCATTGCGTATCCTCCTTGGTTAGATTTATATTTTATAAGAACAATGACGAATCGTACTACGTAATAATACGGAGGTGTTCCAACAAATTACCCTCCGAAGAAAATTTCAAAGCAATTTATTATGCACAAGTCACATGTTTCGGGTATTAAATCCTCATCAGTGATGCTTCCATACAAAGTGATTTATAGACACAGTAGTAGCACCCTCTAGATATATAAAATGAAAGGGGTAGGGGCAAACGTGCCCGTTTTTGGCCCCATCAAAATTTTCAAAAAGGTTCTATTTTCTTATTTGTTTTGCTTCTTCTTAACAAAAAGGACAATTTTTATTTCTTGAAATTCCTACCTTCTAGGGTGAAATAATTGAATTTGAGCTCTATATCTTCATATAAGGAATACAGATTTTCGGCAAGGGACAAACAGCAGTTTTAAGACCCAGAGCAAGGGCATGTAACAATTCAAACTCATATGGGACATCCCTTCTTATATTCTAATTGCACATGGAAAGTGTAACTTTGTTACATGCTCTTGCTTTGTAAACATCTTTAGAGAAGACAGGGCCCCCACCACCTGTCCTCTCTTAATGACAAATATGGATAATGACCATATCCCTGTATACAGCACAAAATCGATAATTCAGAAAATCAGAAACCGAAGGCATACAAAATCAGGACAAAACAGGAACCAAAGCAAACAAACAAAAACCTCCACCATATGAAAAGAAGCGAACTCCCGATATGGGAGTGACACCATGTGCCCAGGAAGAGTAAGCATCTCCTGCTTTCATGCAACACCCGCCGCTTCAATTCGGTAGAAATGTCACATCCGGTTACTTCCATTTCGGAAGACATAGAGTACAATCTTTGGTTGGATGATTCAAATGGTCTATGACAGAATATCATCCACCATTCTGGAGAGTGGGACATCATAGTGTATGACGAGTTCCCCATATTGACGGTAGAACTTCCTTAGTGACGATGTTAGTCGGTCACAAACATATCCCTGACTGAGAAGCTTATCTGAAAGACGCCTAGCTCTCAGAACAAAATCCGTATATTTGGTACTTGCTCTGGCATAGCGTATCAACTGAGATATGAACACGCCATATGATGGCGATGAAGGGATGTTGCTACTCAGAAAGGGAAAGTTTGTAATGCTGAAATTGAAGTCGTCACGTTTGTCATAGAGTGAGGTGTTCATGTGACCACCGGTGTCGTAGGACAACATTATGTCCAAATAGGATGCTGAATTATTTGTCTCTGTAGTTTCTTTGACTTCAAGCTCTGAAGGATAGATCCTGCTCAGATAATCCGCGAATTTTGGATTATTGATGGACAACACATCGTCTATGTATCTGTAAGTGAAGTTGAAGTCAGAAGCTAAGTATATTTTCCCTTCAGAGACCAATGATTGAATGAATTCAGCTTCGTACGAGTAAAGGAAAATGTCGGTAAGGAGTGGGGCACAATTGGTCCCCATTGGAATTCCGACAATTAGCTAGAAGACCTTTCCTCCAAACACCGCGAAAATGTTGTCGATCAAAAAGTTTATCTTCTGAATAATATCTGTTTCAGTGTACTTATTTTCAGAATCGGATTTTTCTTTTACAAAGTAGGTTGTGTCATAGTTCACAACAATAAATTTGTATTTGCGATTACCGTTCTTACTTGTAAACGCATAACTTATAATTTATGCGAGTCTTTCTTTCAATTTAGAATGTGGAATTGTAGTGTAAAGTGTCGAAAAATCAAAGGCTTTGATCGAATGGACTTTACTAAAATGAGTGGATTTCAGATGTTCTTAAAGTTCCTTCGAATTCTTTAAAATCCACATCTGGTTGATACCACTGCGAGAATATACTGTCGAACAATATTTTTGAAGCCCAGATTTGATTTCAGATAAAACTTTGGTAAGTAAGATCGATACAGATTTGGTAGAACATCTTGAGGAATCAGCGATGAAACGTTGTTTGTACTGATTCTTATGCATTTTAGGTATGCAGTATAACAATGTATAAGTATGGTAAATCTAAATCTAAATTGTTAGTGTGGAAGCCAAAGGAAGCAAGAGCTGATTTGTGGTTATCTATTATTTCAGAGGCTGAAAGGCTTGTTGGGGTGTAAGTGGGATTTCCAGGTGTCGAATTTAGACACAACTCTTTAACTAGACTGTCGAAATAGTACATTTTGCAAGAAAATGTGTAATTATTTGAGGCTTTGTCCGCTGGTGTGATGACATAATGTTCTTGAAGGTAGTTAAGCTCTGTGATAGCATCAGGGTCTTTAAATATAGACTCGAATCTAGTGTTCACAGTTGATTTTAATCGGTTAATTCTAGATAAAAGTAACCCTCTGATGGATTTTATCCATTCGGAAAGGGTGTCGAGCTGTACATCCTCTTTCTTTGTCCAACGTCTTGCATATTCCTCACAAGTGTCCATGATAATTTTGAAATATTGGTTCCATGTAAAGGACATACTTTCTCTGTATTTGGGACCCTTTTTTAACAATTCTCTCAACTTGTCGTTCTTGACTATACTAAGGTCACCAGTAATAACGTGTCCAGAAGGAGAGTAGTTGAAATCCGATGAAGAACATTAGCAAGGAAGTGAATGTAGTGAGGGATTACTTAAATCAATACACTGCAAGAATCGTTTGTAATTGTAAATTTTAGATGCAACTGTTGGTGTGTAGCTATAGGGAATACAAGGAGTTTCTTTTCGTTTGATATATAGTGGGACTCCTCGGGTGATTTCATGCATGAGCTCGCTACAGCGGGCAGAGCACGGACTGTATTACGCATGCCCTCTTTTTATATCCATTTACATATTCATTTGTGTTTTTGGGGCCTCTACGTTTCGCGAATTTGCTTGTGTGAGGTCATCTTACAGTAAGGAGGTTGTTTTACACCACAATTGTACGTTCTTCGAGACCTCTGGGTAATTGGAGAAGTGAGAGGGTTGTGTACACGTAATCAAGGATAACCACACCATTTGCTACTTGCATGACAAATGGCCGTCCAAAGCCGGCACCGGTTGCCCATTGGTCTCGTCGGTTTATGTGTAGTATTTTGTGTTTGATGTTTACATGTCGTGTGTCTTTTTTCCGTCTCGTGCTGTACTTGACTTTTGTGTTTTTGCACCGGATGTTTTGGTGTTTTGATGTGTTACTTTCTTGTGGGTTTGTTTCGCTGGGTGAGTGCAGGGTGGTCATGCTGGAGATCCTTCCCTTTTCTTTACGACGCCAGGCTTCAGTTTTCAAGGTACGGACAATTTTCCAATATTCAGATAGTTTTGACGTTATATCATTTAACAGCAATTCTCTGTAAGAACCAAAGAATTTCAATGATATGTCGGCACGGCATGTCATGGATTTAAGAGATTTTTGACAGGGGAGTTCAATATGAAGTTCTAGTATGTAAAGCAACCCAATTTTGTTTTCAAAAAGGCTGTTGTTGCCATAGTGTCTGAACTGTCAAAAATCGGGAAAATTATAGGACGAGTCATGTTTGTAGACTTCGTTACCAAGGAAACGGGTCCTTTTTTATCTGAAATTACTTTGATTATTTTCTTTTAATCCTTATTATTACACATATGTTTAAAGTTTTCTGGCATTCATGACAAATGCATTCCTCTCAGATTCCTTTTGGATACAAGATGAAAATTTGGGTCAAAATGGGGTATAAAAGGCTCTGTTTTGGGCACTTAAAGACCCCTTTTTTGAATGTTTTTATTGTTTTACATAGTTGAAATTTCATAAAAGCATCAGTTTTGAAGTCCAATTCTAGTTAGAATATCCATTTTGTATCATCTTTCAGTAATACATTAACAGAAAAATTTTATTTGTAAAGCAGCATTAAATTTAGTTGCTATGGAAACAATCGACTGAAATACGATACGATTGATTTAAACACAATCTCTATCAAATTATCCACGCATGATATTGGAACAGAAGTTCATGTATATTTTAAAGGGAATAAGTGTAATCAGGGATTTCATGTAATTCCTGAAATTTCGAGATTTCGTGTAATCCCTGTTTTGATAAGTTATAAAATGTAATTCCTGAAATTGGCAAGGTATTTCATGTAGTTCCTGAAATTTTCATGATTTTTACACTTATTTCCTAACCTTAATTTCTCCTTATTCTAATTTTTAAAATTTATTATTTTTGGCTCAATTGATGCTGAATATCATCCCTGTCAAGTACCAACACAGGTGAATAAGTGAAAATATTCAAACTAGAATAGGTAATTCATATCAAAATATTCCCCAAATTTCGAAAAGGGAAAGATGTCTAGCATGACCACCCTGCACTCAATCTGCGAAAGAAACCCACAAGAAAGTGACACATTAATGACATCAGAAAAAACTACAAATCGCAATAAGACCCAGGAGTATTTACCAGAACATCATACAAAAAAATTGAAACAGACGTACAGAAACATCAAACACCAGCAGTGACACTCACCAAGTGCTACAAATGTTAAACGTCTTCAAGTTAAATAGGTTTAAGATATATTCAAAATGACTTTTTGGCTAGGCAACGGAAATTCTCCGCCAGACAGCAATCATAAAACACCAGTCAGTATGAAGGATCATAAAACAAATCTTTGTATTTTTTTCTTTTTCCCTGTAAAAATTGGATATTCCCCTTCCTTCGTGTATATCTAAATACTAAGGTTTAAATTGCAACAAGTTTAATTGAAATTGAATAGATTAGATGTAAAGAAAAGATTTTTGGACAAACCGATCACCATGGTATTGTTGCAGATCCCCTCCTTTTTTTTTCTCGATACAATCCAATCAAGATTCCATGCATACCATTTGACCGAGTTCATGTATTACAGAAATATATCTATGCAACCAAATTGTCTACTCAATAGTTTTTCTAACACATCATTTTCCTATCAATCTTGAATTAACATAATTAGCTTTAAACCCATCTCTGATGATATACGTAACCTTTTTCTCGTTCAGTAATAGGATTTTATATTATGAATTTGTAAAATATAGATCATAATTATCGCAATATGATCATTTATATGATTTTGGGCTGTCAGAAAATAAGTGTAAAAATGCTAATTATATATTTTAGGAATTACATGTAATTCCTTTAATTTCATCGTTTTGGAAGTGCAATTCGGTACACATCAGAGGTCATATTTGACATCTTTCGGCGTAGTAAATATCAGCAGCTATTGAAATATACGTAAACCTGACGGTGACAGTTAAAGTACATTGGTGTGTTCATGCAATGACATCACTTGCACCTCCTTTTCATACTTGTAGTTCGCATCCTTTCGGGGATTCGGGAGGATTTATACTGGACACGAAGTAGACAGCAATATGATTAAATACTCATATGAAGTCTTCACTCATTGCACGTCCTAACTCCCGTTGCAAGTTATTACAATAAAAGGAGACTAACGTGCTTGGGCCCCCACTAACAATGAATACATGTATTGTTAAAGAATGTGCGAAATTAACTTTTTGTAATATGCAAATATAATTAATTGCAATTCTTTCCTCTTCATAACTTTAAATAAATCTCTTTTATATTTCAAGTTAGAAAAAATAAACCATTAAGGCATTTATTCAAAAACGGTTATAATGTTTATTAAAATGACAATGCCAATTCCATTTTGATATTTTAATTGAAAAATTGCAATCAAAAGCTAACAAAAGTAATTATTAAAACTATTTTTGAATTGATAGTAAACATTCGTAAACAGTTATTTATGCTTTCATTGTAAAGAATTCTTTCAATTTATGTATTCTCACAACTGCACAGACAAGTTATTCTAGATTAATTATAAAAATTTCGATCAAGATGTTTAATGACATATATTATTAATTTACTTGTATGTATTATGCTGACTCTAATAAAATGAAATCCTGCAATTCAAATTACATCGATAGAAAAGGAATTATTGGGAAAAGGAACATAATGTACAAGAAAGAAGGGATCTCCAACAACACAAGGTTGTAGCAACCACAGCAAAACCTCGAAACAATGCAAAAACACAGAACAGACACCCACAGAAAGAGACGCAAAAGTGGAGTCTGGAAACAACCTTGTGCAAGGCTAACATATCTGCATAACTATATATCATATTTGATTGGACCAACTATAAACTGAATTTTATTTATTAAACCTTTTAAAAACTATTTCTTTTATGAATTTAAAGGAATACAAAAATCGTCTGAATAATCGCTGCCAATCACGATTTCCTGTCAATAAATATGATAACATTCATATATCTTTTAAATTTAATTAGATGATTAAAACCAATTAATTATGAAAATATTTATTCATATGTATTCAATGAATTTATAAATGTATTGAATATTTATAAAAACGGAAATTAATCCAGTATAATTTCATTATTCTTCGTTCCTGTCGATTGCATTTTCCTGTCAATATACCTTTTTTACTTTTTCCGGAATTTCGTTTTTGGGCTATATAATTAATAATACTTAATAATAAGGACAGGAAATTGCAATTGACAGGAAGGCGGAGAAAGTTTTTACATCTTGATATTTGCCGTTTTTATCACTTCTTACATTCATAAATTCCTTGTAATCATATGAATAGATATTTTATCAATGATTTGGTTTTACTTTTTAATCATATAGCCACAAAATGAAATGCCGGGAAAAGTGAAATAATTTTCCTGACCCTACCCTAAAATTTTGAGGATTTCATGTACATTTTTAATACTAAAATGACCAGGTATTACACGTAATCACTGAACCTTTGAGTAATTGCATGAAATCCTTGATCACACTCATTCCCTGTAACATATCTATCAGAGACATTTAAATATAAAGATGACAACGAACATATTTCAAGGTCTCCCACTGCATTTCCAATGTCATTAAACTTTAAGTGAACAGAATTGACGAAAAATTCTGATTATGATATATTCATTCTTATACATGTATGTACAAAGATTTTATGAATGTATGAAGTGGTTGAATCGGCAAACAAGGGTAAATAATCATCCTATGTGTAATTCCTGTCATTTGGATTTTCCCGGTCATTATACCTTTGCGGCGTTCCTGTCATTATGGTTTGATCAATACTGACCCCTGATTATTTTGATCAATTAAGATCAGGGTCAGGGTCAGGATCAGGGTCTCACTCCCAAATCGGGAGTTCGCTTCTTTTCATGTAATAGAGGTTTTTGTTTGTTTGCATTGGTTCCTGTTTAATCCTGATTTTGTATGCCTTCGATTTCTGATTTTCTGAATTATCGATTTTGTGCTGTATACAGGAATATGGTCATTATTCATATTTGTCATTTAGAAACCTTGAGATATTGAACTTAATAGTTATTTGCCGAAAAATTAATAAATTCAACACTTATTTCTTAAAATCATTGATAAAGTTTCATCACATCTTTGAATATTTAAATTCTTGGTGAGAAAATATTTGGATAAGAAAAGGAACGAAATCTTTAATTTCTTGGTTTTTCTTACAGAAAAATATTTTTCTATTGAATTGCTGCAGTGCAATAAATTCCAAGTTTTTTCCATCTTATATTCCTGAGCTTTATAATAAACATGACCTACGAAAATATTCAAATAAAAAAATCATTAAAATTGGTAACAATAATTTGCAACATTTGAGTCTCAAAGTTGAAATGACCTTGAATACCTAGCGAATGACCTTGAACATTCTAATTATTTCTATGTGGAAGAGTTAAGTCATATATATCCATTCATATATATTTTACAATCTTATGTAAGTCTACCCTCTATGATGTGAATCTAAAGAGGAATAAATTCAATTTCATAGATAATATGTAAAAAGCAAAAAGGCCTAATGTTGCCATGGCAACTGTTTTTGACGTCAGAATTTAGGTAAAACACCATATATTCCCCTCTCAAAATTTTTTTGATGAAAATCAAATGGTCTGCTCTTGGTGCATTTTGATCGTCTTTAACGCATTTGAAATTTCTGTTACAAAATTTCTTGAAATTTCTAAAACGTTGGTCCTGTAGCATCATATCCCACCCATTCTTTTACGTCTTTTGGTACATTTTTTGGACGAAAAAATTTTCATACTTTTTGGCCATTTTACGTTGTTTAGACTGAGGATCACTGACAAGGGTTTAGTACCCGAAACGTGCATGTCTGGTCCATGCTGTAAATTTATCAGGTCTGAAATGATGCTTTTAATTTGAAGACATTAAACATTTAAGATTGAAAATTGTATAAAAAAACAAACTAGATAGGCCCTTATTTTACCTCTATTTTTCGTTTCGAACTGATTTGGATTCATACACTGAGCTTTCTGTAATATATATAACATAACTAAGTGTACTAAGTAAGAATGGAAGTAAGGAAGAATAGATTAATATGTAAAAATGAACACACTGTAACAGTGGTATCCATGACATCGAAGTAATCGAAGCTGTTTTTTCATGGTCCCAAAAGTGCTATAAATGTATTACCCTCGTTATCATGGCAACCAGAGATCACATTAGCCGAAAAATGTTACTTTTATCGTCAATTCTTATACCGAAAATCATCAAAATCCATGACATCCCGTGCAACTCGATTTTGTTCCTTACAGAGAATGGCTATTAATACGCTCATTTTAATGCTAAATGGGCTGTCTGATATTTAGGACAAATGGAAATATATATGCGTGCATATGTCTCAAAAATCGCTCCGCAATTCATGGAATTTGCACGTCACCAACCAGAATATTACTTCCATGAAAACAAACAGTAAGAGATTCATCTCTTCAAAATCTCTTCCCTTAGCTCCAACACGGTTAGGTGATTGCAAACGACCAAATAGAGAGAATGTTGACAAAGCGATATTTTTATCCGCATCATTCTGTTGATAATTAAGCTTTAACATTCTTTCAGAAACAAAAATGAATAGATAAATAAATAAATGAATGAATAAATAAATAAATAAATAAATAAATAAATAAATAAATAAATAAATAAATAAATAAATAAATAAAGTATAAGAAAAAATTTGTCACAGGTTTCAATAACATTACGTTATAACTGTACCAAGGTTTTGCAATTTCCGGCCAACTCAAAAATAATCACCCCTGATTTTTAATCAAACGCCCACAATAATGTATAAAATAGTTAAAATGAATATGTAAGCAGTAAAAATTGAATGAAAATAAGGCATAATTTGTAGCTATAACAGTATTTTCCGAGCTTTTTTCCTCCCCTATCATTCTCTGTTTAATAAAAACTTTCAGAAATTGCAGAAAGTCATACACACTTTCTTGTAAGATTAATTTATCATATAATTTGCATATACATTGTATAATTATCACATAATGATAATGGGAATTCTCACGATTTGGCATCGCCTTCTCGACTTTGACTCTGAATGACTGTTAAATACTTCTTTGATGTTTATTGCAATATTATTACACTTCTACCTATCATTTTAAAGAAAAAGCAACGTGAAGATAAATTATCTTTAATTTGTAGACTGGAAGGGGCGTGATCAAATTATTGGTAATTATCAGTTGTTCGTTACATTCTTCTGAAATTGAATAGTATTGTTATATATTGATGTATTTCCAAATTAAAGGGGTTTGTCAAAAAGTATGTGGGCAAAAGTAACTGTTCTATAACGCATTATTTCATGGAAAGCGAAAACTTTTTATTACAAATTTAGAGACGAAAATACGTTTCATTGTATAACACGGCGGACTAATATTTCAACATGCCAACTTGACGTAATACAAGTTTTCATGTAAAGAATAACTGTATTTAGAAATGTGATTATACAAACTTATTCGGCAGAGATGAAATTAGAATAGGTTTCACAATGAACTACATCAAATCTAAAGTAAAAACAGCGTATTTACACATCAAAACAGACAATGAATGTGTCCCTTCAATCATATACGGACAGCCATCCATGAAAATATAAAATCATGGATTCATTATTACCATAATACCTAGAAATCCCATAGGCACACAAATGTATCCTGCTTGTTTTTCCTATATATATGCCTTCTTTGATGTGCTTCAGCTCGTTAATGATCGATACAAAACATGCAAATAAAAGATCAAAGTTCAGTGCACATGAAACTGTGTATCCATAAAAGAAATGATCTTTTATCAGAATAATGTCTGTCTGTTCACATTACTGTGGTGATTTGTCACGAAATACATTTCCACTTCTCTCTGGAAGCAAAGAAAAGGGAAAGATCTCCAGCATGACCAGCTTGCACTCACACTCAAGAAAGTGACAAATAAATGACAGCAGACAAAACTACAAATCGCAAAAAGACGCAATATTATTCACTAGGACATCATACAAAACAATAAAAACATCAAACATTAAAGACAACACAGAAAAGGAAGGAGATCAATGTGAGATAACACATAAAAGGAAGGAGACCGATTAATTTATACCTAATATAATTATTATCATGATACCAAGTCTTGCTTGAAAATGTTGTCGCCAGCGAGATATTATGAGGCATCTTGTTTGTCATGTCACCTTAAAGTGAGAAGTTTTATGTATATACAACAATTGTGTATCTATGGAGATCTCTGTGTATCCGGATAAGTGGGATGGTTGTGCGGATAACCACACCATTTTCTAAAAGTAGATGGCCGTCCAAAGTCGGAGCGGGGTGCACATTGGTCTTCTTCCTTTTATCTGTTGTCATCAATGTTTAATGTTTATGTACGTCTGTTACGATTGTTTTGTATGATATTCTAATAAATATTGTTGGGGCTTTTCGAGTTAGTATGATGTCATTTAAGTGTTACTTTCTTGTGGGTTTTTTCGCTTGGTGAATCAGGGTGGTCATGAAGAAGATAATTCCCTTTTCTTTATACAAAAGTCGACTAACTTTCCCATTCTGCATAATTATTTGAACAACCCTCACAGTCATATTCTTCTACATTCAAACTCAAGATTAATAGCTTCAGACTTTGAAAAAAGATACTATTACATGTTTGAAAAGAGCAATGTCTCTTACTTTTGTAGTCATGTTAGTTCCTACAGTATTGGGATTTGATCAGAGAAACTTTGAAAGACAAAGTTTTGGAACAACTACAAATAACTTTAACAGAGCCCTTGTTATGGACTGTATTGTACAATGCATGAAACAATCAAACTGCACATCCTTTCTGCACAAATCTCATTTGGATAAGTGCATTTTGATGGAAGACTTCTTATCAGATGACGAGATACACACAAGAGAGATTGAAGGATGGAGTTACTTTGTTTCAACAGGTACGTATATCGATACAAGTTATTATTTTGATAATGTTACATGTAAGGGGATACCCTAACTATGTTGCGTTGATGACAGCTGGAGACATGCAACGTAAAATAAAAACTTTAAAGACGGACGCAACGAGAAAAATCGCATAATCATTGAAACTTAACGACAACATATGAACAATTTCAACAGAGACCCTGTGTCAAAAATATATGAAGTTGTAATAATACGGAAGTGTTCAAACTCTTTACTATCTTGAAGAAAACTTCAATCCAATTTTACATTAATTACCAGACACGTGTTTTGTATAATGAATCCTCATCAGTGAGATAAAGAGGATCCTGACGACAATATCAACAGCACTCACAATAGAGCACCAAATTGAGCATCGATGGACCTCAGGCAAGCTTGAGATGGGACCCGGTGTCCAGGAGGAGTAAGCATCCCCTGCTTGTCTAGCCGCACCTGCCGAAACTGAAACGAAAATGAAATCAATATCTACAAAACATGCACTGTCTGAGGTTACGTCTATATAGAAAGTGCTATGGCGACCACCTCAGGGAAAACATTTAAAGCACTTACTGTCAAACCCCTCTTGGGGAAAGCTCGGCATTTAATTAGTACCTTTGACGTGTGACGCTTTCCCTGAGAGGGGTTTGACAGTAAGTGTTTTAAATGTTTTTCCCTGAGGTGGTCGCCATAGTCCTTTCTATATAGACGTAACCTCAGATTTTTTTACAAAGAATCTGTGTTACAAGAACCCGCTGCGTTTAAATTTCTCTCGTTTGCGTGTCTTCTTACAGTGAGATTTTAATGTTTATACAACAATTATGCGTCTATGGATAATTCTGTGTATCATCGGCCGAGGTGATTTTCTGACACTGCCAAGTGTATTTCAATAGCGCTCTCTGGTATTATTTTTTGAATTTATTTTTTTATTTAATTTGCGCGGCTCCAAATGTTGTGTAGAGTCGATTTAATAGCAAGGTTAGAAAATAAAGTCTATGATCAAAATAGCATTGCAGGGATGGTGCTCAGAAGTGCCTATTGGTTTTATTTTTTTGAAATTGGATTTGTGCATTTATCTTTCAGAGAGTGAGCTACTCTAAACTTTGTGTAGGATTGATTTATTAGCATAACATTGGAGAGATGGTTCTAAAATGTAAACTTTAATTTCGATGATATTTATGGACGAAATGACAAGTTTCCGAAGTAGCAACATAATAAATAAATATATATATTTATATATGATGTCGAAATAAAGTCTCTTTCGGACGTCAGAGGTGAAAAGAAGTGACTATTACACATTTTAAGTATTTGGTCACAAGGAACAAGTTTTACTGCTCCACACTGAAAAAAAGTGTTTATGGTGATACGGAAGTGTTCCAACGAAGAAAATCTCAAACTAATTTTAATTACACCAAGTGCCGCCACTTAAATAAATTATTTTTGCGCCGCCAAAATACAGAATGTCCTTGAAATAGAAACATAAATAAACGATGCCATAACAGGAACTAAGAGTCCAGACGCGGATTACAATACCTCATAACTAAATCAGAGCGTATGTAACGTATCACCCACTCAACCGACGACACACGTTGTACCACAGAGGCCAAATGCGTTCCTATTCTCCGTGTATAAGAATTTATCACATGATACACACTTTATGCAGTTTCATAAAACCATTTCATAAATATATGATATGATAACACGTTACATGTCACTCTGCTTGAATGCGATTGCTCAAGTTTGGAACCTAATCACATAAACCTTGACAAATGTGACCTTTCAAATATCGGTCAACTGCTAAATTCAGACCCTATTCTCCGTGTATAAGAATTTATCACATGATACACACTTTATGCAGTTTCATAAAACCATTTCATAAATATATGATATGATAACACGTTACATGTCACTCTGCTTGAATGCGATTGCTCAAGTTTGGAACCTAATCACATAAACCTTGACAAATGTGACCTTTCAAATATCGGTCAACTGCTAAATTCAGACCCGGAGTCAATATCAATGATTAAAATTATTGTTGTTGAATTAATTTTTGCATTAAAATACTATTCAAAATTGAAATACTTTTCTCTTACGCACTGAATATCTATACGATTGGGACACTACTTCTCATGGCGTAGCAGACGACTTCTAGATCTAGATTCGCCTCTATAGTTCTCGGAAACGTTGATTTTCACGTTAAAAATACACATTTTTAAGCAATATCATGTGATAAAAAGAATCTCGAATGAATTTTCATTTTATATGATGTATTATGAAACTCGTTGTGCGTTTTCGTTTTATATCCCCTCGCCAAGGCTCGGGGATATAAAACTCACAACTCGTTTCATAATACATTGTATGAAATGAAAATTCATTTGAAATCCTATATATACTGAATTAGGGGATAAACTCTCGTTTCTTTCAAAAATGCTAAATTCGACCTACGGTTTAAGTATGGTACAAAACTTAATGTCTTAACCAATTTTGTACTAAATGATACACTTTGAAAAAGATGAATTATCTCCAGCATGATTACACTGCACTCACCCAGCGAAACAAACCCACAAAAAAGTGACATCAGACAAAACTACAAACCACAAAAAAGACACGACAATATTAACGAGAACATCATACAAGACAATCGAAACTGACGTACAAAAACATAAAACATTACAGGAGACCAATTTGCACCGGCGCCGACTTTGGACGGTCATCTGCTATTAGCAGATGTTGTGGTTATCCGGATTACGTGCGCACAACCCTCCCACTTATCCGGATACACTGAGGTCTCCATAGACGCACAGTAGTTGTATAAAAATAGAACTTCTCACTGTAAGGTGACATCACAAACAGGATAGTTAACGCAACGGTCTCTTTTAACACAAATTCTACGTAAATGGATCTATCAAATTCTATGGCAGACACATAATAGTCTGGGCTCTGCTGGCTGAAGCGAGCTGAAGATCAATCATCTGACAAGTCTGACCAACATTCAGACAGGACAGAGAATCAGGCGCTAGGTTTCTCTGACGAGATTTAAACAAGGCCCGCCATAGAGTTCCGTCTTCACGGTTGACCAGTGTACTACGTTGGGAAAGACACTATTGCAAAACTGTAGATTGGTCCAGTACCATACCCAGTGTTATTTTAATAACCTTGGGACCATATGCTCCGTAAAGCAGGCGATCAACTATTTTCTAACATTTGTGGTTGAAGTCTGATCTGTCTTTGATCCTTCTGATTTTGTTTTCTATGTTACCGTAAAATGAAGGAAATGAAATTCCCAATTATACATACCCTGATGCTGGTGTTGTTCCAAATTGTGAAAGAAGTGCAGAATAGTTATTGTAACATTTACCAAAAGATTTTACATGTTTATGATAAATAATTCTTGACCGATAAGTTTCTTTGTAATTTGTAAAAATCTAGCTTAAGTATATGCCTGAACGAACGTATCAAGGCTTTACCTCAACCAACTGTAAGAGGTACACGTAAGGTGTCCATAAAGATGTTTTGTCGGAAATTTATAAAGAACAGAAAAGTTTTTGAAGATCGCTCCCGGAGATACAGAACGCAAATTATACTGGATTTTAAGATCTATACGATACATTTTTTTCTAAACAAAGCCGGGGATTGGAGGGGGAATAACTATCTTAGAGAGTAAACACAAAACAAAAAGCAGGAAGTGCATATCTAAACGGATTTATCATGAAGACATAGCATTAGAAACAGCCAACGATCACTTGGTTATTTGGTTGGGTTTGGGTATGTTAGCTGCAGTGCAATACATTTGATAGATCCTGGACCGAAATTCAGGATATGGTCATCATTAATCGGCAAACTCTCTAGTGGATAAAAAACCTCAAATATTGCTATTATTAAATTTGCGTATTGTAATACGAGTCTCTGGCTAATAGGAAAAGTGGGAGGGTTGTGCGTACGTAATCAGGATAATCACACCATCTGCTACTAGCGACCTAATTCGGCACAAATTTGCCCATTGGTCTCGGTAGTTTATGTATAGTCATTTGTGTGTGATGTTTCCACGTGATTTGGCGTTCCTTGTACCTTTTACGTCTCTTTCTGTGCGTGTCTGCTCTGTGTCTTTTAGCATTGGCGGTTTTGAGGCTTTGCTGTGGCTGCTGCAACCGAGTGTTGTTGGAGATCCCCTCCTTTCTCGTAAAATACCTAAATGCGTATTCTTTTTCCAGATACAATCAATATGGCGCTTAAGGCAACAGAGAATCACACTTCTACTGTAACATCTGGAAGAACCTTCCAAACAACAACAATGGAAACAACTGTGACAACAGCACCAGGTTTCTTAAACTATTTAGTTTACATCAATTTAGTATCCGTTTGTTTTTCTTTTATCTCCTTTAATTTCTGATATACATTATTTTCAAGATTTTGTTAGCCATTAATCACGATTATTAGATTCTTATTTTGGGTCTTTTGTTAGGTTTTAATCACTGTTAGACGCATACAGCAAAATAAGTTTGAAAACATATAAGAAAGATGGATTGTTTGATGCACAGTAATTTCCTAAAAGCTGTTGTTTTTTTGTAATTGTTTCAATAGAATGTAAATCAAATAATTGATGACCATTTCAATTTTAAGGGATAATGATTCTAGTTCCGTGACATATCTTTTGACTCAAATATCAATATAACTTTCAGCATTTCGAGAGATCTTATTAGTAATCAGAAAAGATTGCCTACGAACATAATATAAATAAAGAAACATTACGAACATAGATAATCTGGTTTAATATTATATGCAGGGTCAATACACAAATTAATGACACTTTACTATATGGATAACAAAGTAAACAGTGCTAAACATGTTTGGTTTTTTAGATTGTCAATTTTTGAAAATATGTTTTTTTTATTGCACCATATCCGCATTTCAACAATTTATGTCCGATCAGTGATATTCGAGGCAGATAAATAGGAAATCAAAATCAAATGAAACCATGAAGAGCAAATAACAATTCTCTATCATTAAGCGGATGACCCCCAAAGTTTGGGACAGATAGACACTGGCATTCCGCAATTTATGTGATGCATCAGCGTTGATTTTTTGCCGGATTGTTTTGAGTGGATGCTGTTGTGTGTCTTGCGTCCCCTGTGTTTTGTTGAAGTTATTTTGTAAAATGTCCCATGCTACCTGCTTATTTGATCCGGTCTGGTCAGTACATGTTATCCACGTTTGATATATTTTCCATATTCTTTGTGCTTCCATATGGTTAAGATAAAATGCAAATATAAATAATTGTAGCTTCTTGTAGATGTACAACAAACTATTTATTACTCGAAGCTTGATATTCGCCCTATTTCTGAACATTTTACTTCGTTGAATATTCATTTGCAAAGTTCGCTACTGAATAATGAAGGTGTATTGTGAAAACAATGTGTTTATTTGTAGTTTGAGGCCCCCTGGAAACTCCAGAATCGTCATTATTCATGTGAAATAACTGCAGAATCAATATATAGCAATGGCCTTGCATTATCTAAAAGGAAAAAAAAAACCACATATTGAAGGATTATTATTAAAATTATCTCTAAGTCCTTAGAGTTTTATTGAGCAATTTTGGCCTTTTGTCAAAGCGCCGAAATGTCGTCATTTGATCTCGTCATAGATCTCGTCATAGCACAACAGCAAAACATCAAAACACGAGAACACAAAGACGAGTACAACAAGAGACGAAAAGAGACATTCGACGTAGAAGCATCAAGCACAAAAGCCTTCACATTAGCCAACGAGACGAATGGGTAACCGGTGCCGACTTAGGACGGTTATCTGCTATACAAGTAGCAAATACTGTGGTTCTCCTGGATTACGTGCGCATAACTCTCCCTTTTTTCCGGTCACCTAAAGGTATCGAAGAACGCACAATTGTGGTGTAAAACAACTTCCTCACTGTTATAGATGACCACAAAAACAAAACATCAAAACACAGAGGCCCAAGCAACACAGATGAATATGCAAATGGATATAAAAAGATTTAAACAATTCATTAAAACACGAAAGACTACACATAGACCATTTGTTAATCGGTGCCGACGTTTGCTTGACGACCTACCTCCACACAAAAGGCAAATGCTAGTAGCAAAATACATGTACAAATGCTAGCAGCAAATAGCAAATGCAAGTAGCAAATAGCTAACACATTATGTGTTCTTCTAGATGATTTCTTTTGATATTCACTAGATTCAAACTATATGATGGTAACAGAGAAACATGTATTACTTCTATCGAATTAACAACAGATGTTACAACAATTGAGACGGCATCGCAAGAGACGACGATGGAAACCCCTGTGACAACAAAACAAGGTATCTTATATAGGTATTATTCAATCAACATCTATCAAATCTTGAAAAATAAACAAGTAAAAATAGATGATTGCCTGTATAATAGAGTTCTTCGACTATTTTGTTTTCAGACGAAAATTGACAGAAAGTTATTCTTTGATATATAGGTGAACCTTTTTGTTCACTGCATCAATGATTACTTTTCGGGCAGGTAAATTTAAGGTCCTAGATATAAACAAGAGAGAATCAAAAGTATGAATCACAAAAAGAAGCAAACCGTTTTTTAAAAATATCTATTTGTTCCTTTAGGATTTACTTGTTCCGGGGACTACTACATGCTGTCAGATAAAAGTTCGTGTCTGAAATTTCATTCTAAAACATTTGGTCAAAACTACGCTGACAGGAAATCTGTCTGTCAATTAGAGGGCGGTGAACTTGCTAGAGTGGACAGTGCATACAAACAGACAGAACTCCAATACTACCTTGGTATGTAATTATCTTTACATTGTTTGACATTGCATCAGCCATCTGTAGCCCTAACCCTTTATTCACAGAGCACTTACAAATATAGTCGGGGTTCAACTTATTGATTACAGAACATATGTTTAGTTCCTGTCGAATCCTGTTATATAGGAAGGTAGAGCGCACTATGATGTTATCTCTTTTTTCATTATGTCGTTCTATATGTACATGAAGTAGGTCCTCTTGGTATCGGTATTCTATTTTTGTTTTCGATGTTTTAGGATGTTTGTTGGTGAAAATGTTTTATCATAGTGCTGCCAACTAGGATAATAAAATCCTGTCCGCGGGGTAAGATTTTTGGTTAGGGAAGGAAGCTTAGCATCCTACATGACACTTTATGGTTGATTGTGTATCTCCTAATTTAAGGAAAGAATCTTGAAAAGTGGCCTCTATCTAAGTTTGTTTTTTTCTTTTCTTGATCTATGAAGATTAGACAATTTTAGTCAAAGTCATTTTAAGTGTACAAAGGAAATACATTCCTTTGATGCTTTAATTAGAACAATTAGGATTTTGGCTATGGAAAAGACTTATTGATATATGTTTTTCATTGTCGCGACTCGGTTGCTAATGTCTTTTTTCTATCTCTTGAGCCGTTGACGATTATTAAGGTTTGTTCGAGATGAATAACAATAAAATAACGGCAATACTTAGATTTGATTTCATGAATCTGTGATTTACTTTATACTTTGTTTTGAGGTAAAATACATTTGCTTCCGTGTGTGTGGTATATTATTCCATCTCATTTCTATAGCCGCACTGGACATAGGTCATTATTCTTTCTCATTTCTATAGCCACACGGGACGTGGGCCATTATTCTATCTCATTTCTATAGCTGCTCGGGACGTTGGTCATTATTCTATCTCATTTCTATAGTTGCACTAGACATAGCTCATTATTCTATCTCATTTCCATAGCTGCACTTGACATAGGTCACACTCAAGACAAAATAACTTGTTAATCCTTATCGATAACATAAACTTGATAAAAGAGGTTTACGACGAAGCTTGTCGAGTTTACTGTAATCACATATTGTTACAGTTATTATAATCTGGTACTTTAAAATGTGTAAACATTAAATATAATTACAGCGTACGTTAAAGAGGTTTACTACGAAGCTTGTTCGAGTTTACTGTAATGTAACAATTATTACTATGTGGTAATTTAAAATGTGCAAACATTAAATACAATTACAGAGAACATCGTCGGAGTAACAGATACTGATCTCCGTATCGTTATACAAGGACAAGAGGAGCGACCTTCAGGTACCTGGAGGTTTGATGATGGATCAAATATAACATATACATCATGGAATTCTGGCCAACCGAATGACGGCAGTGATAACTGTATTGCTGTACGACACACGTCTTACCTTTGGAGAGACTTAAGCTGTACGATGGATGCAGCTTTTGTATGTGAAACAAAATGATGAATGATTTGCAAACATTCCATCGACATTCGTCACAACTACCTTTAGCGTAATTTTATTTACAGAGACGTGTGGTCAATCCACGAAAAATTAGATTTAAAGTAAACACTATTTTTCAAAACTTGACAAATTAGGCAACATTAAATGTTTACATTACCGTCATGCAATGGAAAATTTACTATGTTGAATCCACAATAATCTCTTTTGTCACACACACTTGTATGAATCTCTCCATTAATAATTTTGATATTTAGATCCAAAAACGGTGTTTCTATGTTTGTAAGGTCTGCGTTGTTTAAAGTCAATTCTTGTTGATAAATAACATTTTTATAGTTTACAAAAACAGGATTGTCGATAGTAAGAATATCATCCAGGTACCTAGTAATGAAAGGGAATGATTTCCAGCATGACCACACTGCACTCACCCAGCGAAACAAACCAACAAGAAAGTGACACATAAATGACATCATACTAGACTACACATCGCAAAAGGACACAACAGTAAAACCATCGTAACAGACGTATAGAAAACATCAAATAAATATTGATGACAACACATAAAAGGAAGGAGACCTATGTGCACCCGGCGCCGACTTTTGACAGCCATCTGCTATAAGCAAATGGTGTGGTTATCCGAATTATGTGCACACAACCCTCCCACTTATCCGGATACACTGAGGTTTCCATAGATTTGTTGTATAAACATAAAATTTCTCACTGTAAGGTGACATCACAAACAAGATAGTTAAACGCAGCGGCCTCTTGTAACACAGATTTTATGTAAATGGATATAAAAATCTGGCATGCGTATAACAGTCTGTGCTCTGCTGGCTGAAGCGATCTCAAGATCAATCACCCGAGAAGTCTGACCAATTTTTAGATAGAACAGAGAATCAAGACCACGTCTTCTCTGACGCGATTTCAACAAGGACCATCATGGAGTCCCGTCGTCACGGTTGACCAGTGTGCAACGTTGGAAAAAAACACTATTACAAAACTGTACATTGTTCCAGTACCATGCCTAGTGTTTTTGTGATTTCTTTAGGATCATATCCTCGATCAAGCAGGCGACCGACTCTTTTCTTACAGTTTTGGTTAAAGTTTGATCTGCCTTTGATCCTTCTGATTTTGTTTATGTGGTCACCGACAAATGAAGGCAATGAAATTCCCAAAGATACATACTCTGATGCTGGAGTCGTCCCAAATTTTGAAAGAAGTTCAGAATAGTTATTGTAAAATTTCCAAAAAGATTTTAGAAGTTTATGATATCTAAATCCTTGACTGATAAGTTTTATTTTGTAATTTGTATATTTTTGTCATGGAATTACGAAACATGGGAGCAAGCTCTAGCGTACTTGATTAGCTGAGAGATGTAAATTCCCTACGATGGCAATCTTGGAACATCGCCATCCAGCCAAGGAAAATTAATTATGTTGAAGCCAAAGTCTTCTGTTTTTTCGTATAAATTTGTCTGAATTTCTTCGTTATTGATCTTGATGTTAATATCCAAAAATGGTGTATCTGTATCATATGTGTTTGCTTTGTACAATGTTAACTCTGGAGCATAAATATGCTTTTTGTAATGGTCAATATGCTGGTTATCAATATTCAATATATCATCAAGAGAAGTAATGGAACAAGGAAGGTCAAATCACAGAGAAACATCAAACACAAATGCCAACACATAAACCAACGAGACCAATGGACAATCGGTGCCAACTTAGGACGGCCATCTGCCACGTCAGTAGCAGAGGGTGTGGTTATTCTGGATTACGTGCGCACAACCCTCACACTTTTCCGATTTCCCAGAGGTCTCGAAGAACGTGAAATTGTCGTGTAAAACAACCTCCTCACTGTCAGATTACCACACACAAACAAGACAGCAAAACGCAGGCTCCCAAGCAACACAGATGAATAGTACATGGATATATAAAGAGGGCGTACGTTATAAAATCCGTGCTCTGCCGACGCGATCTCATGTATGTTATCACCCGTTTAGACTGACTGACATTCAGAGAGGACAGGTGGTCGGGGCCCCGTCTTCTCTCAAGAGGTTTGGACCCGTCATGGAGTCCCGTCGTCACAGTCAGTCAGAGTGCAAGTTTTAAGAATGCGCTTGTAAAAGACTAGATTGGTCAGGAACCAAGCTTAGTTAACGTTTGGCTCATATCCACGGTATTCTGACGCATTTTGTATGGTTATTCTGTCTACCTTTGATCCTTCTTATTTTGTCGATCATGTAACCATGTAAACGAAGGTTGCGAAATGCCCAAAGTAATATACTCTATAGCTTGTATAGGTCTGAATTTCAAAAGACGTTGACAGTAGTTTTGAAAATTTCCAGAAAGTCTTTACTAGTTTGGGAAAGTGAAAACACCGTTTGATGAGTTTGGACAGTTGAGCATTAATTTTGTCGTGAGGAAGCGTGGTGTACATATTTGAAAAGCGGCATGTAGAATTCGTATTGGCTTAAAATTTTCTAGATTTCATTTTGTCAATTACATCACCTGAGTTTTTAATAGGTCAAAAGAGATTTACATCATTTCTGTTCAGAACAGTTTCGCAATATTTGCTACGTGTTCCTTTATCGCTGTGAGTGCTGACGTCAGATTTCTAAACAAAATTGTAGTTGAGAAGTTGCTAGAATTAGCAATATATCGAAATTTGTAAGAGAGAATTGTGTAGTTTTTGTATGTAGTATATTGTAGGAAGATCCAATTTAGAAATAGGGATGTCGAATGCAGAAATTTCACTTTTATGTTTGCTCAAAATGTTGGGGACACTTTCATTGCTTTTGATATAACTATTTGTAGACGAAAGTTCCCTTCGTAAAGTTGATATATACTTTGTTTTTAAGTATAATAAAGTTACAACGGATCCTGACATACTTGAATCGTGTCCTGCTTCTTGAGAATGTGCAACTTCTAAATATCTCTACAAACCAGCTGGCCATGTTGTTACAGGTGACTTTTCAATTATCCAAGACAGACAGCTCCGTGGTCTTCTTTAAAAAGGACCTAAGTATAGAATCCCATTCAAGATAGATTTTGTCAAATGCCGTGAAGTGCTTACGGAAGCCTTAGATAATTATACGAAAAGATGGTGTAAATCAGAAGGAGTCGAAACGCATGCTCTGAATGACTGGAAAAACCTCATTTTAGATATAACGGATATTCGAATAGATAACTTCCATAAAACCCCTCATCTTTTTCAAAATCCACGTTCCAAATCAGAAAGATATTTCAAATCCAAACTAAGTAAATTACGTGAAAAATATGTCTTTGCACCAGCTGATAAAGCAGCCAACAACACCATTATCATTTGAAAACGTTACTACATATCAACTTTGATTTCGGAACTTTCGTCTACTAATACATATATCAAAAGCAATGAAAGTGCATCTAACATTTTAGGCAAGCATAACAGTGAACTGTCTTCATTCAATATCTCTTTTTCTAAATTGGATCTCTCAACACTATATTGCATACCGAAACTACACAAGTCTCCTTACAAATTTCGATTTATTGCTAATTCTAGTAACTGCTCCACTACAATTTTGTCTAGAAATCTGACGTCAGCACTTACTTCTATTAAAGAACACATAACTAGATATTGTGAAACGGTTCTAAACAGGAACGATGTAAATTTATTTTGGTCTATTAAGAATTCAGGGGATGTGATTGAAAAAATGAAATCTGGAAATTTCCAAGCCAATACGATTTCTTCATACGACTTCTCTAATATGTACACCACACTTCCTCATGACAAAATTAATGATCGATTATCTAATCTCATTAAATAGTGTTTTGATCGAGAGCGTAAAACTTACATTTGTACATCTGAATCGAAGGGTTTCTTTTCCTCGACAGACATCAAATTATACAAATCATGGACATGTAGTGACCTGTGTAATGCCTTGTCCTTCCTCTTGGACAATATTTATGTTAGATTTGGTGAGGATCTATACAAACAGGTTGTAGGAATTCCTATGGGTACTAACTGTGCGCCTCTTGTTGCAGATTTATTTTTATACACTTATGAAAAAGAATCTATCCAAAATCTTCAAAAGCAAAGAAAATTTGATGAGCTGAAATGTTTCAATAATACGTCTAGGTATCTGGATGATATTCTAACCATTGACAATCCTGCTTTTGAATTATATAAGAATGAAATTTATCCACAAGAATTAACCCTTAACAAGGCAAACCTTTCAAATACAGAAACACCCTTTTTGGACCTAAATATCAAAATTGTAAACGGAAAGATTCATACAAGTGTATATGACAAAAGGGATGATTTTGGATTCAACATAGTAAATTTCCCTTGGTTTGACGGTGATGTTCCAAGACTACCGTCATACGGCATTTACATATCACAGCTCATCCGGTATGCTAAAGCATGTACTGATATTTTGGATTTTCACAGTAGAAATTTACAAATTACCAAAAAACTTTTAGGTCAAGGTTTCCGCTTTCATAAACTAGTTAAGACTTTCTGGAAATTTTACAAAAATTACAGTCAACTTCTTTTAAAATTCGGATCTATACATGCAACAGAGTACATTACTATGGGTATTACACAACCTGTCTTTTATGGTGATATGATAAACAAAATAAAAAGGATCAAAGGTAGGCAGCATAACCATCGAAAATGCGTCAGAATCATCAAACGCCTTTTATACCGTGCATATGATCCTAATGTCACCAGACGGACACTAGGCTTGGTACTTGACCAATCTACAGTCTTGTACAAGCGCATCCTTGAGACCTGCACTATGACTGACTGTGACGACGGGACTCCATGACGGGCCCTGTCCAAACCTCTTTAGAGAAGACAGGGCCCCGACCACCTGTCCTCTCTGAATGTCAGCCGGACTCCTCGGGTGATTACATACATGAGCTCGCTACAGCCGGCAGAGCACGGATTGTATTACGCATGCCCTCTTTTTATATCCATTTACATATTCATCTGTGTCTCTGGGGCCTCTGCGTTTTGCGGTCTTGTTTGTGTGATGTCATCTTACAGTGAGGAGGTTGTTTTACACCACAATTGTACGTTCTTCGAGACATCTGGGTAATTGGAGAAGTGAGAGGGTTGTGCGCACGTAATCCAGGATAACCACACCATTTGCTACTTGCGTGACAGATGGCCGTCCAAAGTCGGCACCGGTTACCCATTGGTCTCGTCGGTTTATGTGTAGTCTTTTGTGTTTGATGTTTACATGTCGTGTGTCTCTTTTCCGTCTCGTGCTGTACTCGTCTTTTGTGTTTTTGCATCGGGTGTTTTGGTGTTTTACTGTTGATGCTTCAACGGGGTCTTGTTGGAGATCTCCTCCCTTCTTTATAGTAACGTTTTCAAATGATTATGGTGATGTTAGCTGCTTTATCTACAGGAGCAAAGATTTTTCATGTTAATTGCGTTATTTGGATTTGAAATATCTTTAAGATTTAGAACTTGGATTTTCAAAAAGATGAGGATTTTTGTGGAAGTTATCTATTCGAATGTAGGTAATATCCAAAATTAGTTTTTTCAGTCATTCTGCTGCTGAGAATGTGATTCGACTTCTTCCCATCATCATTTTGTATAGTTATCTAAGGCCCTTTAGTACTTCGCGATATTCAATAAAATCTATCTTGGATGGGATTCTATACTTATGTCCTTTTCTAAGAAATCCACCGAGCTGCATGTCCTGGATAATTGAAACAATATGACCAGCTGGTTTATATAGGTATTCAGGCGTTTCACATTCTCAAGAAGTAGGACTTGATTCAAGTATGGTATTTTAGGATCTGATGTTACTATATTGTAGTTAAATATTTAATTTCTAACAGGTTTCTTATACTTGTTACAAATAAGAATAGTTTCTAAATTCTGAAAATAGTGAGGAATAGTACTTTGTTCTCGATTCGTATTTTACAACAATTACACTGTATTTTCAGAAAAATGCATACGTCTGATTTCCTAATATAATTCAAATGTAAGAGACAATATTAGGAAAGGAGGGGATCTCCAACAACACTAGGTTGCAGCACCCACAGCAAAATCCCAAAACACCCATGCAAAAAACACAGAACAGATACCCACAGAAAGAGACGCAAAAGGGACAAGCAACACCAACTCACAACATAGAAACATAAAAGACTACACATAAACCAACGAGACCAATGGGCAACCGATGCCGACTTAGGACGGCCATCTGCCAAGTAAATAGCAGACGGTGTGGTTATCCTGGATTACGTGCGCACAACCCTCTCACTTCTCCAGTTACCTAGAGGTCTCGAAGAACGTACAAATGTGGTGTAAAACAACCTCCTCACTGTAAGATGACGTCACACAAACAAGACCGCGAAACGCAGAGGCCCCAGAGACACAGATGAATATGTAAATGGATATAAAAAGAGGGCATGCGTAATACAGTCCGTGCTCTGCCGGCTGTAGCGAGCTCATGTATGTAATCACCCGAGGAGTCCGACTGACATTCAGAGAGGACAGGTGGTCGGGGCCCTGTCTTCTCTAAAAAGGTTTGGACAGGGCCCGTCATGGAGTCCTGTCGTCACAGTCAGTCAGAGTGCAAGTCTTAAGAATGCGCTCGTACAAGACTGTATAATGGTCAAGTACCAAGCTTAGTGTCCGTCTGGTGACATTAGGATCATATCCACGGTATAAAAGGCGTTTGATGACTCTGACGCATTTTCGATACATATGCTGTCTATCTTTGATCCTTCTTATTTTGTTAATTATGTCACCATAAAATGCAGGTTGTGAAATACCTAAAGTAATATACTCCGTTGCTTTTATGGGTCCGAATTTCAAAAGAAGTTGATCATAATTTTTGTAAAATTTCCAGAAAGTCTTTACTAGTTTGTGAAAGCGAAAACTTTGACCTAAAAGTTTCTTTGTAATTTGCAGATTTCTATTATGAAAATCCAAAACATCAGTACATGCTCTAGCATACCGAATGAGCTGTGAGATATAGATACCGTATGACGTCACCGTCAAGCCAGGGAAAATTTACTATGTTGAATCCAAAATCATCTCGTTTGTCATATACACTTGTATGAATTTCTCCATTGACAATTTTGATATTTAGGTCCAAAAATGGTGTTTCAGTGTCTGTAAAGTTTGCCTTGTTTAGAGTCAATTCTTGTGGATAAATAACATCTTTATACTTTTCAAAAACAGGATCATCGATAGTAAGAATATCATCAAGGTACCTAGAAGTACTAATGAAGCATTTCACATCATCATGTTTTCTTTGCTTTTGAAGATTTTGAATAAATTCCTTTTCATATGTGTATAAAAATAAATCTGCAACAAGAGGCGCACAATTTGTACCCATAGGAATCCCTACAACCTGCTTGTAGAGATTCTCACCAAATCTTACATAAATGTTGTCCAAGAGGAAGGACAAGGCACTACACAGGTCGCTACATGTCCATGATTTGTATGATTTGTATTCTGTAGCGGAAAAGAAACCCTTTGATTCAGATGTACAAATATAAAGTTTCCCCTCTCGATTATAGCACCATTTAATGAGTTTGGACAATTGATCATTGATCTTGTCGTGGGGAAGCGTGGTGTACATATTTGAAAAATCGTATGAAGCAATCGTATTGACTTGAAAATTTCTTGATTTTTATCTTGTCAATCACATCCCCGGAATTTTTTATAGACCAAAATAAATTTACATCATTCCTGTTAAGAACAGTTTCACAATATTTTGCAACGTGTTCCTTTACCGCCGTGAGGGCTGACGTCAGATGTCTAGACAAACTTGTAGTTGAGCAGTTGCTAGAATTAGCAATGTATCTAAATTTGTAAGGAGATTTGTGCAGTTTTGGTATGCAGTATATTGTAGGAAGATCCAATTTAGAAATAGGGATGTTGAATGAAGAAATTTCACTGCTATGTTTGCTCAAAATGTTAGGGACACTTTCATTGCTTTAGATATAAGTATTTGTAGACGAAAGTTCCGAAACTAAAGTTGATATATAGTAAAGTTTTCATATGATTATGGTGTTGTTGGCTGCTTTATCCGCAGGAGCGAAGACAAATTTTTCATGTAAATTACGTAATTTGGATTTAAAATATCTTTCAGATCTAGAACTTGGATTTTCAAAAAGATGAGGATTTTTGTGGAAGTTGTCTATTCGAATGTCAGTAATGTCCAAAATGAGGTTTTTCCAGTCATTCAGAGAATGCGATTCGACTCCTTCCGATTTACACCATCGTTTGGTATAGTTATCTAAGGCTTCCTTTAGTACTTCGCGACATTTAATAAAATCTATCTTGGACGGGATTCTATACTTAGGTCCTTTTTTGAGAAGACCACGGAGCTGCCTGTCTTGGATAATTGAAAAGTCACCTGTAATAATATGACCAGCTGGTTTATATAGATATTCAGATGTTGCACATTCTCAAGAAGCAGGACATGATTCAAGTATTTTAGGATCTGATGTAACTTTGTTGTAGTTAAAAACAAAATTTCGAATAGGTCTCTTATATTTGTAACAAATAAGAGGAGGTTCTAAATTTTCAAAATATTGAGGAATAGCACTTTGTACACGATGATCCCGAAAAATATTAGAGATGTTAAGAAGATCGAATCCTTTGTTAATAAATGGAATTTTTAAGAATCGTTTTTTAGGTGGGATGTTTTTAACAACTGGATAAAGTTTATTCTGTGCGAATGCAACAATGATATTAAGTCTGAATCTATTAGGAGTTCACCATCCAAAATTTTGAGATTTTGAAACTGATCAGACTTTTTAGCCATCAAAGTTTATTCTGTGCGAATGCAACAATGATATTAAGTCTGAATCTATTAGGAGTTCACAATCCAAAATTTTGAGATTTTGAAACTGATCAGACTTTTTAGCCATCAATTGATTGTAATGGTAGCAGGACGATCCGTCCACAAAGAACTTTCCGTCCCCAAGACGATCCGTTCCCAGACGATCCGTCCCCAGATGATCCGTCCACAATGAATATGTAGGATAAAGTGATTATTATCCATAGCACAACTAATTATGTTGTTTTCTATCACTGTCTACTGTTAGTTTGACAATTAGTGTACTTAATTGGGGATACTTTCGTGTGGTTTTGTGCATTGGAGTACGTTATCTATCCAAAATAGTATCTCTTATTGTATGTTTACGTCCTTTCAACTTTTAAAAATTTACAAGATGAAACTCTAGGTGAGACGTTTAACAATGGTTAAAAAAAGAAAAAAATGTTGCGTATTTTCATCTTTCTTTCTTTATAGCTTTTTTCAATTTTCGACGAAAGCAGATTGGGTTGGGGTGGGGTTACTAACTATTCAAGACGTAAAACGTAGTCAATAAAAGACATTAAAAATTAAAAATTGCAGACGATTCTGGTCCCTCCGTCATCAAAATTAATTTTTCTCAAATTTAAATCTGTTTTTTTTTCATTATTTTGAAAAAGATATGGAGTGAAATAATGGAAGACAAAGAGATATTGAAAGATAGTTTTAAAAGATGTTTTGTAAACATGCATATTGTATCACAAATTTTCTGATATGGTACGGGCATCGGAACTTACACGTTTAAAATCTTTTTGTCGTCTACAAATTTTGTTTAAAAGATTCTTTAAAATAACCGGGAAAATGGGCAAATATTCAACATTGGAGTACAGCTCAAATATGCTCTGGGGGCCTATAATTAAGCAAGTTTTTTCTAATTCGTCGAACCATAAATATGAAAAAAATATAAAAATAACATGAACTAAAGTAAAAAAAAAAAAAAAAAAAAAAAAAAAAAAAAAAAAAAACCACCCCAGTCTATCATTATGATACTAGAATTTTGTTCTTTTTTCACTCCATATCGTACCAATATTGTACTTTGTACGCAAAAACGTCAACATCGTTTCCGCAAAAAAAAAAAAAAGAAAAAAAGAGAGAAAGTGTCTCCCCGGCAGCGGCCAAAAAGAAGGGGGATATGAAATAATATT
This sequence comes from Pinctada imbricata, assembly GCA_033119305.1. NCBI lineage: Eukaryota > Metazoa > Mollusca > Bivalvia > Pterioida > Pteriidae > Pinctada > Pinctada imbricata. The sequence continues at coordinate 10,852,306 of VSWD01000013.1, forward strand.
TGTAGCAATCCACTGAAAAAAAAGTCCAAAGACAATCCAGAAACCACCGATTTAAATGCGTTTTAAAAATATTTTTCATATTTTTTTCGAAATCAATACAACGATCGCTATCAAATGGCAGCACAACCCCCAGCCCCTCTCCCCGCTTCCCACCCATACACACTCTTACCACACTGACAATGTTCCTTTATCATGTAAAATCAAATAAGAAAAACGCAAAAACTATTTTTTAAAAAAAGAAAAAGAAACGAACGAAAGAAGGAGAATAGAAAAGAAAGAGAACAGAAAAAAAACGAGAACAGAAAAGAAAGAAATAAAAATGTACGAAGAATAAAAGTAAACGACGAAAGAAATAATTTTCATATTTTAAGAAAAATATGAAAAGTTTTCGCTTTGATACAAGATACGTGATAATACTAGAACATTTTAAACGAAAAAAAAAATGGAAAGAACGATAGAAAGAACATACTAGTAATTCCTTTGCAATGTCCGTCAAACATGTTATAATACAATATATAATATAAAAAAATTATAATAATAAATAAAGATGTAAAGGATGTATATTGAAAAATGAGGTTTATATATCTTATCAACAATTTTTGATTTTAAGCGCTCAAAATTTGCTTTATTTGGACTTTTATTTTCCGGTGTTTAAGTTTTATTATGTCAATTAGCAAGAAGACGGCTAAACTAAATAATTATAATGATCTAATTAAGATAATTAAACTGGGGACGGATCATCTACGGGTTCCGTGGACGGAATAACCAAGGGGACGGATCGTCTGGGGACGGATAGTCTGGGGACGGATCGACCTGTGGACGGAACGTCTAGAAATCGATTGTAATGACAGTGCTCATTTATTATTGGCTATATTTCTTTTTTAAGTCAAGATTATCAAAAGAAACTTCACATATGAATTCTCCATTATATTGTGCAGATTCTTATAGAAAGAAATCATTCAATGACCACGTCATATGTTGCAAAATCTGTCTGAATGTCCATTTCATCATGCAAAATAGAAATGCAATTAGAGCTATCTTTCTTTACTATACGACCAGAGAAAAGCATGTAAATTATATGACCAACTTTTTTTAAATATCAAAGCAGTGTTCCTGCACTCATAATATGTAAAAAGCGAAGAGTCCCCTTCGGCGTTGCCGGTAGGGGACTAATAAATAGAGTCAAATACAAATGTTGTGTCATGATACGACAGTATGTACACATGTGTATTAAGTAAGATGTATTATAAGTTTCTCTGCGTTCAAACACTTTACAGACACTTGACTGGCATAAAGGTTTTCCAACTGTTGTAAAATATCATAGCAGCAGTCCAGCAATTTCAATGATTACAATATCAAAGTTTTGCGTAATGATATGAAAATATGCATATGTATACATTCATATGAATAGTGTGAAAAGATAAAATTTCTCTACATTCAAACACTTCTCAAAATTTATTTCTTAATAGATATGTAGGTAGAAACAAAATTCACAACAATAATTTCAAATATGTTCAATTCCAGCAATCATTCGACTATTATTGGTCTTACCATTACTTTGCAAAGAAAATAAAAATATGAATAAAACTTTCTGAAGTTTCCTCACGATGAGATTCAAATCACGGTCCTCCCGCATAGGAGACGGAAGCTCTTCCCCTGAGCTTTTGATTCAACATGCTGATGATGCGATTATTACAATGCCAGAACATTACGACATTTTAAGTTACGGAAATCGGAAATCTTCAGCGTTGAGATTTCTTTAAAATTCTCGTCTAAGAGAGGCTACTGAAACTTGTGTGATATTCCGTTAAGAATACAACCTCTGCTTCATACGAGATTAATTTCAATTGAACTGCTGGAATTGATAAGAGAGCATGTAGCAGTTCATGTCTGCCGTCGTTGCGTGCTATGATCAGAAGATCATTTCGGGTGCGATGTAATCTAGCTCTTTTTCTGAGTTTTTGGTTACGTCTCTTTAAAAATCATACAAATCATACAAATCATGGACATGTAGTGACCTGTGTAATGCCTTGTCCTTCCTCTTGGACAATATCTATGCTAGATTTGGTGAGGATCTATACAAGCAGGTTGTAGGAATTCCTATGGGTACTAACTGTGCGCCTCTTGTTGCAGATTTATTTTTATACACTTATGAAAAAGAATTTATCCAAAATCTTCAAAAGCAAAGAAAATTTGATGAGCTGAAATGTTTCAATAATACTTCTAGGTATCTGGATGATATTCTAACCATTGACAATCCTGCTTTTGAATAATATAAGAATGAAATTTATCCACAAGAATTAACCCTTAACAAGGCAAACCTTTCAAATACAGAAACACCCTTTTTGGACCTAAATATCAAAATTGTAAACGGAAAGATTCATACAAGTGTATATGACAAAAGGGATGATTTTGGATTCAACATAGTAAATTTCCCTTGGCTTGACGGTGATGTTCCAAGATTACCGTCATACGGCATTTACATATCACAGCTCATCCGGTACGCTAGAGCATGTACTGATATTTTGGATTTTCACAGTAGAAATTTACAAATTACCAAAAAACTTTTAGGTCAAGGTTTCCGCTTTCATAAACTAGTTAAGACTTTCTGGAAATTTTACAAAAATTACAGTCAACTTCTTTTAAAATTCGGATCTATACATTCAACAGAGTACATTACTATGGGTATTACACAACCTGTCTTTTATGGTGATATGATTAACAAAATAAAAAGGATCAAAGGTAGGCAGCATAACCATCGAAAATGCGTCAGAATCATCAAACGCCTTTTATACCGTGGGCATGATCCTAATGTATCCAGACGGACACTAGGCTTGGTACTTGACCAATCTACAGTCTTGTACAAGCGCATCCTTGAGACTTGCACTCTGACTGACTGTGACGACGGGACTCCATGACGGGCCCTGTCCAAACCTCTTTAGAGAAGACAGGGCCCCGACCACCTGTCCTCTCTGAATTTCAATCGGACTCCTCGGGTGATTACATACATGAGCTCGCTACAGCCGGCAGAGCACGGACTGTATTACGCATGCCCTCTTTTTAAATCCATTTATATATTCATCTGTGTCTATGGGGCCTCTGCGTTTCGCGGTCTTGTTTGTGTGATGTCATCTTACAGTGAGGAGGTTGTTTTACACCACAATTGTACGTTCTTCGAGACCTCTGGGTAATTGGAGAAGTGAGAGGGTTGTGCGCACGTAATCCAGGATAACCACACCATTTGTTACTTGCGTGACAGATGGCCGTCCAAAGTCGGCACCGGTTACCCATTGGTCTCGTCGGTTTATGTGTAGTCTTTTGTGTTTGATGTTTACATGTCGTGTGTCTCTTTTCCGTCTCGTGCTGTACTCGTCTTTTGTGTTTTTGCATCAGGTGTTTTGATGTTTTACTGTTAATGCTGCAACGGGGTCTTGTTGGAGATCTCCTCCCTTCTTTTTAAGTGAGACCAATGCCTCCGTTTCGTGTTTGGGCGGACTAAAAATGCATTTATATTTGTGGAGGCCGAGGAAATGTTTCCTTGTCCATAAATTTGATCGTTAAAACCAGGAAGTTTGGTGATCCAGGCAAGTTCATTTTGTAGTCGGCGTTTTTTAATTTCAATTTTACTTTGATTTTTTTTAAATCCGAAGTTAAATTGTTATATTTGACAAAATGATTGTAAAGGAAATATCTTTGTTTGTTGTGAAGCAAGTTTCTCATCAAATACGAACATATGATCGATGATATATGATCATATGATTACGCGAACATATGATCGATGAAATATGATCATATGATCACGCGAACATAAAATACGAACATATGATCGATGCATATGGTCATATTATCATATGATGACGCGAGTTTCTTATCTGATACGAACATATGATCAATGTATATAAACATATGATCGATACATATTATCGATGTTTGACACAATCATGAGGGTGTGTGTTTTAAGTCTGGAGCAAGCAAGTCTCGATGGAAATCTTTCCATAATTCTTAAATGATGCTATTGAATTTGAAGAAGTTTCACATTTGAACCTGCCGTGATACCAACGGTACTCAATGACTTGAATAGCACATTTTAACATAATTCAAATTATTAGAATCATGACAATATTACAATTTATTGGCAATATATTGCCGCGGGGGATATAATAAACATTAAATGAAATGAACATGTGTATTAATTAAACCGAGTGTTCTGATTGGCTAACGTAATCTTGTACTGCACATAATTTCACGAAGCCTTACAGAAAGCAACTACTCACAGTCCTCCACCACGTTTGTGTTTTCCGGTTTTTCGGTCAACAAATATGGCCGCCGAGGGCTGTGTTTGGCTGACGCCTTTGCGATTTCTCTTATGCAGCCGCTGCACATGATTTCTCGAAACCTTACAGAAAGTTAGAAGTGAAGGTCCTCTATCGTCTGTGTTCTTCATGTCTACAAAATTAGTATGACCACTGAGGAGTCTTGTTGATTGACACATTTTCGACTTCTCCTCTGCAACTGCAGCACAGAATTTCACAAAACCTTACACGAAGTAATTACGCATGGTCATCCTTCAAGTTTGTGTTTTTTTCGTGCCGATCGTTCAACAAACATTGCCACCGAGAGCTCTTATTAGCCGACGCATTTTCGACTTTCCTGTGCAATCGCTGCACAGAATTTCATTACAGGAACTAAATACTCAAGGTCCTCTACCACGTTTGTTATTTCCATGGCGATCAGTCAACAAATATAGCCGCCGAATGCTTTTATTTACTGACATATTTTCTTCATCTCCTCTGCAAATACGAGCGCTGTAACGAAACACTTCCCTCACATTACGTATCGCGATTCAAGGCGTCGGTTTTTATTATTTTCGATACGATACACATATAAAAGAAAACAGAAAATGCTTTTTACTTTTATTGATGTCTTTTTTAATGATGAAACTTGTGACATGATGTCTCATGCCTTGAATAAACCTATAATATTTGATGCTGTCCTTGAACATTGATGAACACTTGATATATCGTTTCGGATCAGGAGATTTTTTTTTCAATATTCGTCAAATAATGCGTAACAGCACTATACCTGCAACTGAAGATCATAGTCCGAAACGCCACCACCAGGCGAATTCTTACTCATGTCGCCGTATTGCTTTTATTTCCTGTTTCATGGCTAATTTCAGTGAAACACAATTTGAATCGATCGCGTTCTTAATATTACTCTTGCAGAATCAAAAACATTTCCACATGGGAAAGGAAAAGATATTGGGCTGTCCTTAGTTACTTTTAAACTCGCCATATTCCATTTACCCATGCAACATTTGAAACGATTCATTTGATTGACTAATGAAACTATGTTCGACCAATTAGAGAGCCTTTTATAAGTAAGAAAGTAAAGATGAAAAATTCTGAACCGAATCGAACCGCAAAATACGGATGCACTGCGATTCACCAAATAGAAGGGTTTTTGTACGGTGCACCGCGGCGAATCATTATACCCCTAGCGAATGCTGGACAGAATTTTAAAAGACTCACGGGAAGCAAGTTTGTGTCTTGTGTGTTGATCAGTCAACACATATGGCAGCGTTAGGCTCTGATTGACTGAGGCATTGTCGACATCTCGGAAACTGATGCATAGAATCTCTCAAAACATTACAGGGAACAAGAACTAAAGAGCCTCCACAAAAATTCCCACTATCATTCTTTTGTATCCAACTCAGGTGAGCGATGTGACCTCCTTTTGCCACTTTAAAAGTATAATTTGCCCTCATATTCATGCAAAGAAATATAGAAAATGCTCATAAACAGATCAATGTTAAACGTCTTAAAATTTAATAGCATCAATTTAGAACAGATGTATTTGCAGAATGGGTCAGACATGCACGTTTCGGGTACTTTACCCTTGTCCGTGATCCTTGTCGATATATGAAAAAAGTTGCCATCAACAATATATTCATTTCTTACAATGAACCGTCCATTAGTTTCCTGCCTTTCTATGTGTTGTTCTTCATGCTCACGTTTCGACTGTTATATTTTCATCAATGTTAAAATTGTGTGTTTATCCGGATAAAGTGTTTGTGTCTTATGACATAAGTGATAGATGGAAAGTAGAATATATGTGCATGCACACATTATTGCAATTACTCGATCACAGAGTATTGGTAAAGTAGTTGGACGATGGAAGTTATCTTATAATTATAGAATCAGAATATAATGCTACGTACAGCTGTTTTCTTTAAATGTTTGCTTAACTCTAATGGCAGACTAAGGTACAATTATTCATGATGTTAATGACACGGCCATGCTAGAATTATGAATGAATATGCTGAAATTAAAGAACGATATTCAGGCCCGTCGAGTTTAGAGGGGGGCTTTTATCAATAATGTTTATTGCTAAATATAAGAGAGCACGGCTGTTACTCTAAGAAGCTGTTTAAGCTGTAATTTGAACCTCAGTGAGACACTACCTGTAATTGAAGGGTTGCTGATTGAATACTTGGCATATTAAAGAAATTACAAGGTTAGGCCAAAGACAAGAAAAATTTGAAATTTCTTTTGTTTGAATTTAAGTTTTTGAATTAATAATGTGTTATTTTATTTCACACGTTTCTCTTCTGGGGTGGCCAAAAAATTCTATCGAATATAAATAATAACACAAACACTCATATACACAAATTATTCGGCCCCTTGGCCTTTATTAAGCGTAAAATCGACGATCTATAATAATTCTAAATAAAATCCATCCTTGCATCCATTCTTGTAGTCTTCGCGGAAAACGCGAAATGCATGCATGTTCCGCAAATATCATGACGTCATAGACCGTCTTAAATATTTAGTTGAAACATATTTATTCGTCACAATGATATAATACATGAATAAATTTGTACAAAGTATATATGAAAGGATCAGAAAAAAAAACTTAAAGCTTGTATAAATTCTTCTCCCAAATTGTGGTCTATTGTGTTCTGGTGTCATGTTTGTTGTTCCTTTCACTTTTGTGTCTCTTGCTATGTATGTCTTCTCTGTGTTTTGGCTATTTCGGGAACTTGTCATTACATTCAAAAATATGATCGAAATCATAGGATGTTGACATCTTAGCACCATCCATCGAAAGCTATTTTGAACAAAGATTTTATTTGGATATGCTGCTGATCGACCATACAGGAATTCTTAAACCGCATACTCTCTGTAATGTAAATACACAAATCTAAATTCTAAAAATAAAACCAGAGGAAGGTAGTGAAATAAATTTGGGCGGCGTTTGAAAAGCACTTTATCTGGAAGCATTCTTGAGAATTCTTTGATATTCGAAACACGTGTCTTGTGCATGATACATTGGTTTGAAATTTTCTTTAATGAGGTATAGTGTTGAAACCCCTCCGCATAATTCACTTGTGTTGTTTTTATGTTATGTGTTTGTGCTGTAACCGGGTCTTGTTGGAGATCCCCCCTCCCTTCGTATATCAGAAAAAAGAGCATGAAGGATGAAGCTTCCACAGCAAAACACGAAAAAACACACAAACGCAAAAAACATAGAAGGAGGAACAATAAGAGACACAAAAGAGACAAGGAAAACCGAACATAAAATACGACATCTGAACCAAAAATGAAAAAAAAAAAAAACATTTACGACCTTTTTCTCTTGATAATGTCATTTAAATGTTTTATAACAAGTCAGAAAAGAGAAACGATATGTGCAAGATATTAGAACTAAGAATGGAAGTTATTTTCTGACTATTCGCCCAGTTTAAGAAAAATACTTTATACAACATACATCATTCTACTTCATATAAAATGAAACAGTCCTTATAGTCCTTCCTCTGTTGGCTGAAGCTAGACGAAAGGTAAAGTACATAGGCATTGATGATCATTACTTTGTAGAGTCTAACATAGTCTAGATTTTATCTATGTACACTTTCGTATTGACATACGCACTAATTATATTGGTTATACGTCAATTTGTCTATCAAACGAGGACGCATGATTCTATTTCTGGTAGAATACATCACTTGATTACTTTTCCGCAATCATAATGTGCTGAATAAGGTTTCCTGTCTCGCCTTGACGGTACTACGACAACATTATGCGGGTAAACATAAAGATGTGTCACACTTTTCTAGTCTCATGAGAGTATATTTCGCTCTTTTCACTTTTCTTTGGATCCTATCCTTATCCTGTATTCAAGTTGTGAACGTCCATTGACATCAATGTTTTATTTCTTTGTTTGCCAATTTAGTGTAACAATGGAGGAAATCTCCAACAATACTAGGTTGCAGCACCCACAGCAAAACTCCAAGAGAGAGGGTATACGAAATACAGTCCGTGCTCTACCGGCTGTAGCGAGCTCATGCATGTGATCACCCGTTGAGTCCGACAGACATTCAGAGAGGACAGGTGGTCGGGGTAATGTCTTCTTTAAAGAGATGTAAACAGGGCAAATCATGGAGTCCTGTTATCTAACTTCACTGATTGAATTAATACTGAATTATGAGTGCCCGTCCATCTTGTAATAATTGAGATATATTTTTTCTTCTTCTTCCCTCTTCGGCTGTCTGTTCATATAATTTATATTTTACTAATTTGTATACTACAATTTTTTACTTTAGTTGGAATACTTTCTTTTTTGTTTTACTCTTAGAAATATATCATTCTTTTCAACTAAACACTTTCACAAGAGGACGACCTGTGATTCATTGATTAAAATCAGTCTAACATGACTTCATTTTCTGACACAAAATTGTTTGATCTACCCTCATAATGCTTAACGTCATACAAAGACCTTTATAAGCCATTGATAGAAGAATGATACACATGTCACTCATTCTCTCTAAATGTTAAACGTCTTCAAATTAGATAGCATCATTTAAGAACGGATAAAATGATGTTATTAGTAGTCATGTGTGATTTATTCCCTTGCATAGATGGGTTTGTGGAACGTACATTTATAAAGCTAACCCTAAATGAAAAGATATCACGTGAAGGCCGTTCGTATTTCTTTGATTGTGCAAAGTCATGTTTGACAGATAGTCCATGTGCATCTTTTCTATATCATGATGAGACAAGGACTTGCAAAATGGAGCATAGCCTGCTAGACGAAACCTCCGTCAAAAATTTTGAAGAACATGGATGGAGTTATTACACAGCAGAAGGTTAGTAAAGGCTTTTATGAATTGATAGATATTATGATTCCATGTTTTAAGGAGGTATTGAACACTTGGACGCCAAATTCATTTTTTTCTCAAAATTTATGACATTATCTATTCATTGTCTATCCTTGGTTATACAAACTTATATTTTATTCTCTCCACAGGAAAATGTTCTATGAGACTTGAAATACGCATTTTTCAACGTATCCATGAATTTCTTGACGACGTCATATTATCAAAGGTGTCATTCCGTTTCTCGTTAAGCTATTGTAAATTAATCTCAATTTAACTTACAAAATCTTCATAGATGTATTGCACTTATGGAAAAGATGAGATAAATTATGTTTCAAAAAAGGCAGGATACAGGAATGAAATGACAAATATGGATAACTACCATATCCCCATATACAGCACAAAATCGCGAATTCAGAAAATCACAAACCGAAGGCAAACACAATCAGGATAAAATAGGAACCAAAGCAAACAAACAAAAACCTCCACCACATGAAAAGAAGCGAACTCCTGAAATGGGAGTGATACCAGGTGTCCAAGAAGAGTCAGCATCTCCTACTTGACCCTTTCTTTAAAAAATCCAATTTTGAGTAAATTCACTGTGGTTGATGGTAAATAATAAGGAATCCTGTGGAAGTATCTTTGTCAAAATCTAACCAAAATGATCGACAACGTCCTGAGATAATTTCATAATAAAATGAGAAAAATTGAAATAAGAATAAAAATATCACAAAGCTTTATATTTTCTATTTTTTCCTTCCAAATCCTCCATTTTCAACGCAGTAACATCAGCTTTCCTGTAATCTGAATTTTATCAAAGGATACACTGTGATAGAGATTGCATTCTCTTATTTATACAAGTAAAGTTTCAATGCAAAACGTTTGGTATTAGCGCTTTTATTGCAATTTGAATGAACATGTTTGTGACGCCATTTTATCCAGATAACGTCGAATGCCGTAGTGGCTTTCTCATGGATAAAACTCCCATAGTTCACAATTTCGAAAATCGCCATTATTTCTTCAAATGACATCAGATATTTTAAAAGTTTAATTGGGCGCATTTGACGAATTGATAAAAAGCGATCAACGCATAAAGATTTCTTTATATATAATGTATGTCTGATTATTGTTGTTATTATTATTGTTTGTTATAAAATATGAAGCTTGATTTTAATAATAATAAAAAAAAAAGTTCATCAGGATAATCAATTTTGAATATCAATCAATGTATCAAATTGTATAAGGAAGTTAAGACTGTCCTTTCCCAGGGAGTGAGAAAACAAATTATGCCGCGGCCATCTTGGTGTCCAATCCCTCCTTAAGTCAGTGAAAGGCCGTGAAAAGATCCAATATTCACGGGAAAAAACAAAGCTCTGTGCTAACGCATCGTTATATCTTGAGAATAATGGATCGTTATCGGCCTTTCTCCCTTACGAAAATTGTAAATACCTGGGTTCGATGTTTATAGTAATTGAACATCTGAAAATATTTAGCGTCAATAGCTATCCGGGAAGTATTGTAATGACTGATTTTGTTTCAGATGAACTCTCATTGGTACATCAGGGAACAGGGGCACAAACTACAACAGAAATAAGTCCAGCAGCGACAGCAACAGAAATAAGTTCAGCTGCGACAGCAACAGAAATAACTCCAGCTGCGATAACAATCGAAACGACTGCACAAACTACATCGCAAACCACTGTGACAACAGTACAAGGTTGTGTATGCTCGCAAATCTATAATAGTATTTCTATACTATATGAAACAGATGCTGACAATTAAACATTATACAAATATGAGAATCCAAAATTAACAATCGAATCCACAAATTATGAAAAAAACATCAAACAAAACAAAGATAGAAAGGAGAACCCCAACAGTATCTGAATAATCAAACATTCTCATCAGATGAGAAAATATGGACAAAAGGAAATATGATATAACGATAAACGTCTTCAAATTCAATAGCATCATTTAAGATCAGATAAAGGACTACGGTGCGCTAACCCCTCATATCGGCCCTATGATTTCGACGAAAAATATTTTTGATCAACGAATTATTAATTATCACTTTTTGCAAAAATGAATGTTTCAGAAAATACTGCGTCATAATTTTGAGCCCTCGTAACGTCACGCGCGTGATGTATGACGTCATGATTTGACGTCATTTACCCTGAATGACGCAAAACTCAGGAAAATCATCGTATTTTACACACAAATCTTCAAAATTCATCTATGCTCAAGGCCTCGTCCACGAATTTTTTTTCTGCAAATTAAAAGGCCGAGCAGAAATCCATCGATTGACACAAAAATGTATATTGGAAAGGCCCATAACCCTTTCATAGTTTTGAATCGAAATATCGCTCATTTATTGATATTTTAAATGATTTCAGCCTTTTAAGACGTTTTGAGTGACGTATTATTCAGTATAGGACTGTGATATCAAAATAAGCTTTCATGATTTGGACTCACCATACATTTGATTTTTCAATAAACTAGAATATTATGGATATATAAATAACTTTGAAAATAAGGCCCAAATGACAGGTTACCGCACCTTCTTCTTTGCAGCATGGACCAGGCATGTACGTTTCGAGTACTTAACCCTCGTCAGTGATCCCCAATCTAAACAATGAAATATGGCCAAAAGTGTGAAAATTATTATGTCCTTAAATGTATCGAATGGTTGATATACAGGACCATGAATCAAGAATTCAAAACAACAACACTGTCCTAATCAGCAGTGTACATAGACTAAATAGACTAGAGGCGCTACTCAATGCGACGCTGAATTTTTTAAAGAAAATAAAAGATGATCGTAATTTCATCACTTAATCGGAACTAGGAAAAGAAGAATGCCAAAAATACATTCTGCATTATGTATTTCATCATACATATAAGCGTAACAAGAAATAACTTTCAGTAATATTGTCAATTATCAAAATGATTAATCCACATATCTCATTTACGATTCCAGTTATTTCAAACATTGTCCAATAATATCATTTCTTATGCAACCTGTTTTTCTTTCTGGATAGAGCCGGACGCGGTAATTAATTGAACAATATTTGTATAATATATAAACTGTATTTTTAGAACCCCTGTCAAACATGAACATGTAGATTGAATGTGAATTATGATAATGCTAGGATACCAACGTGTATTTTCCTGGCGTCATCTACAATACAGACTTTTATTTCCTCTTGCCAAAATGTGCGGCTCCAAAGCGCAAGGAAGATATTCCCTTTTCGAATTCATGTGAGAAATATATGTCTGTTTTGGTTGTTTCTTGGACTTAATACCAATCGTTCTCTAACTTGAGTGAGCGACTAGGTGTTGTTGTCCTTTCTTCTAATTGCTTGGATGCTGCTTTGTATTTTGCTTTGTATGCGTTCTCCCTCTTTTTTTCAACATAATGTTTTGTGTGATTTTAATGCATCCTCCATGTTTGACGTACTGCACACGGTAGTCACCCCCAATTCGTTTGAAATCGATAAGGTCGTAGTACATCTACGAGTATGTAATTTGAAAGAGATTGGTAGGACAAAATAAACACATATATGTATATATTTTGTATATTATTATAAAGAGCACAAAAATGGTGCGAGAGCCTCACGACATTAAATGTTAAACGTCTTTAAATTCAATAGCATCATTTAAAACCTGATAAATTTACAGCATGGACCAGACATGCACGTTTCGGGTACTAAACTCTCGTCAGTGATCCTCAGTCTAAAGAATGTAATACGGCCAAAAAGTATGAAAATTATTATGTCCAAAAATGTACCAAAAGACGTAGCAGAATGGGTGGGATATGATGCTACAGGACCCACGTTTTAGAAATTTCAAGAAATTTTGTAACAGAAAATTTCAAATGCGTTGAAGACACAGACGATCAACCGAAGTTGATCTAACTTGGCTACATGTGCCCTCGGGGACTCTTGGTCCACCAGCAGTGACACTCACCAAGTAGTTCAAATGTTAAACGTCTTTAAATTCAATAGCATCATTTAAAACCTGATAAATTTACAGCATGGACCAGACATGCACGTTTCGGGTACTAAACCCTCGTCAGTGATCCTCAGTCTAAAGAATGTAATACGGCCAAAAAGTATGAAAATTATTATGTCCAAAAATGTACCAAAAGACGTAGCAGAATGGGTGGGATATGATGCTACAGGACCCACGTTTTAGAAATTTCAAGAAATTTTGTAACAGAAAATTTCAAATGCGTTGAAGACACAGACGATCAACCGAAGTTGATCTAACTTGGCTACATGTGCCCTCGGGGACTCTTGGTCCACCAGCAGTGACACTCACCAAGTAGTTCAAATGTTAAACGTCTTTAAATTCAATAGCATCATTTAAAACCTGATAAATTTACAGCATGGACCAGACATGCACGTTTCGGGTACTAAACCCTCGTCAGTGATCCTCAGTCTAAAGAATGTAATACGGCCAAAAAGTATGAAAATTATTATGTCAAAAATGTACCAAAAGACGTAGCAGAATGGGTGGGATATGATGCTACAGGACCCACGCTTTAGAAATTTCAAGAAATTTTGTAACAGAAAATTTCAAATGCGTTGAAGACACAGACGATCAACCGAAGTTGATCTAACTTGGCTACATGTGCCCTCGGGGACTCTTGGTCCACCAGCAGTGACACTCACCAAGTAGTTCAAATGTTAAACGTCTTTAAATTCAATAGCATCATTTAAAACCTGATAAATTTACAGCATGGACCAGACATGCACGTTTCGGGTACTAAACCCTCGTCAGTGATCCTCAGTCTAAAGAATGTAATACGGCCAAAAAGTATGAAAATTATTATGTCCAAAAATGTACCAAAAGACGTAGCAGAATGGGTGGGATATGATGCTACAGGACCCACGTTTTAGAAATTTCAAGAAATTTTGTAACAGAAAATTTCAAATGCGTTGAAGACACAGACGATCAACCGAAGTTGATCTAACTTGGCTACATGTGCCCTCGGGGACTCTTGGTCCACCAGCAGTGACACTCACCAAGTAGTTCAAATGTTAAACGTCTTTAAATTCAATAGCATCATTTAAAACCTGATAAATTTACAGCATGGACCAGACATGCACGTTACGGGTATTAAACCCTCGTCAGTGATCCTCAGTCTAAAGAATGTAATACGGCCAAAAAGTATGAAAATTATTATGTCAAAAATGTACCAAAAGACGTAGCAGAATGGGTGGGATATGATGCTACAGGACCCACGTTTTAGAAATTTCAAGAAATTTTGTAACAGAAAATTTCAAATGCGTTGAAGACACAGACGATCAACCGAAGTTGATCTAACTTGGCTACATGTGCCCTCGGGGACTCTTGGTCCACCAGCAGTGACACTCACCAAGTAGTTCAAATGTTAAACGTCTTAAAATTCAATAGCATCATTTAAAACCTGATAAATTTACAGCATGGACCAGACATGCACGTTTCGGGTATTAAACCCTCGTCAGTGATCCTCAGTCTAAAGAATGTAATACGGCCAAAAAGTATGAAAATTATTATGTCAAAAATGTACCAAAAGACTTAGCAGAATGGGTGGGATATGATGCTACAGGACCCACGTTTTAGAAATTTCAAGAAATTTTGTAACAGAAAATTTCAAATGCGTTGAAGACACAGACGATCAACCGAAGTTGATCTAAATTGGCTACATGTGCCCTCGGGGACTTTTGGTCCACCAGCAGTGACACTCACCAAGTAGTTCAAATGTTAAACGTCTTTAAATTCAATAGCATCATTTAAAACCTGATAAATTTACAGCATGGACCAGACATGCACGTTTCGGGTACTAAACCCTCGTCAGTGATCCTCAGTCTAAAGAATGTAATACGGCCAAAAAGTATGAAAATTATTATGTCAAAAATGTACCAAAAGACGTAGAAGAATGGGTGGGATATGATGCTACAGGACCCACGCTTTAGAAATTTCAAGAAATTTTGTAACAGAAAATTTCAAATGCGTTGAAGAGACAGACGATCAACCGAAGTTGATCTACCTTGGCTACATGTACCCTCGGGGACTCTTCGTCCACCAGCAGTGACACTCACCAAGTAGTTCAAATGTTAAACGTCTTTAAATTCAATAGCATCATTTAAAACCTGATAAATTTACAGCATGGACCAGACATGCACGTTTCGGGTACTAAACCCTCGTCAGTGATCCTCAGTCTAAAGAATGTAATACGGCCAAAAAGTATGAAAATTATTATGTCAAAAATGTACCAAAAGACTTAGCAGAATGGGTGGGATATGATGCTACAGGACCCACGTTTTAGAAATTTCAAGAAATTTTGTAACAGAAAATTTCAAATGCGTTGAAGACACAGACGATCAACCGAAGTTGATCTAAATTGGCTACATGTGCCCTCGGGGACTCTTGGTCCACCAGCAGTGACACTCACCAAGTAGTTCAAATGTTAAACGTCTTTAAATTCAATAGCATCATTTAAAACCTGATAAATTTACAGCATGGACCAGACATGCACGTTTCGGGTACTAAACCCTCGTCAGTGATCCTCAGTCTAAAGAATGTAATACGGCCAAAAAGTATGAAAATTATTATGTCAAAAATGTACCAAAAGACGTAGCAGAATGGGTGGGATATGATGCTACAGGACCCACGCTTTAGAAATTTCAAGAAATTTTGTAACAGAAAATTTCAAATGCGTTGAAGACACAGTCGATCAACCGAAGTTGATCTACCTTGGCTACATGTACCCTCGGGGACTCTTGGTCCACCAGCAGTGACACTCACCAAGTAGTTCAAATGTTAAACGTCTTTAAATTCAATAGCATCATTTAAAACCTGATAAATTTACAGCATGGACCAGACATGCACGTTTCGGGTACTAAACCCTCGTCAGTGATCCTCAGTCTAAAGAATGTAATACGGCCAAAAAGTATGAAAATTATTATGTCAAAAATGTACCAAAAGACGTAGCAGAATGGGTGGGATATGATGCTACAGGACCCACGCTTTAGAAATTTCAAGAAATTTTGTAACAGAAAATTTCAAATGCGTTGAAGAGACAGACGATCAACCGAAGTTGATCTACCTTGGCTACATGTACCCTCGGGGACTCTTCGTCCACCAGCAGTGACACTCACCAAGTAGTTCAAATGTTAAACGTCTTTAAATTCAATAGCATCATTTAAAACCTGATAAATTTACAGCATGGACCAGACATGCACGTTTCGGGTACTAAACCCTCGTCAGTGATCCTCAGTCTAAAGAATGTAATACGGCCAAAAAGTATGAAAATTATTATGTCAAAAATGTACCAAAAGACGTAGCAGAATGGGTGGGATATGATGCTACAGGACCCACGTTTTAGAAATTTCAAGAAATTTTGTAACAGAAAATTTCAAATGCGTTGAAGACACAGACGATCAACCGAAGTTGATCTAACTTGGCTACATGTGCCCTCGGGGACTCTTGGTCCACCAGCAGTGACACTCACCAAGTAGTTCAAATGTTAAACGTCTTTAAATTCAATAGCATCATTTAAAACCTGATAAATTTACAGCATGGACCAGACATGCACGTTTCGGGTACTAAACCCTCGTCAGTGATCCTCAGTCTAAAGAATGTAATACGGCCAAAAAGTATGAAAATTATTATGTCCAAAAATGTACCAAAAGACTTAGCAGAATGGGTGGGATATAATGCTACAGGACCCCCACAAAAATGGTTTGAGAGACTCACGACACTAAAATAATTTACCTCATTAAATTTGTATATTATTATTATATATAAGTGAATGGCCATGGTGATTTTAATAGAATAAAATGTCATTTACAGCCTTAATGTAAGGAATGATAATGATTTCATAAAGTCTATCCATCTCATTTGAAGAACAAATTCTCTTTCTTTTGTTTTCGGTTACCTTTCCGAATCCCTCCATATTGGGCATATGTTCATGGTTTTTTGTTATCTTTCAGAAAAGGTCGAGACGTAAAACAAAAATTATTTTTAATTACTTTTTAACAAAACCAAAAGAATATGATATATGTATTTTTGCATTATGTAACATGCAAATATAACACTATTATTATATATAAATCCAGTGTTTTTCTAATACTAGATCCAAATTGTGACGCAAGTTGCACTGCATTTTGTGGTACAAGCAACGACAAACACAACGGATACATAGGTGAAACTGACTTTGATTACTTCTACCATGGAATGGACACAATGATCGGTAGTTATGACTCCTATTACTTATGCTCATAGATACTTATCAATTATTCTACTGAATCGATCCATATGAACACTGAAAAAGGCAAAGTAATATCTGATGTCAAATTGATAAATTGGCAACACAAAGCAATAATAGGGAAGTATTTTATTTATTTGACATACAATTCCTTTCGTTTTTATTCCATACACTTTCTCTGAACGAAAGTTTAAGAAAGGAGGGGCTCTCGAACAAGACCAGGTTGCAAAACATCAACCCCCCAAGTGAAAACACAGCAAGATACACAAAGGCGAGATGGAACATAAAGCACCACATTTAACCTCAGACATAAAAGACATTATTAAAGAATGTGTGAAATCGATTTCGGACGATAACTGCCTGAATAATTGTCTTTGTTATAATTGTGTGTGTTATTACTGTTATTACAACAACTATCTCGTCCCCGGTTAACAGCTTTCAAGATATTACAATGTCCAAATTCTTTGCATCAGATATTCAAGTGTCGGATAATGAATCCTCAGCAGTGGTTTTTTTTTCAATTGTAAGAAGTACATGTAATTACATGCCTCCCCTAGATAGCTAAGTATCTAAAATGGTAAATGTAAGTTCCGTCTTCTTTTCAAAATTTGTCATATTCATCTTGCCTAGTACATGTACATTGTAACATTTGAATACCTGGACGAATTGTTATGTATTTGAAGGCTCCATTGAACTTATGTACCTTGAGGCTATAAGGTTAGGTTTTTGAAATTTTCACAATTTCTGGAATTAACCTTACAAATTGTTTGAATGTTGCTTTAACAAAAAACTTCATTATCCCTGTGTCATAAAATATGACCTTAAACGCTGGTAAAATCATCTAATCGGCAACTTATTCATATTACACTTTACATATTCATCTATGTCTCTGGGGCCTCTGCGTTTCGCGGTCTTGTTTGTGTTATGTCATCTTACAGTGAGGAGATTGTTTTACACCACAATTGTACGTTCTTCGAGACCTCTGGGTAATTGGAGAAGTGAGAGGGTTGTGCGCACGTAATCCAGGATAACCACACCATTTGCTACTTGCGTGACAAATGGCCGTCCAAAGTCGGCACCGGTTGCCCATTGGTCTCGTCGGTTTATGTGTAGTCTTTTATGTTTGATGTTTACATGTCGTGTGTCTCTTTTCCGTCTCGTGCTGTACTCGTCTTTTGTGTTTTTGCATCGGGGTGTTTTGGTGTTTTGCTGTTGATGCTGCAACTTCCGTGCAATTGGTTATACATTTCAAGAGAATACTTAAAACAGTAATATTTCTAAAGATAATTATATAATTTTAATTGGAGTTTCTTGGAAATTTATCTCGTTATTTTACTGTAAGCAGTAATACTATTTAGAATGTCAGTCCGCTCTTATACCAGTGAATTTGGGGAGAAATGAGGGTGATTAGGAGTTGTACCCCATTCAAATTTACACAGAAAAAAATATTCAAAACATCAGGAAAATTGTTTTCCTCAACAAATTTGAAGAAAATATGATATCAGAAAGACGAAAAAGGTGGCAACATTACTGTTTTTAATAATATTAGAGATTATTATTAACAATTATATTACAGTTCTAAGAAATATTACTATTTCTAGCATTCTCCTGGACTTACATAATATGCACAAAAAACGTGGAAGATATGATTTTTTGGCGTTCATGTTCAAATCAGAGACCCCCAAGGAAAAAACAAAAAAACATCCAAAGCATAGAAAATGATATAAAGCAACACTTCTCATACGACGTTAAGAACAGTATCGATGTAAAAGCATTTTCTGATTTTTACATGTACCTGATCGGCCGTGTTAACGAAATATAATCTATGTGATCATGTGATAATTTGTTGAACCCTCATGCATATGTGTTGATAAAACAATATCAAAGGGCGAAATCGATGTCCAGATTTTCCGTATTTTTCTTAAATAACGCAGACATCACTCAAATGTTAAACGTCTTCAAATTCAAAAGCATCACTTAAGAACACATACATTTGCAGCATGATTATATATTACAGAAAAGTTCCAGAACTTAATATGGATTCTATGTAAAAACCTAAAAATTCAGACATGTTTGGCCACGACATGTCTCAGATTTTGGATATCTTTTGTGTATAAGGTAAATATGATGTCCTCAGAACGAATTGACCTTCGATTTTTTTCTCCGATGTTCCGTTGCCATGGTAACCAAGGTTTTGTATAAAAACACCTTTAAACAAGGCATTTTTATGCATCCCGTTACCATGGAAACAAATGTTGAATGTATATGTAACTTTCCGAAAAGATTATTTAAATCCTCTTAAGTTGATACAATTTGATTTTTCGACACTCCTTCTTTCTGTGTGTCATGTAAATTTGCTTCAATTTCAAGAAAAATTGCTTATTAAAAATGAGCCATTTTCGGCCAATTTAGGCCTTATTTTACCTATATTTTACTTACTTTTGACAAGAGTAATAATGCAATTGCACAAGATTTGAAATACAGTTGACTATTTCCTGAAGAGAATTATCCTAGGACTTCATGGGAATCTAAGGAAGTTTATCTAGAAGTTAGATTTTTCTGTTTACATGCCTTTAAAATAGGTTACCATGGCAACATTTGGTACAAAGGTGTAAATACTTGTCATAAGTAAAAAGCTTATTTCTACAGATGTATGCCTGCTATTGTTACAAAACTTGGTATGTAGATGTATTAAAGACCATTTGATGCTATCATGACCTTGAGAAAATGTCAAGGTCATTTGCTCAATTTTCAAGGTCATTTAAAAATATATGCTATTTTCATGCCAAATTTTGTGGTTTTTCACTAAAAAGAGACATGATTAACAGTAAACAGTATGGAACCTTGGCAAAACAATCAATTATCGGTAAAAGTATGATAAATGTATTATTCGTTGGGCAGAGTATCACATTTATCAGAATCCAACGAAGACCCCAAAAAAATGTCACATATTTTACGAGAAAATTTTAGAAAATCGCAATTTTATGCTCTTTTGAAAGTATGTCATACATAGACGTGAAATACAATTTAACAAAATTGTGATGAATTCTACTTCTTTTGATCGGTTGTTCAACTGTAAATATTTAAAATCAAAATATCTAATGAAATAAGTTAGAGAAATCAATTTAAATTAATTGGAAATCCTGATTTTTGTCTTATTTTTAGTCTAAAGTTAGAAATGACCTTGAGATTTGGACAGATGACCTTGAAATGATTTGAAGGTCAATTGATAATGATAAATATAATTTGTATACTGGTATGCTATTTCATAATCATAGGACTCAAACATGAGGAAAAACAATGTTTTTAAATATGCGGTATATGGTAATATGGACTCCAAGTTGCTATAGCAACGGATTTTGATTGGCATTCATGACAAAATGGTGAGTTTCACCATAGATTTTATTTCTTGATTTTTTCCAGCTATAGACATTTATTTTGGCAAGGTGATGTTAAATACCCATTACATTCACCGAATAATGGTTTTCAACCTTAAAAAAAACCAAAACAGGCCAAAAATGACCCTAAAATTAGACCTTATTTTTGCTAAATTTTCACATAATTTGACTGAATATCAACAACTACCTGATAACCCCCTTCCCCGAAAATGTTATTCTTGTCAGAGTTAAACTTACAAAGAAAAGTTTTTGTGTTCATAAAGTAAATTTTGACCATGGTTTCCATGGCAACAGAATGCCACAATATGTCTTATCTCTCATATTTATGGGGGTGTCAAATAGATTGACCCCGTTACCATGGCAACCGTTGTTCAAATATATCAATATGGTTTGTTTTCATTGTTTTTACATTAAGTATGATAATTACAGAAAGTTTCATCAAAATCCATGACATGCCGTGGCCAGCTGTTTTAGGTTTTTACAGAGAATCCATATCAAATAGTTTCTAAATACACGAAAATTCAATTGGTCATTTAAAATAGAAAAAAAATATACAAATTGTATTGAATTCTCTGATTTATAAATAATTAAAAAGTGCTTATAAAGGTCAGGAATCCTTTTTTCACTTGCATTTAATTTGAAAACATAATTTTGTTTATATATTTACATATTGATATGTGTTCCTTGGGCCCCTGCGTTGTGCTGTATTGTTTGTATGGTCATCTTACAGTGAGGAGGTTATTTTACACAACAATTGTGCGTTCTTCGAGACCTTTGGGTAACCGGAAAAGTGGGAGGGTTGTGCGCACGTAATCCAGGTTAACCACACCATCTGTTACTAACGTGACTGATGACCGTCCTAAGTCGGCACCGATTGCCCATGGGCCTCGTTGATTTATGTGTTGTCTTTTATGTTCGATGTTTGATGTCTCGTTTGCTGCTCCTTGTCCCTTGTCTCTTGCTGTAAATGTCTTCTCTGTGTTTTCACTTGGGGTGTTTGGTGTGTTGCTGTTGGTACTGAGTTTTGTTGGAGATCCCCTCTTTTCTTATAAAAGTCAATCCTGTTACTTTTTAGAAGGTAATGCGTTTTAGCGGTTCCATCTTTTCACAATCTGAAAGACATACATTTATCTGGTGAATTCGAATATTTTAAATGTGCAAACAATTTGACGATTTTGAAATTTTAAAGTTCAATTTTCATTGAATCCTATATTAGTGGTAGCGTTGATTCTTTTAAAGAAGTTCAACATGGCTTAAATGTTAAACGTCTTCAAATTGAATATCATCATTAAAAACAGATACATTGGCAGCATGAACAAGACAAGCACGTTTCGGGTACTTAGCTATCGTCAGTGATCCTCAAATCTAAACAATGTAATATGCAAAAAAGTGTGAAAGTTACTATGTCCGAAAAAGGAACCATGTTTTAGAAATTTTAGAAAGCGTTAAAGAAACTGATCGAACTTGGATACTTATGCCCTCGGGGACTCCTGGTCCACCAGTAGTGACACTCATCAAGTGGTATAAATGTTAAACGTCTTCAAATTGAATAGCATCAGGAACCACGTTTCATAAAGTACTATAAATGGTTTATATAGTAAAGCGGCCCCCTTTAAGGGCAACATATTAAATTTTTTTGAAATAATGAATTTGTACCAAAATTTATTCTACAATATAAGCTTCTTAAGAAATGATACAAAACCTTTCATTTTCTTTCTCCATTTTTTAGAATTTGGGCTTCAAAAATAGTATATTTTGCCAAATTTCGAGAAAAACGTCATTTTAAGGCTCATTTTCGACACACTTCCTTTTAGTTAGTATCGAGAGGGCTTCTGAACAATTCTTATATTTTGATATGTTGTTACATTTGCATGTCTATAAGTGCACGTAAAGGGAAAAAGTTGTTCACGATTCCGCTCGATGTTATCTGAATGAAAATAATCAAGAATTATGCTATTTTTCGTTAAAAATTGGCAAAATCACCGTTTTTCATGATATTCATGCAACAAAGTGAGTAGTAGATTTTATGACTTGAATTCGAAAATATAGATATTAAATTCTCTAAAAATGACAACAAAATCTAATTTTGGAGAAGTTGATTTTAGGGGGCCACTTTACTATATAAACCATACATACTCCTTTCAGAAATTTTAGAATGCGATGAAGGAACGATCAACCGAAATTGATCGAACCTAGCTACATGTGCCCTAGGGGACTCCTGGTCCACCAGCAGTGACACTCACCAAGTAGTATAAATGTTAAAAGTCTTCAAATTGAATATCATCATTTAATAAAAGATAGATTGGCAGTATAGAACAGACATGCACGTTTCGGGTACTGAAACCTCGTCAGTGAATCTCAAATCTTAACAATCTTGCTTTCCAAAGATCAATATAGATATATCCTTCAAGAGAAATTGCAATAATCATTTTCCTTTCGTCGATATGGACCGTTTGTGTGGTTAGTAAAAGGAGGTAAGCCTATATAGTACATATATTTCAATATTGACAATTCCATAGAAACAAAAGTGTACAGCAAAGCGCTTGAGTGAATAATCTCTCGAAAATGTATGCAGACTGGTACAAGTATAACATTAAAAAACCCCACAAAAACAAACAAGCAGAAAACGAAAAGATGTTAAGCAAAATATAAAAAGGATTTTCCCCTTTCTTTATCTGTCCTATATCAAATATACCATGGTGCACTAAGGGCTACATCGCATTCCGCCAGACGCTTCATTGCAAAGTACCATTGAATTCAAGGGTCCCGAGTTTCGACAGGATTTCTGTCTGCGGCCTTATTATGAATGAAGGGAGGAGATCTCCAACAAGACCCCGTTGCAGCGTCAACAGCAAAACTCCAAAACACCCGATGCCAAAACACAAAAGACGAGTACAGCACGAGACGGAAAAGAGACACACGACATGTAAACAGCAAAGTCACGTCAATGTA
The DNA here is from genome assembly GCA_033119305.1 of Pinctada imbricata. Classification (NCBI taxonomy): domain Eukaryota; kingdom Metazoa; phylum Mollusca; class Bivalvia; order Pterioida; family Pteriidae; genus Pinctada; species Pinctada imbricata. Next base: position 10,876,064 of record VSWD01000013.1, read on the forward strand.
GTTTAACGACGTTGCAACAGAACAAATGCGATTAATTTTTCTTTTTGGCGCCCTCATTTAAGCAGATATTCCAACTTAATTCCTGTCTACAATCTTAATTTACTTAATATCTTTTTTAATTAAATTGAGAAATGTATGGAACCCAAGGTCATATTAAGAGTGGAAAGTAGTGGAAGGAACCTATGGCATTGCGGTGCAAGACAAAAGATATACCTTACGTTCATCCACTGTTAATTTCAGGACTCGGTATTCTGCTGTCAAGTGATGATTTTGAATACACGTTTCTTTGTTGCGGCAGAATAGACAAGTGGACTTACAGAGTCGGGAATGTTGGTGAGGTCTATTTACAGGTTTGGCGGAATAATGGTGACACTTGGTCACTAGTCGGACAGAACTATAACAATGGCAAGTATAAACTGTACACAGATGTATACTTTTGTCATATGAAATTTACAGATCGAAACGAAGCGAAACAGATCGAAACGAAACGAAACAAAACGAAACGAAACGAAACAGATCGAAACAAAACAAAAATCTTTAAAAACTTGAAAAAATTGATGAAAATGCAGGGAACTAGCACGGATGTCAATATCTGCATATATTTTTGCGTTCAACCATTAGTTCTTGTGGCTGGAGGGTTTTTAAAGGGTCAAATATGACGATTAAAACATTATATATACGGTATATAACACAATTGGATTTTAAAGGATTAAAGGACAGTGAACAGAATGAATAACCTCGGCATAGGCAGAAATATTATTAAGCAGGGAGGAGTGTAGTACAGAGGAAAAACGGAACTGTTCCGTTATGTGTATTTGAAACCTTTATCAGAGAAATGAGAACAAATACTGGGGAGGAGGGGGGACATTTCGTTTGAGAAATGATAGGATTTTTTTCCTGAAATGTGCCCCCCAGTTTTATGATCTCATTACGGTGTCATAGCATGGTTTTCTATCCCTTCCCCTTTATTCCTCTTAAATACATGAATGGCATTTGACATTTACATTTTTTTTAATTGTCAACTTTGATTCTTTCAAGAAACCCTCTCGGTACTAGTTAAAAATGTAGAACTTTTGGATTTAGGCAATATTACATGCTGATCTGGTCTTTATATATTCGTTCTCGGCGATTTTTGCTCTTTTTCGCATATTCTTTAAGTTTTATGTTTTGTTTCGTTTCGTTTCGATCTGTTTCGTTTTGTTTTGTTTCTTTTCGTTTCGATCTGTTTCGTTTCGATTTCGTTTCGATTTGTTTCGTTTCGTTTCGTTTTTGTTTCGTTTCGCACTTTACAGGCACCCAACAGCGACATTTTCAAGAAAAAAAAATTACCGAATACTTTGAGTCATACAAAAAGTCATACTTTTTCATCAATGGAAAATAGATACCTAAATGCGAAATACATAAAAATCACTTTTGCGATCGAATCTCTGTTACCAAAATGTTATCAATGAAACGTTTTAGCGATTATGAATTATAACAAATACGTACAATTTCTAAAGTAAACAAGAATTGAAGTCAATGCTAACTCCTTAACACAATGGCAAATGACAAGTATTAAAAAATACTAAAGGGTGCATCCATTTGAGCGGATATTAATTTCGTTCAATTATATTGAGCAGAAGCCGTATCAGTGGGGCAGATTATAACGTTTGATGTTCCTACAAATGAGGAAATAATGGTAAAACGTGGAGATGTTATAGGATGGTGAGTGACTTTAATACATCTGTAACAATATACATGTATTACATATATACAAAGCGAATTTGTAAGTATCTTTCAAAACGAGTTCTGATTATCAGCAAAATTGCTCAACCATGGTGTTAGTAATCTAATGAAAAAGATATTAAGAAAAAAATTGCGTTAAAGACACGAACAGATGGAACGAAAAAGAAAAAAAAAGGACATTTTTTCATAAAGCATTGTCAACAGGCAAGCACGACATTGAGATATGTGAAATATAGATGAAAATGTTGAACGTCTTCAAATTCAATAGCATCATTTAACCTTTCGACATTATTAAGAACAGATAAATTTGCAGCATGGTAACCCTCGCCAGTGATCCTCGATCTAAACAATGTAATATGACCAAAAATTGTGAAAGTTTTTGCTTCCAAAAAAGTACCAAAATACGTAGCCCGATGGGTGGGACATGATGATACAGGACCCGAGTTTAAGATGAAAAAGAAAATAATTGGAAAAAAAAAGCCAGAAAGAAGACAAGTATCTTGTATTGTACTTAACCTGCCCAAAGCCTTGTGTTAGCGCATGTTTGAGAGGTTCACACAGACTTTATGTTGGACTCTTAATCTGGACTGGCTGCTTATTGCTTGGATCACCGTTTGTCTTGTTTGTGTAGTTGTATTGCTGACTTTGGACTTAGATTGTTTTAGTATTGTAAAAATAAATTACGACGGATATATATTTAATTTAGTATATAAATAATGTCACAATCACCATGATCAATCACAAAAACGGATACTCGGACGCATCATACAGTCAGCACTTCGGTGTTATATTGGAATATTGCTGCAGATGAAGGAGACGTGTATGATGGTGAAGATAAAATAACCCCGTTTGTCATACCGTTTGAAATTCAGACCCCTACAGGCACCAGATTATATTACTTTACGTATTTCAAAACTTGTATTTTATGGCGACATAATCAAAATAAGAAGGACCAAAGGTAGACAGAATAACCATCGAAATTGTGTTAGAATAATCAAAACGCCTTTTATACCATGAACATAATCCTTCAATCACCAGACAGACACTTGGATTGGTACTGGACCAATCTAATTGCCTTCTGACTGACTGTGAGGACAGGAAGACATGACGGGCCTTGTCCAAAACTCTTTAGAGAAGACAGGGCCCCGATCAACTGTCCTCTTTGAATCTCAGTCGGACTCCTCAGGTGATTACATGCATGACCTTGCTGCAGCCGGAGGAGCAGTAACTGTTCTGTTTTTATATCCATTTAAATATCCAAATAGGCGTTTCTTGCGCCCCTGCGTCGTGGTCATGCTAGAATGAGGAGGTTACTTTACACCACAATTGAGCGTTCATCGAGACGTCTGGGTAATAGGAAAAATGGGAGGGATGTGCGCAAGTAATACGGATTACAATACCATATTATATTGGCGTGACAGATGGCGGTCCTAAGTTGGCACCGACTGCCCATTGTTCTCGTTGGTTTATGTGTTGTCATTTGTGTTTGATGTTTCTGTAATGTGAGTAAGTGTTTCTTGACCCTTTTACGTCTCTTTCTTGCGTGTCTGCTCTGTGTTTTGCATTGAGTGTTTTGGAATTTTGCTGTAGGTGCTGAAACCAAGTGTTGTTGGAGACCCCCTTCTTTCTCATGCAGAGAGATATTCAAATGACTTGCTTTCGTTCTTAATGTCGAAAGCAATATGTCTAAGTGGGAAGCTAAAGTGATGCTGTCTGTTATTCATTTGATTCCCAGTTATTTGTGGTAGATGTCGTCGAATTTTACCCGAATGGTTAAATACTGGATTAAGAGTACGTCATCCAGTTGAATTTTGATGCTAGCATATTTTTGGTTTGAAAACAGAGAATGTATGATGTATACACAAACAAAGTACGAACAAAGAAATATGTAGAATATATAGGGAGAGGGCTTTACATAATGTTGTTAAAACTTGTTGCCCAATCCATTTTTGCTTTATTGAAATAAAATGTTTTAGCATAAGGAAGATGTCAGCTACGAGAAGGGTTCAGATTGTAACCATTTGAATTTAAACAATACATAACAGTAGGAAGAGAAGGGAGGAGATCTCCATTAAGACCCCGTCACAGCATCAACAGTAAAACACCAAAACACCCGATGCAAAAACACAAAAGACGAGTACAGCACGAGACGGAAAAGAGACACACGACATGCAAACATCAAACACAAAAAACTACACATAAACAGACGAGACCAATGGGTAACCGGTGCCGACTTTGGACGGCCATATGTCACACAAGTAGCAAATGGTGTGGTTATCCTGGATTACGTGCGCACAACCTTCTCACTTCTCCAATTACCCAGACACACGACATGCAAACAAATATATTGGAATATTTTGCTTCCAACAACATCGAAAGTATTGTCTATAAAAATATTTAAACATCGTGACGATGTCGACTTCGATTTACTACTTCTAAATCAAAGTTAATAATCTACAAATGTATACCGATACTTTTAGATTTCTGAATTTAGTCTGTATATTTTTATTTTGTTTTTGTGTGAATATAAGGTGTAAAAAATCTAATTTCGATTGATCAATTTTTAAGATTTCTTTTTTAATATTGACTTAAATTTCTTTCAAACAAACATACAATTTAGGTACTCTCCAAACCTGCCTGTGATTAGATATGTGTCCGGATCTAGAGAAAGTCATGATGATGATTGGTATTACACAACATCCATCAACGCTGACACAACATCGTTTGACTGGACAGTTATTGCTACACATGGTGATACGAGGGATTTTGCAATAAGGGCGGACATGACAACATGTATGTTAACTCTTTTTTTCATATGTACTTTTAGAAATGAAAATAATTATATATCAACTCTCTCAAATCTGAAGTCAAGAATAAAGCCATCATGCCATCGAAGTAAAGTACATAATCACACTTTGGACATAAAGAATAATCGGAAACTTATTCAGAATACCAATATTATAAATGCACATGAGATAATAATGATTGCTTTAAGAATTAAGTCAGAATTATTCCACCTCACGTTGAGAAAGATATTTCTTTTCTTTCTCTAGTCTTCCCTGATATTGACAATGTATAAGTGTGTTGTCATGATTGGGATAAGGGTACATGAGACAAAATATGTCATTGCTATTGCGTATAGACAAAATAAAAGGTATGAGATATAGATATTGTACGAATGACAAATGCTAGTACATTCGTCTATTATATCAATTTTTCTTTCATACTATAGCTACAACTTGTCAAACTGACTGCACAGTCTTTTGTGGTACCAGCAAAACAAAAGACAACGGATACATTGGGGAAACTGATGTGGTGGACTATAACAAGAATATGGGTGACACAAGAGGTAGCTATCCCTCCTATAGTCTTGTCTGTACATTCTATTCCAGTATACATATGTACATGTACTCTTGAATCGACCTAACATGATATTTGACGTTGCGCACTCTTTGCGAAATCAATACAGGACAAGTATTTTGACCACTTCAATGGCAAATATGGATAATTACCATATCCCTGTATAGAGCACAAAATCGATAATTCAGAAAATCAGAAACCGAAGGCATACAAAATCAGGATGTCATATTTTTGTAAATGATAATATGGAAGTGTTCCATTCTGTACCTTCTTGGAGAAAATCTAAAACCAATTTTAATACACCAGACGCGTGTTTGGGATAGCGAATCCTCATTAGTAAAGTAACCTTAAGAAGGAAAGAACGTCTTGTTTAACTGTTGTTCCTTTTTCTTTACACTTTTATCTTTTTAACAGAAATAAAGGAAGACATTATCTAAATATGAAATGAAAGGAAGGAGACGCCAACAAGACTTAATTTCAGCATGCACAGCAAAGCACCAAAACACCCAGAGTGAAAACACAAAGAAGGCATACACAGCAAAATACACAAAAGGGACAAGGAGACCAAATATGACATAGACACCCTAAACAAAAAAGACTTCACATAAACAAACGACACCAATTTGTAACTGATGTAGCAAAAGGTGTCGTTTTCCAGATTACGCGCGCACAGCTCTCCTCTAAGAAGCTAAAGAGGATACATTCACGTTTATATATGTGTATTTGAGTTTGAAAAAATGAAACAAACAATATTCTAGAGCAAAATAAAACTCAAATTATGTTGCTATTGTTGCATTTTATGTTTTATGAAAATCTATAAGAAGCAGCTATAAAGAATAGAAGAAAATTCAAACTCTAAAATAAGGAAGCAGTCTTCTTGATGTTAAACGTCTTCAAATTGAATAGCATAATTTAGGAACCGATAAATTGGCAGCATGGACCAGACATGCACGTTTCGGTTACTAAACCCTCGTCAGTGATCCTCAAATCTAAACAATGTAATATGCAAAAAAAATGTATGAAAGTTACTATGTCGAAAAAGCGTACCGAAAGACGTAGCAGGATAGGTGGGATATGATGCTACAGGACCCACGTTTTAGAAATTTCAAGAAATTTTGATTAGAATGCGTTGAAGAAAAGATCAACCGACCGGGTTAGCGCAGTGGTAGCGCGCTCGCTTCTCACCTCTAAGGTCCCGGGATCGAATCTCAGATTCGGCAAAGGGTCTTATGTGGGAGGGTAGGTGGTCCCCCACCCAGGCCTCTGCAGGGGGTTTTTCTCCGGGTACTCCGGTTTCCTCCTGCTCCTTGGACCCCCTCACGCCAACATCTGAGCCAACGTGAGACATTAATATAAGTTGTGTAACTTGTTTGTTAAACGTTGAAAAAAAATAAATAAAGTTTAAATTCTAAATTTAAATTTTAATCAACCGAAATTGATCTAACTTGGCTACATGTGCCCTTGGGGACTCCTTGTCCACCAGCAGTGACACTAAACAATGCACATATAATGTGCTTCAAACGTGCATTTCTTATTTTAAATTGGAATCTTCAGCAGTAGTATTCCTACAGTTAAAACTGTCCGTTTTTTTCTTTACAAAACTCGCTGTACTAGTGAAACGAATAACTGGACAAACAGACTTAGACAATGACAGCTCTAGGGAAACACAAAGAACGATTTACCAATGAACAATCTGCAGAATCTCAATCTTTGTAATGTCAAGCCAAGTGACACCTTAACATCTTTTATGCAATGTACATATTTGTAGGATCTACAGAGTTTCTGTCCAAGCTTCTTTATCATGCATTTTAATATCAAAACAAGAATAAAATCATTTCCATTTTATTTTGAAGAAACGAAGATTCTTATTGGCTAAGAAAGTTTGTTCATACATCAAATATTTTTCACGGAGGTCTATTTATAGCACTATTATTAGATTCGCTCAACGATGATAAAAGTCGTAGTTGAACATACGGTTTGTTGATGTTTGCTTAAAATTTTAAGGGTATCACTTCTTTTCTACTTTCTAAGAAATTAACTGTAGGATTTACTTAGTGTTAAACGTCTTCATATTAGATACATGTAGCATCATTTAAAAACGGATGAATTTACAGCATGGACTGATTCTTGTTCCAAAGATATTAGACAGACGATCGTTCGCTGGTTGATTCATGGCGGCTGCAATCAATTCTTTTCGTCGAGGGGGAGTGGGGGGCGTTGTATCACTGCGCTGCCCCCGAACTTACAACATAAAGTGTAAGGATTGTTTGTTATAAAGTCAAAGAAAACAGTCTGTTTTCGATAAGTAGAGAATATGAAATGATTAGAAATGGTTCTTATATTTTTTCTGTTTCTTGATGCAGGCATCATCCGAAAAATTAAACACACAACTTTTGCATCAACACGTTACGAGCCTTGATGCAATTTTCCGTCCACTTTTTCGGGTGATTAGTGCATCAATAGAAAAATGTAAGATTCATTTCTTAAGTCAACCAATCCGAAACACGTGTCTTTTGCATTAGTATTGGTATGAAATATTCAAGAAAGTTGCGAGATGCTAAAGGGTTTTCTACAGCCAGGAAAATAGTTAATTATTTCATTGAAATGCAGAGATAATATTTCAAAAAAAGAAAATAAAAAATAGGAAAATAAAGAAAGACACTATTGAGTAATTTTTATGCACCCCGAAAAAATTAGGGGAAGCATATTGTCGCCATCCGTCTGTCAATCCGTCCGAGCTCATATCTCCTAACTTCTACACTAGAACATATTTCACATAAATGTTTATTAGGATAGATCATTTAGGACAACGTCAGTTAAGGTCAATCATCAAAAGTCAAGGTAATTTCCAAGCTAAAATTGCTTTATTGCAATACAAATATATATATATGTTTAAAATTCAGTGTTTTGTCTAAATGGTCTGAAATTTTGTACATTGATAGAATAATGCGGACATTTATTTTTACAAATATTACGGGTTTTTAAGATTTTTCAATGTGTTGATGAAAACTTGTGTGCCAAAAGGGAGAGGGAATGATACACGTAACTCTAAATGAATGTATAGACAGTGTATATATACAGGCTGCTTATGAGAATGCCATAGTAGGTTTTGCAGTGGTTTAAAAGGGTAGCCCCTTCAGGGCCAATGTCATGCATCAACGGTAAAGTTCTTTTCCTAGCTAAAAATTTAAAAAAGAGCTTTTTTTACAGTAAAAATCCTTAATATTCATCTAAAATCGGTGTTTTGTCAAAAGGGTCACTTCAGGACATTCATGAAGGTCAAGATCATTTGCATTTCTTTGTGAATGTTTTTTAATATATATTGATGAGAAGCTGTGTGCTAAAAAGGGTGGGATGTATTAAACACATTACTTCATGGGGATAATTTGTCCAGACTTCACAAACTGTTTTGCATGATATTGTTCTTCAAAGTTTTATTAGGGTCAAAGGTCAAGGTCATTCATCATTATTTCTGAAAGTTAAATAAACACTCATAAAATTAACTTTTGATATAAAAATGATTGTGATGGGGGGGGGGGGGGGGGCATCGATCAGTTTTACTGATTTCGTCTTTTTTCGCGTAAAAACATGGGTAATCATGTGCAGTGGATGACTTTATAATAAGTATCCGTACTTTTAGAGTTCATCATTTTAACATAATTATATAACAATTAATTTTTAGGACTCGGCATTCTGCTTCTGAGTGATGATGACGAATACACGTTCACTTGCTGTGGCAGAATATACCAGTGGACTTTTAGAGTGGGAAACGTTGGGGATGTGTATTTACAGGTATGGCGTAATGTTAATGGCACGTGGGAGCTAGTCGGACAGAACTATAACAATGGTAAGTATTAATTATACATATCTCTTTACTTTCGTTTTATAAATTGAACACCAAATAATTTGCTATTCCCCAGGTAAAAATTATTGATTTTTTCACAAGCGATGTAATTTTTTTTCTCGAAAAATTGTATTCAATAATGTTTTTCATGTATGGTCATATTGCTTACCTTTTCAAGCTGTAAATTTGGGATTTTACCCTTATTTTTATCAAATTCGAGGAGGAGTAAATTTATATAGTCAACAAGTTAACAATTCAATGTAGAAATCTTAAAATCACGAAAATCCTTGATTATACGGTAAAACGAGAATAATTGTCAAGAAAGTACTTTTCCCTTGAAAACAACAACAGTAAAAGAACCACCATTCGATCGAACAATTATCTGATTAATTTTCATTAACCAGAATCGGTATCCGTTGGACAGATTATAACGTTTGATGTTCCTACAAATGAGGAAATAATGGTAAAAAGTGGAGATGTCATAGGGTGGTGAGTCGCTTTAATTTATCTATGATTAACATATATTACATATACATAATGCAAAATGAACTTCCCTCCCTTCTTTTGTAACTCTCTTCCTTTAGAGCAGTTAAGATTATCACAAAAGGTACAATACATGTACCCTACTTTCTGTAATTCAAACTATAAGGATCTCAATATCTTTAGAAAGTAGTCCGCAGTCCGCAGTAACACATGGGACATAAAATGAAAGGGGGTTTCTAAAAATGATACGGAAGTGTTCCAACTCTACATCTTCATGAAGAAAATTCCAAACTAATTTTTCCTGCACCAGACACGTATTTCGAATATTTAAAAATTCTCATCAGTGATGCTTCCAGCGGAGCCACCAAAATTCATTTCAGTAGCGTCTTCTCTGATGTTTTGAATTCAGATTTGTACATTTACTTTACAGAGAGTGCGCGGCTCCAAATTTATTTCCTGAACGGTCGATTCAGTAGCATATTCAAATAAAATATATGTTCAAAATAGCATAGGAGGGATGGAGCTAAGATGTTAACCTCCTTTAATTTCGGTGATAGTTTTGAATGGAATGACAAGTGTTCGAAATAGCAAAATAATATTTATGATGGCAAATCGATGAAGGGGCAAAACAAAGCTTCATTCAGGCGACAAAGCTGGAAAGAAGTTATTAATACACTTCTAAACATTAGGTCACGAATACTGAAATCAGGAAAAATAGCATAACGAGTCTTTATCATCCGCCAGCGGTCATTATCGAAAAATAATGACAAGCGCGCCAGCAAATCAGAATCGACGTTACATGCCGGTTATATAATGTATTGTTATAATCACACCGACCAAGTCCATATTTGCCTAATACCCAACAGGAAAAAAGGGGTAAATCCAATGAGGCTTGAATCATTTCGCCGATTTTTTAAGGGTATAAAAATAATGTATGGGTGTGGCCTATTTGAAAGAGTTATCAAGTCCCCATACATATTATATTGCTGAAAGAAGTTTTCTTGAATCTACAAAAGCAGGCAAATACATTAGATATTATCAACAATAATTATCAATACGAATGGTAAGTCTGACCTGATCAAGGGATATCTTGCTATGAACATTTCAATATATTAACTTTGATGTAATTTCCAAATCTAAAAACATTTGTATCACACAATTAAATATCATTATTTGTCAAAGTTTTTTTATGGAAATATTGCCTTTTAGTTCATCTTTAAAACATTCAACGTAGGTACTCTCCAAATCTGCCTGTGCTGAGTTACGGGGCAGGATATATAGCTGATCACGAAGATGATTGGTACTTCACTACATCAATCAATGCCGACACCAGATCGTATGATTGGACAACATCAGCTACACATGATGATTCTAGGGATTTTGCAATTAGAGCAGACATGTTACCATGTATGTTTTCGTACTCTTTCCTATATGTATTGTTTGTAATGAAAATATACATTTTAGAATCTCTAAGGAAAGAAAACATAAGGGAATTGTGCAATCAAAGTCAAATATGCGTATAATCGTTATGATGTATTGTTCCTAATTACACTTTCAAAATTCTAGTTCATAATATGTAAGATTTCTAAGATTAAAGATTTTTAATATGTAATATTAAAGATGTTGCAATCTTTAAGTAATACTGATTTGCAGATTTTGTAAGCCTGTCAAAGGAGACAATTCGGTGACAGGATACCATTAAGTGATATCTTTTCTTTCTTAACATTTATAGGCTTGGTTATTGGCTTCAGTTGTATTATCTAAGAAATATATTAACATTCTATTACTTTCCTCTTACAGATTAGCCAATTTCCACGAAATCTACAATTAGTGATACCACGAACATTGTACATATTTACTTTCAAAAAAGTTTGTCATGATGTATTTTCATCTCTGTTAAGCTTTATATCTTCTCCTTTCTTCTCTATGGATTCAGGTTAAGTGTAATAAATAAGAGTGCCAAACATTTTTACTTCTCGAATTATTTATAAGAACAAAACGCTATAAATATCCATAATCAGAAAAAAGGTCCAATATTCAAAGCCTTGTAAATCCAAGGTCCGAAAGCCATAATCAATGGAAGAAATATCAAGTCCATGTAATATTTAATGAATCAGGCAAAATTAAGCCTACTGAAATCGAAGAGAGATCAGAAACCGAGGGAGAATTAGCTCCCTTACTATGCTCAAATGACGATGTCAAATAAAAGATTTCTAAAATAGGTTTCTGTAATCTTTATAATGAAGAAGTGTTTATCTTTAGCATCTTTTGCACTTTAAGCAATGTTGGAAATACAAAGAAAGATACAAGACTGCCCTGTAATGACTAGAGCAGCACATCAAGCAACGAACATCAGACTCCAATTAAAATATGTGAAAACCAGACACACACATATATAATGCAAACCAGTCCAATCAATCATAAAATCAAAGAAATCATCATAAAGGACGATACATTACCCGAGATTGATAATTAGATAAAGTCCTTCTTCGCGATGTTATGGAGCTGTATATTTGTGACTGTGATGCCCCCAGATTACCGTCATACGGTATCTACATTGCACAGCTCATCTGGTATGCTAGAGCATGTACTGATGTTTTGGATTTTCATTGTAGAAATTTACAAATTACAAAGAACTTTTAGGTCAAAGTTTCACAAACTAGTAAAGACAAAAATTATGATGACAACTTCTTTTGAAATTCGGACTCATACAACCATACAAGCAACAGAGTATATTACTTTAGGTATTTCACAACCTGCATTTTATGGTGATATAATTAACAAAACAAGAAGGATTGTGTCAGAGACATCAAACGCCTTCTATACCGTGGATATTATATGCTATCCTAATGTCACCAGACGGACATTAAGATTGGTACATGAACAATCTACAATCTAGTACGAGCCCATTCTTAAGACTTGCACTCTGACTAACTGTGACGACGGGACTCCATGACGGGCCCTGTCCAAATCTCTAGAGAAGACAAGGCCCCGGCCACTTGTCCTCTCTGAATGTCAGTCGGACTTCTCCTGTAACATATATGAGCTCGCTACAGCCGACAGAGCACGGATTGTATTACGCAAGTCCTCTTTGTATATCCATTTAAATATTCATCTGCGTTGCTCGGACCCCTGCATTTTACGGTCTTGTTTGTGTGTGCTCAACTAACAGTGAGGAGGTTGTTTTTGGTAATAGTGGGATGGTTGTGCGCACGTAATCAAGGATAACCACACCGTCTGCAGATGGCCGTCCTAAGTCGGCACCGGTTGCCCATTGATGTCGTTGGTTTATGTGTGGTCTTTTATGATTAATGTTTCTATGGCGTAAGGTGGTGTTCCTTGTCCCTTTTGCTTCTCTTTCTGTAGGTGTTTGTTCTGTGTTTTTTGCTTTGAGTGTTTTGGTTTTCTTCTGTAGGTGCTTCAACCTAATGTTGTTGGAAATCCCTCCTTTTTTGACTGTTTGCGCGGTTTTGCTGTTCTTATTAGAAAGTTCTGTTTCATATTACATAATGTTATGTAGGGAATAATGTAGAAATCTGGTAGGAATACACATAACTATATATGGTAGGTTTTTTAAATTTCAAATCTAAATTTAAATTCTTCGTAAAAATTACAGAGGAGACCTTTAAAATGAGTCATTAAATCAGAGTCGGACATTTTCATTTGTCGACCGATCGGCTGGGCAAAACAAGGTACAAAATCTTTAGTATATGTTTACTGTTCGTCTCGTGAAATTATGTACAGAAATGCGAAGGAACAGTCAAAAATACATCTGCCTATCAAATACCAATAAGGCAATAGCTGAAGAGGGCTATATACTCAAAACATGGATATGACCTGTTTGAAATAGATGTGTTCTCTTTGAAGACATTGCATTTGCAATCTGTTCGGCACGAAAAATACAACATTTTTAGTTGACCTTAATATCAACATCAAAGATGTAATAGCTTCATGTAAAAAACGGAGGGTATCTCCAACAAGGCTCGGTTGCAACACCAACAGCAACAAATCGAAACGCCAATGTGGAAACACAGCAAGAGACACAAAAGGGAAGGGAACGAAATACGGGATTAAAACACAAAACTCAAGACTACACTTGAACCAAGCAGATCAATTGGTATTCAGTGCCGAAGTAGGGTGTCTATCTTTCATATCCTTGTAGATCCTGGAGAAATTCAGTTTCGTTCAATTTCTTTTGATCTCTGTATTTTGAACACATTTACATGTAACATAAATATGCTAATTTTGGGGGTCCCATTTGCTTTTCTTGCGCACAGTGTAAATCAGGTGATCGCTCAGTCAAATTGGCAGTATCCCTGATGTACGATACACATCACTTGCACTGACGTATATTTGATCGATGAGCGTGCTTGATTGCTTTTTGACCCGTGTTTGTTCCGTTATAGTTTGCTCTAGGCCAAATGTTTGCACTGACCGTTTAAAATTTGACGATTTTAAGGCACGGTCCATTTGATATTCAGGGGGGGGGGGGGGGGGGGCTTGGGTTTTTTGTCGGAGCATGACTATTTTTTTCGCCCCGGAACGGAGCAAAATTATTTTTTTCGTGCAAAGTTGGAGCAAGAAATTTTTTTTTCAAACATTAGTAATGTGCAATATATTAAGAAATTGCTTGTGTTTTATCAATAGAAATTCTTTATTCTTACAAAAAAGTCTGATATATTACTAAATATGCAAAAATTTAATTCAATTCTAAACAGAGAGATAGAGGAATTTGACAATATAATCCTCAGTAAACAAAACTGATATAAGGTACATTAGTTAGAGGGTCGGAGGGGAGGGTAATCTAGACAAATTTAGAATTGTATTACATATAAATTGGTGAAAAATTGAAGTTCTCCTTCTAATATTAATGTATTTTCAATCCGCCCAAACACCAAACGGAAGCATAGGTCTCACGGAAGACGACGAAACCGAAAACTCAGAATAAGATCTAGATTACACCGTACCCTCAACGATCTTCTGATCATTGCTCGCAACGGCGGCAGACATGAACTGCTTAATGCTCTCTCATCAGTTCCAGCAGTTCAATTGAAATCTATCTTGGATGAAGCACTGGTTGCATTCTTAAGAAATACTGATTGATTCAGACTATATCGTTGTTGCATTCGCACAGAATAAACTTTATCCAGTTGTTAAAAACATCCCACCTAAAAAACGATTCTTAAAAATTTCATTTATTAACAAAGGATTCGATCTTCTTAACATCTCTAATATTTTTCGGGATCATCGTGTACAAAATGCTATTCCTCAATATTTTGAAAATTTAGAACCTCCTCTTATTTGTTACAAATATAAGAGACCTATTCGAAATTTCGTTTTTAACTACAACAAAGTTACATCAGATCCTAAAATACTTGAATCATGTCCTGTTTCTTGAGAATGTGCAACATCTGAATATCTATATAAACCAGCTGGTCATATTATTACAGGTGACTTTTCAGTTATCCAAGACAGGCAGCTCCGTGTTCTTCTCAAAAAAGGACCTAAGTATAGAATCCCATCCAAGATAGATTTTATTAAATGTCGCGAAGTACTAAAGGAAGCCTTAGATAACTATACCAAACGATGGTGCAAATCGGAAGGAGTCGAATCGCATTCTCTGAATGACTGGAAAAACCTCATTTTGGACATTACTGACATTCGAATAGACAACTTCCACAAAAATCCTCATCTTCTTGAAAATCTGAATCTTATGTACATCTGAATCAAAGGGTTTCTTTTCCGCTACAGAATACAAATCATACAAATCATGGACATGTAGCGACCTGTGTAGTGCCTTGTCCTTCCTCTTGGACAACATTTATGTAAGATTTGGTGAGAATCTCTACAAGCAGGTTGAAGGGATTCCTATGGGTACAAATTGTGCGCCTCTTGTTGCAGATTTATTTTTATACACATATGAAAAGGAATTTATTCAAAATCTTCAAAAGCAAAGAAAACATGATGATGTGAAATGCTTCATTGGTACCTCTAGGTACCTGGATGATATTCTTACTATCGATAATCCTGTTTTTGAAAAGTATAAAGATGTTATTTATCCACAAGAATTGACTCTAAACAAGGCAAACTTTACAGACACTGAAACACCATTTTTGGACCTAAATATCAAAATTGTCAATGGAGAAATCCATACAAGTGTATATGACAAACGAGATGATTTTGGATTCAACATAGTAAATTTCCCCTGGCTTGACGGTGATGTCCCTAGATTACCGTCATACGGTATCTACATTTCACAGCTCATCCGGTATGCTAGAGCATGTTTTGGATTTTCATAATAGAAATCTACAAATTACATGTACAAAGAAACTTTTAGGTCAAGGTTTTCGCTTTCACAAACTAGTAAAGACTTTCTGGAAATTTTACAAAAATTATGATCAACTTCTTTTGAAATTCGGACCCATACAAGCAACGGAGTATATTACTTTAGGTATTTCAGAACCTGCATTTTATGGTGACATAATTAACAAAATAAGAAGGATCAAAGGTAGACAGCATATGTATCGAAAATGCGTCAGAGTCATCAAACGCCTTTTATACCGTGGATATGATCCTAATGTCACCAGACGGACACTAAGCTTGGTACTTGACCAATATACAGTCTTGTACGAGCGCATTCTTAAGACTTGCACTCTGACTGACTGTGAAGACGGGACTCCATGACGGGCCCTGTCCAAACCTCTTTAGAGAAGACAGGGCCCCGACCAACTGTCCTCTCTGAATGTCGGTCGGACTCCTCGGGTGATAACATATATGAGCTCGCTACAGCCGGCAGAGCACGGACTGTATTACGCACGTCCTCTTTTTATATCCATTTACATATTCAACTGTGTTGCTTGGACCCCTGCGTTTTACGGTCTTGTTTGTGTGTGGTCATCTAACAGTGAGGAGGTTGTTTTACACCATAATTGTGCGTTCTTCGAGACCTCTGGGAAATCGGAATAGTGGGAGGGTTGTGCGCACGTAATCCAGGATAACCACACCGTCTGCTATTTACGTGGCAGATGGCCGTCCTAAGTCGGCACCGGTTGCCCATTGGTCTCGTTGGTTTATGTGTAGTCTTTTATGTTTCATGTTTCTATGTTGTGAGTTGGTGTTCCTTGTCCCTTTTGCGTCTCTTTCTGTGGGTATCTTTTCTGTGTTTTTTGCATGGGTGTTTTGGGATTTTGCTGTGGGTGCTGCAACCTAGTGTTGTTGGAGATCCCCTCCTTTCTTTCAAGTTTGTATATAAAACTAGACTCTATGGTGATATGCATCTATCATGTTTATTAAAAAATCAATAGTAATATATTATAAGTTGATATAAATATGCTTTTTTTTGATATTTTCAAATAGGAACTTTGCCATTAAAGAAATAATGTTTTGATAGAAAACTATGGCGAGCGAAGCGAGCCAAAACTTTTTTTAAAAAATATAAATTGAAAACTGTGGCGAGCGTAGCGAGCCGAAAAATTTTCAGGAATTTTAAGCGAAATTTTATGGTAAATCTTCAAATTCAGATTACTCGTAAGAGCAAGATTAATTTTTCTGACACACTATAAGCAAATTAATTTTTTTCATCTAAATTCAGAGCAAAATTATTAAAAAAAAAAAAACAAAAAAAAAAAACCCCAAGGCGCCCCCCCCGAATATCAAATGGACCGTGCCTAACTGATCAATATTGAAAACATCCATGATTACTTGTTCATTGCTACAGCTCATTAAATTATCGACGTGTTCCTCAATTTCCTCTAACCACAGTGATATTAAAGAAGATTAATTTGATAATTTATTCTCGTACATTCTTAAATAAGCAATGATGAACAAGTAGCTTACATTAAATCCGGCTCTAACAAATGACATTTCCATATTTAGAACATGGCGTGTCATAACAGCTGAAACAAAAAAAACAAAAAACAAAAAAAAACAAAAAACCAAAAACCAAAAAAAAAACCAAAAAAAAAAACAAAGAAAAAAACAAACAAACAAACAAAAAAAAAAAAAAAAAAAAAAAAAAAAAAAAACCCGCCATAAGCGGGAGAAGATAGAATGTTACTATTCATGATATTGAAGTTAGTTATGTGGAAGCTGAAATGATCACGCCCATCATACATTATGTTGTTCAAATGATGGAATAGCATGCAACATGGGTCCTGTAGCATCATAGCATCATATCCGACTAATTCACTACGTCTTTTTGGCCATATTACATTCTTAGATTGGGGATCACTGACGATGACGGTTAAGTACCCGAAACGTGCATGCCCAAACGAAAAAAATTCTTAACAAACCACATGTTACTTATAGGTAACTCATACAAAACCATCAGATCCATGGGTTATTACAATGGTTTTTATATGTTCCATTTATCAACTCATATCCAGACCATTAGATTACATATAAGGTCATATGATCCTGACGCGAGTTGTTTCTTAAATGTGAGTCGATTGAGAGTTGGGTATGAGTTGCTTGTGGTTTGTTATCTTCGTCAAATAGAAAGAATGAGTTATGTATGGTCCATTAACTTAGTTCTAATTGTTTGTATGAATTCTATGTGGTTTGTTGACTTTGCGGATCAAACGAAGTGAGTTATATACGATTTGCTATCTTAGTTCGAACTGCGTATATAAGTTTTGTGTGGTTTGTTAACTTTGTGGGCCTAACAGACTGAGTTTGGAGTGATTTCTTTACTTTGTCTTTTTGAGCAGTGCTACTTTATCATACTTAGGTTAAACCCTGATATGAATGAATGCATGAACGAACAAATGAATGAATGAATGAATGAATGAATGAATGAATGGATGTTCATTAATGTTGGAGTGGAACGCCCCGGCCACACCCCAATTACAAAAAAAACTTCTTCTTGAAATCTTTATCTTAGATCGATTTAGATCCTCAATGCAATACCATTTAGTACAAAAACGTAGTATTAATAAAGCTTTATTTCAAACGTTTATGATAACAGCATTGGCTATATAAATAATGTTTAGTAGTCTTGAATTGAAGGCCCCAAATTTTATGGAGCTTCAAAATGACGAGCAAAAAAAAAAAAAAAAAAAAAAATGGAAAAAATAGAAATACTTAAAAGGGCATAAACATCAAATATGTGAATGCAATGTCTTATTAGCATCTTATTCAGTCGTCGCTAAAAACAAAATAAAATAAGAATATGTTACTTAAACAACAACAAAAAACCCTGCTTGAACTGTTCATAACATGCTGCGTCGGAGACTGAAAAGTACGAAACAGAAGGTGGTCGAGTTGTTCGAGACGATTTATTTCTCTCGGCCAATGAAAATCTGCGAAATTTCGAATGAAAATCTCAGCCGCCCAGTTCGATCGGAACGAGACGGGAAAGATCTTTTAAAGAGTAGGTGTACGTTAATCTGTTAGTCCAACTGGAACACGAATCAAACGTATTTAAGGCCTATTGTCCTAGGATGGTTCCAGAATCACGTCGACGGAAATGTATGTAAACAGTACGAGAACACTCAAGAGATAGAGGAAATTCAAGCTAATGTCCTGTCCACTAATTCCAGAGCACCCTATCTTCCCGGTTTTCTCTAAAATATGTTAATGTCATCTTCCAAAAAGACATCAATTTTATAGTACTCCTTTAGTTGTAACAGAAAATACCATTCTTTTGTATGTGCTAAGTTAGAAATAGGACGGAAAATAAATTAAGTCTACGGGGATATTCTATAGTAAAATCGCTGAAAATGTGTGACGTCGGAGGCTTTGACGTCACTAGTCCGACTTGCAGACCTACGACGGTGTTATCAGACGAAAAAACAGATAACACCGTCGTAGGTCTGCAAGTCGGACTATGACGTCACTGTTTACTATTGTTGACACGGAGAACAATATGGCGGCGGCTTGAAATTGACATGGGAATTTCTCGTAGACATGTTATTTTTCCATATTGCGGTTTGAAGGCAGCTGATAGGGTAACATGACATTAATTTCCAGTTACGACTAAAGGAGGTCAATTCTCGGAAACAATAATTTGTAGCAAAATTCTTCAGACGACAGAATAAATCGCCCAAACAGGGTGCTCTGGATTTAGTGAACAGGACAGTAATTTAAGAAATTCTCTTTACTAACAATTTATTGTGCACTTCAAATCTGTTTTGCATCGAGATGAATATACACATTCATGATTGAAATTTCCATTTTGTAAGTGATGACATGCATTATAATGTCTAGTATTTTATTTACAGGTAATCGTTGGTCAGCCAATTCTAGTGTCTGCATGGGAGGTCCAAATGTGTACGTAGAGCTTTAATGGCTTAGAATTGAGATGGATTTCTTTCCTTGAAGCAAGTTCAACCTGGCCCTGATGTTTAAATTGAGTTTGATGTAATACTGCTACATATTTAGAACAAATAACCTCACTTCAGAAATCAGAAAATAGTAGTTTTTACTCAATTCGATATGTCGTAATATTTTCTGATTACAATGTAGCCATTTTAAGGGGAAAATCTGATAAAGGCCTGAAAATAATAGTGTAAGTTTTATGTCTGTAAGTCAAATACTATGCTCACATATAAAAGTGAGTTTTTTATCATACAACACAATTTCTTATTGGCAAATCTGATATAACAGTCACTTTTCAGGAACTCTGCACTGTACATGTAAAACAGTGTGTGCAGACAAACATTCATACAAATATATATGCGGAGATGCATCGGCCATTTGGTTGAAGAATACATGTAGTAAATGATATGAATAATCAGGCATCTCAATGTAAATCTAATTATATAAAACAGGTCCGATGCGTTTTGCCTATTCACAG
This sequence comes from Pinctada imbricata, assembly GCA_033119305.1. Lineage (NCBI taxonomy): Eukaryota > Metazoa > Mollusca > Bivalvia > Pterioida > Pteriidae > Pinctada > Pinctada imbricata. The sequence goes on from VSWD01000013.1 coordinate 10,896,271, forward strand.
CATACATTGTATGTGCCATGCACTGCATGGCATGTACACATGTGTTCTGCGAGCTTGTCACATACAAATTCATTAGAGAGCATGCCAGGGTCCAAATATAGAGGAGGAAGCTGAACTCCTGCATTTAGGAACTGCATAAGATGGATATAGGTAGGTATATGTGCACTATGCATATGCTACAAATAGGCAAAATATATCGGACCTGTCCAGTAAACAAACGATTGTAATTAATGTTACTGTCAGTTCTCAATTGGAAGCTAGATTATTGCTATTTAGCTTATAGTTATACGTGTACCACTAACTACATGTATTTGATCATAAAATTGACAGACCATGATTCTCTCTTTTTACATACCTGTACAATGTAGTATGAGCCTATGACCATAATGACACTTTATTAAAAAAAATAATATGAAGTTTGATTTTACTTTAACCTTGAATTTGTTACAGGAAATACATATAGTGAGTCTGTGATATTAACGAGGGATGAATCAGAATGTACAGTCACTTTGTGCTAAACGGGACTGATTATGTGGCCATGGATAAAGCTCTTTAGGGTTTGCAGTTCTGTTATTTAAGAAGTTATGGAGTAACTACATATATAGATAAGGCCTTCTACCATGTCTACCCATTGTGGCAGTCGATGCACAAACCGTATATGTGTGTACATATTCCGACCAGATGTTACAACGTGCAGAAAATTTATAATGTTCCACTTTTTCAATGTTTTAGTTATTTACTTTATAATAATTTACAATTAAATGCATGTTCATGTAACTTGATGAATAGAGTTGAGTCAAGTAAACATTCACTATTCACCTGTACTATTATGTTAATGCACCTACATCATGTACATGTAACTTACAATGCCTTGAAAATCTTAAATTTATAAAAGGTGTGATTTCAATGTTTTGAAAAGTTTCACATATTATTTTGTATCAATAATCATTGTACATGTATTTGTACACTCTGAATACAATGTATATATACATAATAACTTTGCTTGAAAGTGTATGTAACATGTGAAAATTGTTTTACTTGCTTTGAAACTTAAAATTTTATGTCACCTACAATTCGAGATCAACATACATGTAATAGGGATCTGTTTGTCCGTCCAACTGTCCGGTAATTGGTTTTTCACACAAAAATGGCTATAACTTAATTGATTATTGATATACATTATAATTCTACCATATAAAGCTTGCAATAATTGTAAAACACCTTATGAACTTTCAAAGTCACCTTCAAGGTCACATTGTTAAGCATACTACGGTACAGGTGACACACCTCTTAGTTTAATTTTCAGTATGAATATGTATACGATAAGCTCTTGAAACAATATATTACATTGTACATTGTATTATTAATATCGAAATACACGCATGTATGTTCTATTGTTAAAATTTTGACGCATCATCATGATCATGTTTGTAATTAATAATATACATGTAGATTTCCTTGATTATCATGTATTAGAAAATGATTTATTTTATTAATGTCAATTGGAAAAAAGGATTAAAATGCATTTATATGAAATGAAATAAAAGTTGATTTTGATTTCAATACGTAAATGTGTATATATACGGAAAAATGAATGTTGTTGCAAATTAATATCGTTTCGTATTATTTTCACTTAATATGTTACATGTGTACTGGTACATGCATGGGATGATGACCTAAAAATTTGTGACAATACATGTATGTATACGAGGTTTTTATGCAAGTTGTTATTAATATAGATAATAGATCATATCTGGATCATATGATTTTCATGCAGTTGTTAGGTGGTTTGGTTGTGAGTTGTTAGGTGGTTTGGTTGTGAGTTGTTTTGTGGTTTGGATGCAAGATGTTTCTAAATGGATCATACTTGGATTGTACATCTACATGTTCACAAACTTGCAGTTTTCATACGATTTGTTGATATCCAAATATGTATGCGATCCGTTAGCTCATTTGCATGTGAAATTTCAACCGGGAAACTCGCATCAAAACCATGGATCGTAGAAGAATCATATGAGCTGTATACGAGTTGTTTTCAATGGATCATACTTGGATCATAACATATATTTAAGGTTTTCATGCGATCCACCAATATGCAAATTTAATGATACGATCCGTTAGCTTATTTGCATGTGAAATTTCAACCGGGAAACTCGCATCAAAACCATGGTTTGTGTATGATCTGTTTATACGAGTTGTTAGGCTATTTTTTTCGTTTGGGTGCCTTGTCCATGCTGCAAATTTATCTGTTTTTAAATGATACTTTTTATTTGAAGACGTTTAACATTTGCACTACTTAGTCAATGTCCGTGCTTGTGGACCATGAGTCCTCGAGGGCACATGTAGCCAAGTTCGATTAATTTCGGTTGATCGTTTCTTCAATGCATTCAACAGTTTTTTTCTCAGAATTTCTTGAAATGTCTAAATCGTGTGTCCTGTGGCATCATATTCCTCCTTCCTGCTACGTCTTTTGGTACATTATTGACAAAGTAACTTTCACACTTTTTGGCCATATTACATTGTTTAGATTGATGATCACTGACGGGGGTTAAGTACCCGAAACTTTCATGTCTTGTCCATTATGCAAATGTATCTGTTCTTAAATGATGCTTTTCAGTTTGAAGACTTTCAACATCATCGATGAAAATATTGCAATATATAAATTTTCGAAAAAAATAAGAATTAATTTAATGTTGTCAGTCAGATAATGAAGAGAACATAAGTCTTTGCACTCTTCGACCCCTTTTGTACTGTAAGCATCTATTATTAGCAAGACAAACAAGATTGCCAATTCGGATCTTTCTCATCATCATCTTGACATCGCTTATTGTAGAAGAGAAAAAAACAAGGTTTAATGACTGAATAATATCAAGGACGTTCAAGAGTGACAAGAGAATGCAAACAGTTAAGAAATGTGTCAATGTTTCAAGAAAGAAATGTCAAGAAATTCAAGAAATATAACTCTTATATGTTGAGGATATTTTCAATGACATCTTGATTGGAAATTGTCTATTTATTCCAAAATAAGCCTTGATACCTCTTCCAAGTTTGATTTAATACGTTCTAAACAATGACACCTCTCGTTATGTACTAATAATAGTTTTTTTTTGTCCAAAAAAGGAACAAATATCCTGACATTTTTCCATATATTAGAATATCAAATGCGTATATATAGTACACTTGGGTGGATACAAATATTTTTCATAATCATTCTGGAGAGAAAAGAAAATATATGCTGATAAAATATCTGAAAAGCCACAGTAATATGGTTGTACGAATTTAAAACATGTGGGACGCTCTACCTTTATATTTACAGACATAATTCTAGTAATTATCTTATAGCCTCAGCTAACATCAAATGAAATACGACGTAAGGTGAATATTGTCAGTGTGTACAATGAAAACGTACGTTTTAATTTAATTTTATTTTAGAGTTTTTTAACATTAAGTATTCATATGAATACATATATCAAATTATTACTTGAAAATCAACCAAGAATTGAACAAAAGCTTTCACCTTTTTAATTATATTTTAATGTGTCCTACATTGGAAATGATCAAATAATGTGTTCACTGTGTATAAACAAAAACGTAGTAACTTTTGTGTTTGCCTTTTATTATATGTTTAACATTGAAATTATAATTTGATCCTGATTTTAAAAATCTATTAAAAAAAATAACACATTAACAGACGCAAATACTGGATAATAACATATCTTCTCGCTAACTAATAATATGGAAGCATACATAGAGATTATTTTCATTTATGAAGGAAATGAAAAAAAAACCCTCTTCCTTAGAGTTGTCAAATATTGACTTCCTCAACTACCCGGGGCGATCAAATGTTTGTGATGTAAACGTCTTCATATTGAATAGCATCATTTAAGAACAGATAAATTGGCAACATGGACCAGACATGCACGTTTCGGGTACTTAACCCTCGTCAGTGATCCTCAAATCTAAACAATGTAATATGCCAAAAAAGTATGAAAGTTACTATGTCGAAAAAGCGTACCGAAAGACGTAGCAGAATGGGTGGGATATGATGCTACAGGACCCACGCCCTAGAAATTTCAAGAAATCTTGATAACAGAAATTTTAGAATGCGTTGAAGAAACGATCAACCGAAATTGATCGAACTTGGCTACATGTGCCCTCGGGGACTCCTGGTCCACCAGCAGTGACACTCACCAAGTGGTATAAATGTAAACGTCTTCATATTGAATCGCATCATTTAAGAACAGATAAATTGGCAACATGGACCAGACATGCACGTTTCGGGTACTTAACCCTCGTCAGTGATCCTCAAATCTAAACAATGTAATATGCCAAAAAAGTATGAAAGTTACTATGTCGAAAAAGCGTACCGAAAGACGTAGCAGAATGGGTGGGATATGATGCTACAGGACCCACGCCCTAGAAATTTCAAGAAATTTTGATAACAGAAATTTTAGAATGCGTTGAAGAAACGATCAACCGAAATGAGAATGTTCTCCTGAAAATGTTCCATCTGAAAGAACGTACTAAGAAAAATTGGTATACCTGAATACCCTTTAGAAAGAAATCTCACAAACAATCTTACGTTATCTTTACCTGAATTATAGAACAAGCCTGCAAGCAACATCTTTTAGATGAATGATAGAGATCTGATATAAAGTCATTTTATGTCTTTTAAAAATTCTAGGGATGATAGTGACAAAATGAAATCTAGAAATTTTCAAGCCAATACGAATTCCTCATACGACTTTTCAAATATGTACATCCCGCTTTCTCATGACAAAATTAATTATCAATTTTCCAAACTCATTAAACGGTGCTTGCTATGCTACTGAATCGACCCTACAGGAAATTTGGAGCCGCGCACTCTCTGTAATGTAAATCGAAAGTTATCTTACTTTTCTAAATCATCGATTAATGAAGTATTTGAAAAGTTGAAAAGAAAAACCAGTTACTATTTTAATTGTCCTAACAGTATTTTCCTTACGTTATTTAATTCTAATAAATGTCTAGAAACATGATTCCATACTTTCATTACGACATTCACTGTATCGATGCAAAGCGAATTAATAAGGCTAACATAAGAATTGACGTGGATCACAAAATCTAATAAATCTAATAATCTAGAGTACATTTTGAAGCACCCTTCTATTTCAGACAGCCACGACAATTGATCTTCATAGCTCATCGGACGAAAAAACTATTATATATATAGTACTCAAACGTTACTGTCCCAAACAGCATAAAGCAGTAGCTTCTTTGAGATGTTAACCTCAATAGTATTGTTTGCTTGCTTCTGTTCGTTGACTACATGCAGCGAGCATATATATAGAAGACATGGTGTTAGAAAAACTGTGTCTAGTATGACCTCATCCTTTGACTTTGATTGTGCTAGGTCTTGTTTGAAGAATGACTCTTGCACATCCTTTTTTATTCACGACGAATCATTGGAATGTACACTGATGCACACCGTCCTAAATGCTGATGAAGTCAGATCTTATGAGATGGACGGATGGAGTTATTACATATCAGAGGGTAAGGAAAGGTCAATACATTATCGAAAGGAGGGAGGGAATCTCCAACCAGACCCTGTTGCAGCACCAACAGCAAAACACACAAAAAAAATCGATACCGCGAAAACACAGAGACGAACAAGAGACATACGACATATAGACATCAAACAACAAAAGACTACACACTACACATATACCAACGAGACCAATGGGTAATCGGTGCCGACTGAGAACGTCCATTTGTCAAACAAGTAGCAAATGGTGTTGTTATCCTTGATTACATGCGCACAGCTTTCTTACTTTTCCGAATACCCAGAGGTCTCGAAAACGTATAATTGTGGTGTAAAACAACCTTTTCACTGTAAGATGACCACACACAAACGAGACCGCAACAACGAAGGGGCGAAAGCAACACAGATGGATATGTAAATTGATAAAAAAGAGAGCGTACGTAATGCAGTCCGTGCTCTGTCGGTGTAGTGAGTTCATGCATGTTATCACTCGGGGAGTCCGACTGCATTTAGAGAGAACGGGAGGTCGGGACCCTGTCTTCTCTAAAGAGGTTTGGACAGGGCCCGTCATGGAGTCCCGTCGTAGCATTAAGTCAGAGTGCAAGTCTTAAGAATGCGCTTCTGAATATTAAAGGGATTTCAACGATCTTTTGATAACCATATGAACTTATATACATGTAGTATGCATGTCAATAAATAATTTTATGAAGGAAAATTAATAGGTCCGTGATGAAAATCAAGATTTTTGCTTATTTGAAAAACTTGGTAAAAATGCCGGTAACGTGTTGCTAAAAGTACGTTTGTTAAGAAGATGAAAAAAAGTGTTGAAATGCCCTACATTGATTTTTATTTTAGTTTTCTTTATTATTAATATACAATAAAACAGGTTAAAAAGCTTGTATAAAACATGAATTTGAAAAAGTTTTACCATAGGTACTAACTTCACCGATTACCAAAAAATAACGAAATTCTTCAAATGTTAAACGTCTTTAAATTCAATAGCATCATTTAAAACCTGATAAATTTACAGCATGGACCAGACATGCACGTTTCGGGTACTAAACCCTCGTCAGTGATCCTTAGTCTAAACAATGTAATATTGCCAAAAAGTATGAAAATTATTATGTCCAAAAATGTACCAAAAGACGTAGCAGAATGGGTGGGATATGATGCTACAGGACCCACGTTTTAGAAATTTCAAGAATTTTTTAACAGAAAATTTTAAATGCGTTGAAAAGACAGACGATCAACCGAAGTTGATCGAACTTGGCTACATGTGCCAGTTAAGTTAAAAATACTGAATAACAACAATTTTCTAGGGAAGACTTTCAAAGACTTTGAAGAAAATGTATATGTCCTGTTCAAATGAAATAGAACAAATTCTCACGAATAGTGCCATTTTGTTGTTTCTTGAAAAAGCGTCATATCGGTAGAATCTGCCTTATTTCGGGTAGAATTTGAATAATTCCTAATTTTTCGGTAGCCATCAGCTTTACCTTATAAACTAGTATATCAAAAATGTTCCATACGTAAAACAAAATTCATGGGTAATTACTTTATTAGGAGAGGGCATTATATATTATAATGTTGTGCCCAATATTTTTTTTTTCAATCTACGACGTAAAATATGATTAAACTAATATAAACTTAGTACCACGAATCACTTTCTTTCGCATACAGCCCCGAGCAGTCGAATGTTAAACGCCGAGATGACGAAATTTAGAAAGGTAAATACGAAATTTCGTTATCTATTCGGCATCTTTTTTTATGAAAACTAATGAGATGACAAAAGTTTGAAAGCTACTAAAGTTGCTTTCAAAAAAGTTGATAACGAAAGTTCGTTAACTAATCTTCGTTAACGAAATTTTGAAAGCTATGAAGTGTCAAATTTCGTCATCTCGGAGCGTTCTAAATATTGAAAACAATCGCTGACGAAATTTTGAAAGTTTTTTGACCGTTCATGCGCCATATTGTTCTTGCAATGGCTGCAGCACGCCTCGGACAAATTCCTCTGTATTTACTGTATGCGTAAGAATTGTCCAAAAGCATCACCAATGACGCACCTTAAGCAAATCCAGCGATTGAATACATCTGATATAGTTGGTCACAACAAAATTCAGAGTTCGGATATTTAGATGGCATATTGAATGCAAATTACCTAAATAATTGTTGTTAAACTACATTTCACATCATTACACTGCGAAAACGTAAAGGGTCTTTTCTTCAGTGAAATATATGACGTCCGACGCCATATTGTCACTGTTGACTATTTTTGATAAGAAGAATACAAATAAGAAGTATGATTAAGTATTGGGGTACTTTATATGTATTTTATTTTTTCGGGGTTAAACAGATGAAATGGTGAGCTGATGTAAAAAACTGTTATACATGTAACAAGGGGAGTTAACCAGCGGGGAAAATATATGTTATCAATAAAAGTAACTATTGAAAATATTGAGTTGTGGATTTATATACAGAACAGTAATTTTGTTCACGTGAACATTTCTGTATCTTTTAAGGTTCACAGTTCAATAGTCATTTTCCTTACCTATTTTTTTTAAGTTGCCTTTGTGAAATCATAATCTTCGACTTCTTATCTTTATCGTACGCCATTCCGTAATTGTAGGAGGTTAACATCCTTAATTATTTCTGACCACATTTTAATTTCATTCGTCATAGAAATAGACATTTGGAGGAACGCATTTGACTAAAATGGAATCTTTGATATAAACATCAAAGTAGTATACCTTTCTGTTATTCAGTCTCAAATTCGAGAAGGCAAGGCAATATCATTAGAATTTCCATTGGAATGGTTGCCGCCAAAACATGGAATTGAATTTGGTAACACTATACCATGTGTTTTAAATCATTTTGGTTCGAAAAAGTGGTGACGAGAGTTCATAAGCGGAACAAGTAAGCCTGGTGCACCGGGTTTACGATTTCGTCAACCAGTAGGCTGCTTTCTGACTCAAACTTTTACATTTTAATTTTTCCGTTTAATAATTTGCTCTTTCTGAAATAAAATCATTTTTATTCCAGGTACACGTGATTCCGTATCAATGAATGTAACCTATCCAACACCAACAGATGAAGGTAAAAATGCTAGTGCACATGTTGGAAAACTTTTTTTCTTAGAAAGCTGAGATATCCTAATATATTACGGGATAATGCAACAATATAATACAAATATGTTCTGTTATAGTAGATTTCACACGAAATTATTATATTTTGCAAGCTTAAAGGTAATGTTGTTGGTGCTGCAACATTGTCGTGTTGGAAATTCCCTAATTTCTGCAATACATTTCATACTTACACTGGATTCTGGAGATAAATCATCAGATTAAGTTTCCATTCGTGTTTCTATGAAGCTTCTGATTTTTTTTCTCATGAAAAAGTTATGTTATATATATTTATATACTTTATATGTTTTTAAAAATTTGTAATTTTTTTTATCTGGATTTTGGGATGGGGTTTTGAGTTTGACTTGCATTGGATATTTGAGAGACTCAATAAATGAATACATAAAACGGAAAAAAAGTATAAAACAAATGAATTTATAAAGCAAAACAGTTATTATTGTTACAGTAAACAATATACATTTGGCAGAAACGCATATACTTTAAAGCTTAGGGTTACGAAAAAGAAACCATACCTATAAAATGGTGGTACGAAGATAACATTGATAAAGGCGAAGGTTTCTGCATGTAGTATAACATACATACATTTGTACCTCATTGAAACAAATGTCAAGGAAAGCAAATCAGCTACATTTACAAAAACAACTTGAAACGAATGTATCACTTACATCGGTCGCTACGGGGATGTTATAAAAGCATTTGAGATCCCCCTTTCAAGAATGATCAGTGACATTCTACATTGTGATTGAATGGCTGTCATCATCACCAAACAAGACATACTTACCTGATATGTACATCAAAATTTACAGCGAGACAATCACCGAATTTTACAAGTTTCCATGGAGCTGTTGCGACGAGTTTGCCTTGCCTTCTCGACTTTACGACTGAATAGCGGTTAGGTACTTCTGGAATGTTTATTATACTTTAGGGACATACTAATGTTTTAAATTGCTTTTATTAACAACATTATTTTTCGAACTTCTCAGTTTATACATAAATCTGCAGTGACGAGGACAAGTTCAGCAGGCAAATATCTGTCTCATCTTGAACAAAAGACTTTTTAAGGAAGACAATAAATAGATCACCGTACTTTCTATCTAACTGTGAGATAGAACCTGACATGTATATTAAGCTCAGCTTGAACAATCCGTTTCCTTGTAATGGATCTCATTTTTCAGTTACAGAAGATCTATATTCTACTTTAGCGTCGGAAGCTACAAGTATAGGTTCAATACCGGTTACAGGTATATATTTTTCTAATTCTTTCATTCTTAAATCTACCAACTGAAAGTTTATTTTTGATAATCGATTTAAATCTTCTTGTTGCACGGTCTACGTTGTAGACGGTTATTTACACCTATCCAGATGGTGCAATATTTTTCATTGTGAAGCAATGATTGAATTAATGATTGAATGATTAACTGAGCCGTTAATTATCCTTAACTGACCTGACGTCCGTTGCCACCCGTTTCAAAAAATACAACATGACAAAAACAAGAGGCCAAAGGGGGCCACATCGCTCACTCGAGTTGCAAGCAATAGAATGCTATAAGACAATTTGGTAGATGACCTTGAGTACTTGCTTCCTGTAAGGTTTCGTTAAATTCTGTGTAGCAGTTTCAGAGGAGATGTCGAAAATGTGTCATCCAATTAGAGCCCTGGGCGGCGGTATTATTTGACCTGTCGGCATGAAAAGCATAAAATTGGTAGAGGACCTTGAGTTCATGTACTTGCTTCCTGTAAGGTTTTTATGAAATTCTGTGCAGCGGTTGCAGGGGAGATGTCGAAAATGTCAGCCGATCAGAGCCCTCGTCGGCTATATTTGTGATACGATCAGCACGAAAAACGCAAACTTGGTAGAGGATCTTGAGTACTTACTTCCCGTAGGGTTTCATAAAATTCTGTGCAGCGGTTGCAGAGGAGATGTCGAAAATGTGTCAGCCAATCAGAGCATTCGGCGGCCATATTTGTTGACTGATCGGCACGAAAAACATAAACTTGGCAGAGGACCTTGAGTTCTTGTTTCTTTAACATCGGGAATACTGTGCAGCGTTTACAGAGGAGAAATAGAAAATGCGTCTGACTCAGCCAATCAAAGCCCTCGACGGCCATATTTGTTGACTGATCGGCACGAAAAACAAAACCTAGGTAGATGACCTTGAGTACATGTTTCTGTAAGGTTTAGTGAAATTCTGTGCAGCGTTTATTATGCATCAGCCAATCAGAGCCCTCGACGGCCATATTTGTTGACCGATCGGCACGAAAAACACAAACTTGGTAAAGGACCTTGAGTACTTGCTTCTGTAAGGTTTCGTGAAATGCTGTGCAGCGGTTGCAGAGGAGAAGTCGAAAATGCGTCAGCCAATTAGATCCCTCGGCGGCCATATTTGTTGACCGATCGGCACGAAAATGCAAACTTGGTAGATGACCTTGAGTACTTGCTTCTGTAAGGTTTCATGAAATTCTGTGCAGTGGTTGCAGAGGAAAAGTCAAAAATGCGTCAGCCAATCAGAGCCCTCGGCGGCCATATTTGTTGACCGATCGGAACGAAAAACACAAACTTGGTAGAGGACCTTGAGTACTTGATTCTGAAAGTTTTTTTTTTGAAATTCTGTGCAGCGGTTGCAGAGGAGAAGTCAAAAATTTCTCAGCCAATCAGAGCCCTCATCGGCCATATTTGTTGACTGATCGGCACGAAAAACACGAGCTTGTAAGAGGACCTTAAGTACTTGCTTCCTGTAAGGTTTCATGAAATTCTGTGCAGCGGTTGCAGAGAAGAACAGTTGTTTTTGGTTCATTCTTTTTTTCTCTCTCTCATGGACCAAATTCTTTTAATTTCCTTTCCGTTATTATTTTGTAAATGCATGAAATTGTCATCTATTTATTGACCATGAGTAGTTTTCTCCTACTTGTAATGGCGACTTATAATTAGTTAATCATCGGTGATAATTGTTTGATGGCCTAACAATTGCCGTGCAACAAGTGGGTCATTCAACTGCTCCTCGGGCTTCGCCCTCGGAGACAGTAGAATAACCCTTACTGAATTAATTTTAGGTGTTCATGCATAAATGCTATCTAACAGTGCTTGAAGAAAATTACAAACCAATATTCATGCACCAGTTAAGTCGAACATCATGTAATGTTTTCAAAATAATACTGTTTCACATTTAGACATATTTACCAACGTAACAGCTGAAGAAGTGTTTTGCAATTCATCCTCGGATACAGGGTTGTTTCTTCTTAATATTTTATACATTTTCTTTGACATCTCTATGAGCCTGATTAGTCTCAATTTTCGTTCTGGATTGAATAACTCAATTTTACAAATCGTTGACCTTAAATGATTTTATTTTAATCTAAATCAAGGCTTTATCTGTTGTTCACGTTACTTTCGTTACCTAATCACAAACTAAGATATTATACATGTTACTATTCTGCTTACCTAGTTATCCAGTCTTAAATACTGTCTTAGGTGTTTCCTTTTTATTTTTGATATAATATATTATATATTAAAGGACGGAAAAAGGTATCATTGTAAATTACATGTATTACGTTAATTTATTTTAATCACTTCTTCTATTCTATCCAACATGCATTCCTTCACAGAATGGCACCCAGTATTTGGTATTTCTAACGGAGGAGAGTTTGGCGTCTATGACCTTTATACCTCCAATGTTACCCTTGGTGAATGTAATACGTCAGTGACAGATCTAGGCGTAAACACACTGCATCATTACAAGTCTGGATTATTACGTATATGGGAGAAATTGGAGGTCACGCAGGTATTTTATACGTTTATCTGACATCATTACATGTTTTATTTAGCACCAAAAATTAAATTATGAATAAAAAAGCAAAGGCGATGAATAATAAAAGTCATGCATAGAAAATTAACATGGTTAAAACAATAAAGGAAACTTTAGTGACGATAACATGAATATTGTCAGTATAGAAATTTCAAATTCTTTCAGGTGAAACTGAGTATCTTTGAAGAAAACAAAGAAGTACAGTTCTTCTTATTCAATGGAACTGGTTCAAACTCCTTAAATTGGATGGATGCTGATAAATTGATAAACTCGTCGTACTCAGTTACCGATTTGCAGGATCCTATAAATAACTTCTTTTCTATTTACGGGTATGCTTTATTAATTTAGATGTGAGAGGATCTAAAAATCATTATTTAATGATTGAATTGTCATAAACTAGAACTTTATTTATTTCAGATTAAAATATGTTCTTTAGTTAAATTTCAACAGTTCAGATTAAGGATAGGATCAGAATAATAAAGTGCTTCAAAAAGTCTTACTTGCGTTTAAAAATATCATTTCAGCAAAACTGATGTATTAAAAGTAGTTAATATTCAACACCTGTCTTGTTTTACACACATGAAAACTAAATTTCATCCTACCTTAGATCTTTATGACTCTTTCGTCAAGAACAAACCTTATGAAGACGGAAATTAGTAACTGAAATCTCTTAAAAATATTTTTTCAATGAAATTTAAATCGTCATATTTGCAGTTTCGTCATTAAGAAGTAAATTGTGATTCTTTAATTGTGCGTTCTTCGATACCTTTTGATAACCGGACAAGTGGGAGGGTTGTGCGCACGTAATCCGGATAACTACATCATTTGCTACTTGCGTGGCTAATGGCCGTCCTAAGTCGAGACTGGTTTCCCATTGGTCTCGTTTATGTGTAGTCTTTGAATTTAATGCTTCGGTGTCGTGTATCTTTTTTTTGCATCTTGCTTGTTTGTCAAGTGTATTAATTACTTCTTTCCAGCTCTGTCACATGAAAGAAGCTTTGTTTTGGCCTTTTATCAATGAGACATAAAATATATTTTTTGCTATTTCGGATACTAGCCATTTCACCGATAAATATCATCGAAATTAAAGGAGTTTAACATCTAAGCACCATCCCTCCAATGCTGTTTTGAACATAGATTTTATTTGGATATGCTACTGAATCGACCCTACAGGAAATTTGGAGCCGCGCGCTCTCTGTAATGTTAATGTGAAAATCTGACTTCAAAAAATTAAAGAGGGCGCTACTTAAACTATTTATGATGGCGCCGCCGAAAGCATCACTGATGAGAATTTAATATTAGAAACACGTGTCTGGTGCATGTAAATTGATTTGGAATTTTCTTCAAGAAGGTAGAGAGTTGGAACCCTTCGACATTATTAATATAGACACTTATTTCACATTGCAGTGTGGAGCAGTTAAAATCATTCCCCGTGGCCTGATGTTTGTCAAGTGTATTAATTACTTCTTTCCAGCTCTGTCACCTGAAAGAAGCTTTGTTTTGGCCTTTTATCGAGACATAAAATATAATTTTATGCTATTTCGGGTACTAGCCATTTCACCGATAAATATCATCGAAATTAAAGGAGTTTAGCATCTTAGCACCATCCCTCCCATGCTGTTTTGAACATAGAATTTATTTTGATATGCTACTGAATCAACCCTACAGGAAATTTGGAGCCGCGCGCTCTCTGTAATGTAAATGTAAAAATCTAAGTTAAAAAATTAAAGAGGGCGCTACCGAAACTATTTATGGTGGCGCCGCCGAAAGCATCACTGATTGAGAATTTAATATTCGAAACACGTGTTTGGTGCATGTAAATTGATTTGGAATTTTCTTCAAGAAGGTAGAGAGTTGGAACCCTTCGACATTATTGCTGTGCTCGTCATTGTGTTTGGCGTTTTGCTGTTGGTACAGCAAAAGTGTCTGGTTGGAGATTACCTCCTTCTTTCAAGTTACAAGTGCATATGCTCTCTTAGGGATTAAAGTGTTGATAACGATTCTTTACCGTTAAATGGTCTCAAATACTACGATTTGAAATCTATATATTACTTGAATATATTAACTCTGAAATTATTCCTTCATTTCGTCAAAATTCGAAAATTGTTATTTGCATAAACAGTGTGTAAACATATTCAGATCAGAATGAGCGCGCTAATTCACTCAGCCAGTCCCATGAATGAACTTTGCTGCACTTAGGGCTTTCTGCGAAACATGCAGTAAACCAAATGCATAATTTATGCTTGCTTTTTAAAATTCTGACGAAAGAAAAAGAATGCAACTTAATTACTTGAGGTCGTATACATATTTTTTTAGTTGTGTATAATAGGTGGATCTCGTGTGTAGATATAGTGTTACATTAAGATAGCCATGTTCAGGTGGATCCCAACTTGTGAATTTAACAGATGAATTTTGTATTTTAAGGTTATTTTCTATACATAATAGTCACAATGACATAATGAACACAGACATAGATAGGTAATTTTGTTTTCATTAAAGATACAGTACATTAAAGAAAGGTACCCTAACACTTAAAAATTGAGAAATATCAAACATCCATCATATGCTTTTGAACCCTCCAAATTCAGTGATGATACGAATAATTATGTTTATTTGTTTTGTTTTATTTTATAATAACAAGTCATATAGAAGAAATACAAGACATAAAATGATATTGTAACATAAATCTAAGTATGATATATCTCCAAACATTAGGGTACCCCCTTAAAATTTCATAACATTTTTGACCAAGAATATGTACTAAATCCAACTTTTTGCATAAAAAAACAGATTAATTTTTTCATTTTGTAATATTTAATAAAATTATGTATGTAGATGAAGAAAAAATCACATACAGGTACACAGTTTTTGAAATGATCAAGGTATGGCTCCAAACATAGGGGTACCCCCTTATAATGTTATCATATTTTCGACAAATGATATATAGTACATCACATTTGTGTGGGAAAAACAACAGATGGAATTTCTTCAAATTGTATCATTTTATACGATTATGTATATAGATGGTGAAATAATAGCATACAGGTATACAATTTTAAAAATGATCAAGATATGGCTGCAAACATAAGGGTACCCCCTTATAAATTCATCACATTTTCAACTAAGAAATTATACTATATGATTAGTGTGGACATTGATAGATTGCACCATCTTTTGCTTCTTTTGGCATCTAAAATCTTCTGTCTGTGTTTTTCAATGCGCTGGCTCGTCCCTCACCAGCCATTGTAAACCGTTATACGCAGACTGTTGCATATAAGGAA
Source organism: Pinctada imbricata (assembly GCA_033119305.1). Classification (NCBI taxonomy): domain Eukaryota; kingdom Metazoa; phylum Mollusca; class Bivalvia; order Pterioida; family Pteriidae; genus Pinctada; species Pinctada imbricata. Next base: position 10,912,016 of record VSWD01000013.1, read on the forward strand.
AAACCTATAAAGGTTCGAGTAGGGAGCCACCTTAAACGTGGGAAATCAAACTCTCTGAAATGACTAACAACGTGTATGGTGCTTGAATGGAAGACAGGCATAGTCTGTCACATATATATCTCTGTTTTCAAAATCCCGAGTGAAGATTTGCCTACAGAATTTTAGTTTTTCTTCCATATTTGAAATACACTGCGATTGATCGAATTTGAATATGTTGATGTAAAACATATCAATCTCAAGTACGCATAGTAGATTTGCTTTCTATATACTATACATAGATATAAGATTGATAGAGTAGCTCACCTATGTTTCGTCCAACTTGAGTTTCAAAGACGCTGTATTTTTCTATAAGATCTTTATATATGTCCACTGCTACTGCTATTTCTTCATTAAAATTATGAATTGTTCGTTAACTTTATATTTTTATTCTCAGATTCTGATAATACTAAATGTGGACCCCTTTCTGCTTTCACTTAGTCTACACTTTCATGTGTTATCCGTCCATGCTGTTATGTTTTGCTAAAGTATCAATAACCTTATGCAAATATGTGCTTGCATGTTATCACATTCGGTCTTCTACGGAGAAAACTAGATATATATTTTGGTACCCATTTCACAAGCAATAATTTATCAACGCTTGGACGCCAGGACATATGTGACTATGGCAACAATCCAGTTTCTAATCTTTTTACAATGGATTTTGAAAGAAATAAATTATGCATGGTATAATACTGAGCAGACCGTTTGTAACCTTCAGGAATTTTAAGATAAACATACCTAAAGATGGTTTCGAATCAGAAGCAGTCGAATTGCATGCTCTGAATAACTGGTAACAATGCATCAGATTCATAAAACGCTTTTTATAGCGTGGATATGATCCTACTGTAATTTTACGAGCACTCATTATGATACTTGACCAATTTACAGCTTTGAACAAGTGTATATTCTTAAATCTTGCACACTGACTGACTGTGACGAAGGGACAACGGAACGGGCCATGTCCAAACCTCTTTAGAGAAGACGGATCTGACAACCTGTCCTCTCTGAATGTCAGTCGGACCCCTAGGGTTATTACATACATGAGCTCGCTACAACCTGTATTTCATACGCCCCCTTTGTTTATCTATTTACATATCGATGTGTGTTCCTAAGGCTCTGAGTATTGTTTCCTCGTTCATCTAACAAGAGGAGGTAATAAACACTGCATTTCAGCATTCTACGAGACCTCTGTGTAGCCGGGAAAAGTAGAGAGATGTGGGCACGTTATCACGATAAAACGACTTTTTGCTGCTTCCTGCAGTTAATCATCATCAGTCGGCACCGATTGCTCATTTGTCTCTTTGGTTTATCTGAAGTATTTTATGCTTAGAGCTTTTTGTCGTATTTGAAATTCCTTGACCCTTTTGTGTCTTCTCTTTTTATGTCTGCTCTGTGTTTTCATTCTGGGGGTTTTGGTGCTGTGAATGCTTCAACCGAGTCTCCTTGGAGATTCCTTCTTTTAACTGTTTTCTTTTTAAATTTTGGAGCTGAAATGGCTATTTCTCCGAAATGGCGTGTTCTATCCACATTAAATACCCATGAGTTGCGGAAAAGAAACCCTTTGATTCAGATGTATTAATATCAGCTATCCCCTCTCGATTAAAGCACCATTTGATGAGTTTGGACAATTGATCATTTACTTTGTCATGAGGGAGCGTGGTGTACATTTATCGTATTGGCTTAAAAATTTCGAGATTTCATTTTGTCAATCACATCCCCTGAATTTTTAATAGACCAAAAGAAATTTACATCATTCCTGTTTAGATCAGTTCCACAATATTTTGTTACGTGTTCTTTTATCACCATTAGTGCTGACGTCAGATTTCTAGACAAAATTGTAGCTGAACAATTGCTAGAATTAGCAATATATCGAAATTTTGAAGGAGATTTGTGCAGATTTTGTTTGCAGTATATATTAGAAACATCCAGTTTTGAAGTAGGGATGTTGAATGAACAGGTTTCACCGTAACAGTTATGTTTTCTCAAAATGGTAGGGACACTTTCGTTGCTTTTGAACACCCTATGAAAAAACACAGAGCAGAAACGCATAAAAAAGAAACAAAAGGGAAAGGATCACCAAATAGCATCTCAGAAACATACAATACAAATGACAACACATCAACCAACGAGACCAATGAGCAGTCAGTGCCGACTTGAGACGGTCATCTGCCACGCCAGTAGCAGACGCCGTGTTTACTCGGATTTCGTGCGTACAACCCTTCCACTTTAATTTTCCGATTACCCAGAGGTCTCAAAGAACGCATAATTGTGGTGTAAAAATATAGTCGTCAATAAACACAGACGACTATATATAAGCTAACGAGAAAAAGACATTGCCATTGTCAACTTAGAATTGTTGTTTGCCATTTAAAGCAGTTGGCTCTTGACGATTTTGAATTCACTGCGCAACGCGAACTATCGTATACCGGTCGGAATGACGTAAAATGTAAGAAACATGAACAAGAGGCTTACAAAATAAAAAATTTTATATGTTTAATCAAATAACAAAAAGAAAAACATAATGATACATAATGAATCATTTTTTGTTGCTGTAAACCCGCTGGCTGAGACAACCTTTTCAAATAACGTTACGTCACAGTGAGAATTTTTGACGTCACGCGGCAAAAATAATGTTCGTCCTTCCCGCCAAGTGTAAATGAGCTGTTACGCTGCAGAACTTGGATTGCTTCATGATCTATTTTATTTTACTGTAAGCCCTGTCAATTCAGAAGGTAATTTAAAATTTGAATACATATGCTTTTAATGAGTATATTTGGATTTTAAGTGTTCAATAAAAACTGGAAAAGATACTCCGAGAGACGCCAAATCATCTAAAACGCAACGAATCTGCACTAGAAAAGAACCCGCTAGCGCGGAAAAGATTAACATAAATGCACCATGTATGACTCTCGTATGCAGACTGGTACTTGTACAGAGGAATTCTGTTGAGATTTATATGAAATGAATTTGAAATAATATGATTTCCATCCAATTACGGACCGTCATCTCAATATGTCAGAATCAAAAACAAACGAATTTACGACTACGCAAGTTCGATCTTTTTCATATATTTTTGCATGATAAAGTGATTGAAATCGGTATTCAGTTTCCGAAGTGATTTGAGCGGAAAGTAGCCAATATTTAACAAACCTTTTCCCAGTGACGGATTATACGCCCCCACCCAAACCCTAAGATTTGCAAATCATAGGTATAAAACTATAAATATTTATCCATAAAAGATGCATACATGTATATGTAAATATTTACTGCCTCTTAGTTCATATAATTGTCAAATGCATCAATTTCCATTCAAGTTACAGTCACGAAAATTTGTTCTAAATGGCTGAAATGCAAGAGTTTCGGGGGGGGGGGCGCCCCGTAGTTCCCTTAACAGGGCTCCGCCCTGGACCTCGGCGGTCCCCAGACCCCTCGCAAATTTTACGCCCCCCCCCTTTCCCCAACTCAAGAGATGGATCCACCAATGTTTCCTTAGTAACATTTTTGGAAGAATTAAAGTAAAGCTCATGAACTTTTTTAAAACACAATGTGAAAAGTAAATAAAAGCGTCAAAAATGAAATATGAGAAAGTGTCCACATCTAATTTTGACATTGAGCCGATGGAAAACGTCATGGAAAATATATAACATTAGAAAATGCATTGAGTATAAAAGAAAATGCATATTTCATACTATTTATGCTATTAGTGAGTCTACTCAGACCGAGCCAAAAAATGTTGTCCAGAGCAAGAAGATGATTTCCCTCTAAGAAAATCCGCCTTATACGAGATCGAACGTAGACTATTCAGAATGAACGTCTGGATGCATGTCCGGCGCTTTATCGTCTCAGCTATAATACCTTGTTCTCGAACGTTCTCTTGTAAGATTGTACGCCGTATTTCAGAAAACAAATATGGAGTCAATAGTATAAAATGACACAAATTTGAAAAATTGATACAGATAAAATCAAACTTCGAAGAAATGAAAAAAGAAAGCACAACAAACTTCGAAGAAATCTTCATTACGCATTCGCGTAACCAATATTTTGAAAAATGAGAGGGAGCTGGGAAACTGTCGAAATTGCAAGTGATAATGATCGTTATTTTTATTTTTTTTTTTTTTTGGTTTGTTTTGGTTTTTTTTTTTTTTTTTTTTTTTTTTGGTTCCTTTGTTTTTGTTTTCTGTTTTTTGTTATGAGAGGGGCTCCGCAGGAAGTTGAGAGAGAGGGAGAGATCACATAAAAATATTTATTTTTTCGTTAATTCGCTCAAATTTTGAATATGATGTGGTAGAAAAAATTTCTTTTGTTGACGCGTCTCAAGTTCACCTCATTTACACTCTTATCGTGTCTTTTTATCGTCTGTACAAGACATCAACAAATCCTCCATCTTCATATAAAATTCATGTAAAATAACGGGTTTTAAAAAAGTAAATGATCAATGTAAATGTCCCTGGTCAAGCATTATTATAGATCCACCTGTCATGTTTTGTTGGTGTCAGTATTTGTCAAGAAAAAAAATCTTTTGTGCAAATGTTCATATCTCGTTCCTTGAAATTATTTAGAGGTACGCAAATATTATTAATTTAATTATTTCCATATAGTGTCTGTATTACGCCTATACAAACGTTATGACGTCATTAACGTGGAGCCCTGTTCAAATATTACGTCGCCAGTTTTGAAATTGAACATCAACAATGCTTTAATTTCGTCAATTGCAAAGAAAACCAGATACCTAAATAGTTATTAATTAAATCATAAGCAATGACTATTATAATAATCTGTCAATCGATGTATTGACAAAAACCGATACACAAACAAAATATAATCCGCTTCGATGATCGGATGCCAATCCGCTGGAGGAGATGGAAAGGGGGGGGGGGGGGTATTTGAAAATCCTGTGCAGGGTACCTTGTAACGCGAATAGCGTGAAAAAGAGCAGGTTTTGCTCAAGTTTTATTGAGTTTCGTATATAGCTTGAATCAATGACAAAATCGGTATATATATTTAAAGTTGGCACTGATCAACAAAAAAAAAAAAAGCAAACGGATGCATTACGTCAAATATACTTTCCTGTCAATTGTTAATTATCAGTGTACCTATAATTAATCTTATGATAAGGATTAAAAGATAGAAAAATATGTAGCAAACATGTCAAAATTGAAAAGAATTACTAAAATCTAGGTAGGTAAAGGGGCAGTCAGAGGAAATTCTATCTGTATTTCATGTTTTGGGTGGTAAGCCTAGACTATTTTCATTGCAGTCAATATGCCTTATAAGAAGGAACATAAATAATGAATGTCAGAGCAAATTTAATTCTTATTCATCTTTTTATTATTGGAAAAGGCCAAAACTTTGGTAGAAAAACCTTGAAGTCAGAGGAAACTCTGTCCATATCTTCTCTTTTTGCGAGGCAACCTTATAATTTCTTTTAAAAAATATAATGTACTAAAGACATCAATCATTGATTAGTTATTACTTTGAAAGTGACATCACTTCTTGTCGCACATATTTTGACAATTATTCACCCTACACAGTATGCTAAAAGCCATATTTTACATTTATGAGATGCTACTTTTAAGGGTCCTTAAGTATGACAAAAATTAAGATTTTGTCCCCTTTTATATTATTTTGTTTTCTTACCACCCCATGCTTTAAAAAAAGTAAAAAAAATAAATTGATAAACAAATTGAGTAATTTTCTGTACAGCTTTAAAATATAGCACCATTCATAGTTATCTGAGTACTGTATTTGACAGTGGATTAAGGTGCCTACTTTGTAAGCCATTTACCTTACAATACTTCTGACAACCAAAACTTAATTTTACATGAGAGCAATGTTCCATTATTACAGTTAAGAAAAATAACAATTTTAAGTTGATGACATCACTCGTAATATGAGAACCCAACGTCCTTAAGTGAAAATAAGGGAGTCGTGCGGCACTATCAGTTGTTCAAACTATCCTGCGATATCAAAGAACAAATAGATAATAATAATAGCCCCCTTTTTACAGATGATAACGAATCTAACACATTAAATGTAGGGGGAAGTGTGAATCGAAATGAAAAAGGCGTGAAAAAAACAGTACATGATATGCAGCTGGATCAGGCTCATTCATTCAATAAAACACGTATTCCGATTGAAATTCGGTGATGAATGTTATAAAGATAAAGAAACATTAGAAAATTACAATCAATATATAGCTACACGTAAGCCTATACGAATAGCATTTTATGCAAAATCATAATTGATCAACTATATCTACGGGAAAACTTAATGCAGACAAAACATCTGATCAGTCAAGATTTGGATCTGTCCCTATCCGATTAAACACTGCAATGATTTCCCGGATGATTAATGAGTTAATGAATTCAATTTGTCACTTTAGTAGAGTTTTTTTGCCCAAATGATTTGGTATCGTTTAAAAAAATGTATTTGTGAAATCTAAAACAAAGGAGGGGATCTCAAACAACACCAGGTTGTAGCTAAAGTTCCGTCCATTTATTCCCTTACTTGACCTGCATCATAGTTACGTTGGAATTGTAAATTTTATTCTGCTTGATTTGATTTCTACACAACTAACTAGAAAGGTTTCTTGTTGCTGTTGCAACAAGAGTGTCTTTCTCCTATACAATTTTTGGTTTGGAAATATGAAGGACGTCACATTACATGTATTTATATTATATATTTAAGTTTTCAAATAGCAGTAACATTAAATTTTCAAACCGATAATTGTTGGTGAGCAACCATTTGATTTGGGGGGGGGGGGGGGGGGGGGCAGGAATTCTATTGCCAGCCGGTAAAATTTTTTCAGCAATTTTCTGAGCAGGCCATTTTTTTCAGCCATTACCAGAGTCTGAGAAAAATTTTCGCCGGTTCTTCGGGCTGGATTTAAACAAATTGTCAAATGTTGTGAATGTCTGTGTAAGTTAAACTCCTCGCTGTTACAGAGTATGAGTTAATAACCGTTCCTTCAGATGTCTCTTTGCAATTAGCGAATTTCAGACAGATTGTATGATGTTTATATAGAACCTTTTCTAGATTTTTGTGCCTATGCGTATTAGGTCTCTGGTAGATACAGCTATGTGAACAGTTTGTATTTATATTAATTAATTTTTTGACTTTAAATTGTCTGGCACAAAGGGCCAGCAAAAATTTCCATATCATGCAATGTATCCTTACTTTTGCATGGTCCGGGAAAAAAAATTGCCGGCCCTTTGGGCCGGAATATTTTTTTCAGCATTTTTCAGAGCCGGGATTTTTTTTTTTTTGCAAATTCTTCCTGCCCCCTTCCCCCATAAAAAAGGCGAGCTCGTAGCTGTAGAACCAATTTTCTTGAGAAGAGAAATGGTAATAACAAGTTACGTTCAATATATATATATTTAAATACCATGAGGTTCTCGCTGTGCAGGTTCAAATTTGGACCCCCCCTTTCCTTTTTTCAAAGTTTATTTTGAATTTCCATCATGGCGACATCGTTCAATATAAACAGAACTGTTTTCGAAAAACGAGGAGAGGGAAGAATGTTGGAGAAATTGTTCATCAATTTGTAAATAAACCAACCGAAAATTATGTTCGAACGTTTGCTAGAATTAGAAATTAAAATTGATGTTCAAAATATAGTTATTGAAGTTTAGAAACAGGTTTGTAGGTTAGAAATCGGAATCAAACTACCACTTTTTGTGTGTAAATTCTGGTTTGTAGCTGATCTCTTCTAAATTAATCAACTGTTTTAAAATCAAATTGTGTATATCGAAATGTATTTATGAAATGCATAATGTTACTGCTATTTGAAAACTTAAATATATAATATAAATACATGTAATGTGACGTCCTTCATATTTCCAAACCAAAAATTGTATAGGAGGAAGACACTCTTGTTGCAACCGCAACAAGAAACCTTTCTAGTATTAAACATTCTTATCATTACAGGCATTACATTGATACGTTTATAAAACGGATATTTTACATAAACCGAAGTTATGGTGGTTGTGGCGCTGACTATGGTTGGATGTTTGTACTTGATGGTTATGCAAATGGTTGTAATGAGGATAAACAGCAGAGTGTTACTATCTATTACAGTCCAAAATCAACGTTCTCAATATATACTGGTAAATAGAAAATGTTTTCAATCAATTATAACTTTTATCTTATCTGTAGTTAATTCAAATGTACAAAAGGCATTGATCAATTTTAGTCTGCATCTATGTTTTTTTCGAATATTTCTATATTTGCGATGTTTCAATTTTTTGGTATTCCCACGTCTTACATATATGAGCGAAACGTTTTGGATAAGTAACATGAGTCATATGCTACATGGGAATAATTTCTTCGGCCAATTGACCCTTCCGATTGCGGAAAAAAAATTGCAAAATTTCGTGACGTGACAATGCTTTTATCTCGGACAAAAAAGCTTCGAACCTCGGTCAAACATCGGAATTGTATTGTGACCCCATAAAATTTCTGAAAATTTTCCCGCCTTTCGAAGGGTTAATTCTACACTCCCTTCCGCTGATACACTGGAGATAGCTCATTAGATATAAGTTACCCTTTGTGTTTGTGTAAAACTGTACCATGGTATGCGACTGTTTGTTGAAATTTTATTTTCCCATTTTTAAAAAATTTTGTCCAAAATTCGTAAGCTTTTCGAAAGAGGTTCATGGATTCTTGTTTCGACGTTCATGTTTGACTTTCATTCATTGATACAATCATATGCTACTCGGTATTTAGCATATAAAGTCGAAGGATTCCAACTCTATAACTTCTTGAAGAAAATTCCAAACCAATTTTCATGCACCCATTTACCTTTGGTATGCTTTTTAAATGCATTTCATATCAATTTTATCGAAAACAGGAGAAGAAACATTACAATCACTATATACATGTATGTAAAACAAGGAAAGAAATGACATATCTTCTTCTAATCTACTTTCAGATTACAGGATTGCTGACAGTCTTGTAGTTTTCATTAAGGGGAATTCAATACCTAATCAATGCTGTCAAGGTAAATACTACATTGATCATTGAACTATCAAATTGGTATCAAGGTACCATTATACGAAAACGAGAAACGTTACCAGATCTAGTACCAAGACGTGCATTGCCGGATCTTACTACAAATTTATCTGTTGATAAATGATGCTAAAACATGGGTTCTGTAGCATCGTATCTAACCCATCCTGTTAAGTCATCCGGTTCATTTTTTGACATAATAATTTTCGCACTCATTAGTCATATTACATTCTTCAAAATGAGAATCAATGACGAGGCTTAAGTACCCGAAACGCGTATATCTAGTCCATGCTGCAAATTTATCTGTGGTTAAATGATGCTAATGAATCTGAAGACGTTTAACATTTGTACAAAAAATGTACTACTTGGTAAGTGTCACTACTGGTGGACCAGGAATCCCGAGGGCACATGAAGCCAAGAAACGATCAAATTAGGTTGGTCGCTTCTTCAACTCAGTCGAAGATTTCTGCTATCAAAATGTCTTAAAATTTCTTAAACGTGGGTCTTCTAGCATCATAATCCACACATCCTGCAACTTTTTTCGCTTCATTTTTTGAAATAATCGTTTTTAAACTATTGAGCCAATTGTTAAGATTGAGGATCACTGACGAGGGTTAAGTACCCGAAACGTGCATGTCTGGGCCTTGTTGCACATTTATCCGTTGCTTAATGATGCTACTGAATTTTAAGACGTGTAACTTTTGTACCACTTGGTAAGTGTCAGTGCTGGTGGGCCAGGAGTCTGCAATTGGGATAAAGCCCATCTATTTGTTAATGAATATATTATCCTTATTCTTTGTGTTATTTATGTTGAATTTTTTAGATAAAGTTTCTACATAATTGAACAAATTGCCCTCTAAAATACAATATATCATTAATAATTATCAAATCGAAAACAGTCGATCACATATCTTATTATATCAAATAATTCAATTTATCAAGGACAAAATAAACTTATCATGCGCACTTCAATCGCTAACATTAGATAGAATTACAAGTCAAATAACTATGTCTACAGACACTTCAATATATTTCATAACAATTACGGGATCAGATATACATTTGTAGCTGCTCTAATACGGAACTATTTACCTTCTTGAGAAAAGTTTCAACCCAATTTCAAACCATGTATTTGACATCAGATACGTGTTTCGGTTATTAAATCCCCATCAGTAATGCTTCAAGCAAAAGTTATTTTCAAAAGCCGCCATAATTCATTTCAGTATCGCCCTCTGGGTTTACACTTTCAATTTGAATTTGTCCATTTACTTTACAGAGTGTGTCCGGCTCATAATTTCCTGTAGGGTAAATTCAGTAACACATCTAGATAATATTTATGTTCAAAATAGCATTGAAGGGATGGTCAGATGTTAACCTCCTTTGATTTCTGTGATACTTTTGGATGAATGAAAAGTTACTGAAACACCAAATTTGAAAATAATATATATGGTGTTAAATTAGAAGATGTATGCTGTCATTGTCAACAACGGTTTGTATTTTTTATAATTTAAATTGTATTTTGTATAGATAAAGGTTTATACTTAAAAAAAGATTATCCAAAATACAAAAAAAAAAAAGGAAAAAGAAAATCCTGATGATTTGAAATGGTCTTCTATTTTAGGTAGCTGTCCGTCCCTTTACTACATGACGAATGAGTCTACATGCCTGAAGCTTCACTATGGTACTATAACGTACACGGATATGCAAAGCGTTTGTCATGCAGAGGGCGGGGAACTCGTGAAAATAGAAACAGATGTCCAGAAAGAAAATTTAGATTTCTACATAGGTAACTCTTATCTTTTTTAACAATCCTATCATAGAGTATACAGGAATTGAAGAATGACTTTAAGAAGAATCTCACCAACATCATTTTGATCTATAATATGATGTTATTGAATTTGAAGACGTTTAAGAATTGAACCACTTGGTGAGTGGCACTGCTGGTGGACCAGCTGTCCCCGAGGGCACATGTAGCAAAGTTCGATTAACTTTGGTTGATCGTCTGTCTCTTCAACGCATTCGAAAAGTTTCTGTTATCAAAAATTCTTGAAATTTTTAAAACGTGGGTCCTGTAGCATCATATTCCACCCATCCTGCTACGTTTTCGGTATATCTTTGGCCATAATATTTATTATACCTGTTTGGCCATATAACATTGTTTAGATTGAGGATCATTGACGAGGGTGCCCGAAACGTGCATGTCTGGTCCATGCTGAAATTTTATCTGTTCTTAAATGATGCTATTGAATTTGAGGACGTTTAACATTGATAAAGCCTCTGAAACCTTTAAGTTATATTGTATTACTGAAGTACATTATAGACAAACATGCTTAGTTTGGACAAGTCGAATTTTCCAAGCAATTGTCCCACAGAGCAAACAAAATTGGGACTTTTGACAAAACGCTTATGTTTAGATGAATTATTGTCTATCAAAAGAGGCTGACAAAAAATAAGATATTGATGATCCGTCACGTTAGTAGCTAAGTATATGGTTTTGAGAATCACATGCGTAGAACATCCATCTTTCAGGTATTAAGGGACGTCTAAGAACGCGCACTTGTTTTTATACATGTGATAACGTTCTCCTCACCATACATACCAGATCTCATTGGCTGTAAGACTCATGTTAGTTATGTGGCCCCTGGCCTCTCGCTTATCAATTATGTCTCGTTTCGTGCGCAACGATATGCTCGCTGTTGCAGGATTTTGTTGAATACAATTTTGCATATGCTAGCATTAGTTAATACAATTTTTATTTAGCAATTTCATATTGCCAAATAAGAAAACGCAATGCATTTAGCTAGTCAATGAAAGGCATGAGAAGAGAGTAGTTAGTTATACACCGCCATTCAAAATTCTAAAAAAACAAAGAAATGCAATATTATGGGAAAGAACGAATTATGAACACTGATAATTTTAAACGTAATCATTTGATAGCATACAGATGACTCCCTCCAAAGAAAGTAAGAGCAAGAAGCTGGAGAATGAGCATCTCAATAACTAATGAGATACGCAGAAGACACTTATACTTCCAAGTTTCCAAAGTCCCTTATCATATACCAAATAGTCGTGTAATAGTTCACTTCTAGCTCCTCGGCGGATTGTTCTGTTCTTTTATATTCCCCTATTAGCCTAGTTTAGTTAACAGTTATGTTTATCACCATCCCCCCGGTGAAAACTTTAGATTTTAGCGCCGTTCAGATAATCATTAAATGGCGTAAATCTCGTAAATATTCAATAACGCCCTCAATCGGAATAATTGCTGTTTGGGTCATAAGACTAGGACAACTTTCATTGCAAATTGATTGAATGAGAAAAACTTAATTACTCTCTGAATAAGAAAAAGTGAATGTTTCTGGCTGATTACCTATCTTGTTCTTTTGCATTGCGTCTATTGAGATATATCAAACGGTACCAATATCGAGATTTGAGTGTTAAAACAATATCGAAGATTCTTGGATTAAGCGAACGGATTCTTGCATGCGTTTGGTCAAGTCGTCAGAGTACGGATAGTATTTCGTACAACACATACTCAAATTCATTGTGTCTCTCATGTGTCTTGGGCATCACACTTAGTCTGAAATGTTGTTGAAGAATTTAACGAGTTTGAGGAGTTGCAACTTATAAACTTCTTGAACACAAAGACAACATGTGGTAAACCCCATCAAAGCGGCACTTTGATTTCGACAAAATTTGTTTTTTAGTCCCCTACTGGCAACGCCGAAGGGGACTCTTAGTTTCCTCTCGGTCTGTCCGTCTGTCCATCTGTCAGTCCGTCTGTCACATTTTCAGTTTTCCGGACTCTTTTTCGCTGTTGTTGCATATATTGAACTCATTTTCAGTATGCGGATATATCTTAATGTGATACAGATCAAGTTTGAGTTTGGTTCTGATTGACCTATTTTTACAAGAGTTACGGCCCGTGGACTTAGCAAAGCTTATTAAATATCAGTTTTCAGGACTTTTCTTCGGTTCTGTTGCAGATAATGAATTGATGTTTGGTATATGAATACATCTTAGTGTGGTACAGACCAAGATTGAGTTTGGTCTCCATTGACACATTTTTACAAGAGTTATGGCCCTTGAACTTCGCAAATTTCTTGAAATGTTTAGTTTTCCGGACTTTTCTTCGCTGTTATTACAGATAATGAACTGATCTTTAGTATGTGAATAGAAAATAATCTGATACAGATCACGTTTGAGTTTAATTCCGATTGACTTATTTTTAAAAGAGTTATTGCCCTTTAGTTTTCCGGATTTTTCTTGGCTGTTATTACAGATAATGAACTGATTTTTAGTTTGTGTATACATAATAATGTTATACAGATTAAGTTCGAGTTTAATTCCGATTGACTTTTTTTCACAAGAGTTAAGGCCCCTGCAGTTAGCAAATATCATGAACAATAAGTTTTTCGGACCTTTCTTCAGTTCTACTGCAGATTTAATGAACTGATTGTTGGTATATGAAATCCAATACATCTTAGTGGGATACAGACTAAGTTTGAGTTTGGTTTCCACTGACCTATTTTTACAAGAGTTATGGCCCTTCCACTTTAATTTAATGAAATTTTCTGTTTCCCGGGCATTCTGTCACATCAATACAGCGTCTCCTTATTACGATTTACCATGTATTTGTATTTCTAACTAGAAAAGTATGATTATGAAAAACTTTGAAAATAGGGCCGATGAGGCAGGTTTCGGAGAGTTAATCCTCTTAAACCCTCTTGATCAAAATTTCAAACCGTTATGAATGTATCATGCACGTTTTTGGGTGGTTAATCTTCATCACTGGTACTTTAAACCAAATGTTTTCAGACAAAGCCAAATTTATCTTAGTTTCTTCACTTGCTTTATCCTACAGTGTTGAGCAGTGTTGAGCAGTTTAATATTCTTACAATTATCGAAGGTCAATATCCTTACACCATCTTTTTCTAACGTGGCAAATGCCCGTTTTAGTCGGCATTGCTGACTTAAAAGAGAGATCAGAGATAACTTGGCTCCTGATTTCACTCCCATATTTGGAATTCGTTTTTTTTTTTCATGCGGTTGAGGTTTTTGCTAGATTGCTTTGTTCCCTGTTTTATCCTGGTTTTGTATGTCTTCGGTTTATGGTTTTTCTGAATTATTGATTTTGTGCAGTATATTGGGATATGGTCATTATCCATATTTGTCATTGGCCCATTTGTCTCATTGGTTTATCTGATGTCGTTTGTGTTGTGATCATTCAAATAGGGGTAATTTGGTGTTTTGCTGTTCTATTTTCACATAAGCGTGTTAATACAAATATCAAAGAAGTAACCATCAGTTATCTAGTCTCAAAGTCGAGAAGGCAAGACAAAACCATGAGAATTCCCGTTGGAACGGTTACGAACCTCGGAATTAATAACAAAGTGAGACCACGTGCCCAAGAAGAGTCATGTTGTTTTTTTTTTCTATGGATACTGCAAACGAATCTTGTTGGAGATCCCGACTTGTCTTTTTCATATAGCTGACAAATATAAAATGAATCCAGTTTTTATCCATGATTGAAAATTTAACTATTTAACTTGTAATAAACATTAAAGAAGTACCTATTAGTTATTCAGTCTCAACATCGAGATGGCAAGGTAAAATCATTAGAATTTCGATAGGAACGGTTGCGGACCTCGGAATAAATAACATTCCGTAGTGAGACCAGGTGCCAGGGAGAGAGTCAGTATTTCTTATTTTTACATGTATCGATTATCACTATTTTTGTTTGTACAAATGTACTTTTTAATGTACTGCAGATTCTATTGTTGGTGTTACGGATGTAGATTTAAGAATAATGATACAAGGCCGAGAGGAAACACCGTTTGGTATTTGGAAATTCGATGATGGTTCTGAAATGACCTATTTACCATGGAAGCCAGGCCAGCCAAATAATCCAGATCACACCTGCATTTCTATGCGTGTTGACAGCTTCTTATGGAACGATGTGAAATGCACTACAGATGTTATCTATGAAAAGGCATTCGTCTGTGAAACTAAACCATATTGATTTATTTTACGATCTTTAAAGTTAAGGATAATATGCTGTTTCCTTTTAAAAATGACATTCTTTTTATATATATAAAGTTATGTCAATGCTTTCTAAAAAAACGATGCTAAACTAGGCAACATAAAATTGCACTTACATGAAGGTTAAAGTTCTAGAACGTTATGAACTTATGTTGATATATTTTCTATATCAATTCACAAATCCAATGGGAAACATTGTCAAACATAAATATTGATTCTCTCAACTAGAGGGAAATGAATCAAATAGATAAGAGAACTGAATATAGTTACCCCTTTGCAGAGTCCGTTTTAAGTAGCAATATAAACGAAATTGTGGTTTCATTAAAGACGACGTGCTATAAGGATAAAAAGTAAAATGTTTTTTACCCCAGCAACAATGTGTGTGAGGGTGTGTGAGGATGTGTGTCTGTGTGTGTGTTGGGGATTCTGGATTTACTTTGTCCGTCAATCCGTCCGTCCGTCCGTCCGACCGTCTGTCTATCTGCCCGTCACTCTGTAGAAGAAAATTTTTCATCGCAACTCCTCCCAGACTATATGATGGATTTCATTGAAACTTTACACAATGAAAGATAATGATATGTAGATGTACATGAAGAAAGGGAAATGCTGTCGAAAAAAAAAAAAGACCTGAGGTACAGTCCCGACCAGTCGAAAGTTTAATATTCGCTTTCAATTCGTAAACGAATTGAAAGCTTTTTGAATGCTTAGCTTTCAAAATTTCGTCAGCGATTGCTTTCAAAAGTTTGAATGCTCGAGAGATGACGAAATTTCGTCAACGATTTCTCCTTAACTAATTTTCGTCAGCGATTCCCTAGCTTTCAAAATTTTCGTCTGCGAAAGCTCATAGCTTTCAAAATTTTCGTTAACAAAGATTAGTTACTGAAATTTTCGTCAGCTACTTTTCGAAAGCTTTTTAGAGCTTTCAAAATTTCGTCATCTCAGTAGCTTTCAAGAAAAAGCTGACGAATAGTTAACGAAACTTTCGCATTTAGCTTTCAGAATTTCGTCATCTCGGCGTTAAACTTTCGACTGGTCGGGGCTGTATGGCCCTTTGACTTAGAATTTTCATGCATTTTCAATGTTAAACCTTGCTTCGCAACTCCTTCCGAATCATATGATTGATTTTAGTGAAACTTTACACAATGGAAACATTAAATATATTTCAATGAAACTTTAGACATGGAATATTCATAATATGTAGAGGTGCATGAAGAAAGGGGTTTGCAGCTGTACTTAGATTTATGCATTTTACATGATGAATCCTGTCATCATTCATCTCATAAAGCTATCTTATACATATCATAAAGCATTTGACGTACTAAGTATTTCATTCGATATATTGACCTTAACCCTGAATGATGACTTTAATGAGAGAAATATCCATTTGGAAAATTAAAGGAAGGTCAGGTCATAAAATGGATCTGCTCAGAAAAGTAGATTTCTTTTTGTATCTGATGTCCTATTTCCGTTGTAATTAAATGTTACTTAATCTCCTCCCTTCTTTTTTTAATGACACAATGGTAAGTAAATGTGAATTTTATGATTATCTTATCCTTTTCTCTTAAAGTCTTAATTTTCAAATGAAAAAAGTCTCGATTTTTTCAATGTAGACAAGAAGACAGGAAATCGTTTCAGTGATCATTTGATACGTATTTGAATTGAGGAAAAATCTTTTGAAAATATTATGGGTTAAAAATGATGATAAAATATTTCAAATACACGAACACAAATTTTAAACATCTACTTTTCAACTGCAGACTTTCATTTCTTTTTTGTTGAAAAGAGGTATTAAATGTTGACTCTTTATTTTTAAATCTGTGGCTTCATTTGTCTCCTTATTATTCACAATCAAAATCATTAGATGCTAGTCTTCTGACTCCTTAATTTTATCCAGTATCATAATCAGTTTTGATCCGGTGATTAAAAAATGTTTGCCTTTTCACAGCATGATAAAATTATAGACTTCTTATATATGTTTATAAATTCTTCAATTGATAACTAGATTTTCAATCAACATGCAGTGATGTAGGATCACAAACAACGATTTGTTCATCAAAATGTGTAAACGTTTAAAAGTGAAAGATATCAATGGTGCCTGTACCAAAAAATCTGATCACTGACGAGGGTTAAGTACCCGACACGTGCATGTCTGGTCCATGCTCCAAATTCATGTGTTCTTAAATTATGCTATTAAATTTGAAATTATTTAACATTCTACAAAATGCAGTATTTTTATTCGGTGATATATGACCGCTGAAATCTAATATATTATGACATTTTGTATTTGGCAGATACATGTACTATGTTAAGACTTTTTTTCATAAAACACACATTGTGCCTTCATAAACGTTGCTCTGTTTGTTTTATATT
The DNA here is from genome assembly GCA_033119305.1 of Pinctada imbricata. Taxonomy (NCBI): domain Eukaryota; kingdom Metazoa; phylum Mollusca; class Bivalvia; order Pterioida; family Pteriidae; genus Pinctada; species Pinctada imbricata. Next base: position 10,929,470 of record VSWD01000013.1, read on the forward strand.
CTATATTTCATTCAAATTGTTTTATTTTAGGAGGGTGTTAATCAGGAGAATTTCAAAAGTACAAAATGTGATCATACGGAGATGTGCAAAACTCATTTTGTTGATTTTCCCAATTTTGGTCAATTCAAAGGAGTTAGAAAAAAAAAACCAAAAAACAAAGTCATATGTATATATATATATATATAAGTATTCATCTTTGTCATTAGAATCTTAATCACCGGTTCCATTTAAATCAGATAATTTCAATGTATAGTCATATATATCGACATATTTGCGGCGTGTTAATTTCGATTGACTCTGCGTTCTTAGCGAAACTGAAACGCTTGCGAATGAAATAGATTTTTCAACATAAATGATCATTTTGACATATATTTACTATATGAGTTTCCCTGGTTTATATATTTGTCTTTCCATATTTAGAATGTTCGTTGGTCACGAAGGCTGTTATATGACAGAAGAGTAAAGAAACTCGCCTGCTTCTATTTCCGTAAAATATCTATACACAAAATAATGTCTAAGAACCCTTTCTTAAAAGCTCGATTTCTGAAAAAATTCAATTACAGTATATTCGTGTATATGCTCAACCAATGTATTTCCCTTAGATGAACGCGTATAAACTGAACTCACGTTGACCACAATTTTAACGTCACTTTTTCATCAACGAAAGAGATTTCAGAAAACAATAATGAAACTGTCAATTGTTGTGCTTATGTGTATTATGTCATAATTCGTGTTTTGTCACGGGTAATTAACACATAATTAAAAATACAACAAGTGTATTATTGTCCCATAACAAACACAAATCCAGACCTTATTCTATAAATCTAAGAATGTTTTTTTCCAATTTCTTATTTAGAAAATTTGACTTTTACAGGGATTATTTGATTTCTCATCAGGCCATTTATTAGCCGAGTTGCAAAACTCGGCTCTTAATTTGATTTGAGACGGGGGGGTGGGCGGGCGGGCGGGCGTCTGGGCGGGCGGGAGGGCGTCAACAATTGGTTTCCGGATTATAAGTCAACTACGAAAGAGGCTATAACAATGAAACTTCATACACTTACTCACAATTAGTCAAGGATGAGCCCTATTGATTTTGGGGTCAAAAGGTCAAAGGTCAAGGTCACAGGACTCAGATGATTGAAAATGGTTTCCGGACCATATTTCAGCCTGTATTGCACCTATAATCATGAAACTTGCCAGAAATGTTTCCCTTGAATCAAGGATGAGGCCTATCGATTTTGGGGTCAAAAGGTCAAAGATCAAGGTCACAGGACTCAGATGATTGAAAATGGTTTCCGGACCATATTTCAGCCTGTATTGCACCTATAATCATGAAACTTGCCAGAAATGTTTCCCTTGAATCAAGGATGAGGCCTATTGATTTTGGGGTCAAAAGGTCAAAGGTCAAGGTCACAGGACTCTGTTGATTGAAATTGGTTTTCGGACCATATTTTAGCCTGTATTGCACCTATAATCATGTAACTTGCCAGAAATGTTTCCTGTGAATAGAAAATGACCACTTTTGATTTTGGGGTCAAAAGGTCAAAGGTCAAGGTCACAGGACTCTGATGATTGAAAATGGTTTCCTGGCCATATTTTAGCCTGTATTGCACCTAAAGTCATGAAACTTGCCAATAATGATTCCCATGAATCAAGAATGACCCCTATTGATTTTGGGGTCAAAAGGTCAAAGGTCAAGGTCACAGGACTCCGATGATTGAAAGTGGTTTCCGGACCATATTTCAGCCTGTATTGCAATTATAATCATGAAGCTTGCCAGAAATGTTTCCCATGGATCAAGGATGACCACTATCAATTTTGGGGTTAAAAGGTCAAAGGTCAAGGTCAAAGGACTAAGATGATTAAAAATGGTTTCCCGACTGAATTTGAGCCTGTATTGCACCTATAATCATGTAACTTGCCAGAAATGTTTCCAGTGAATAGAAAATGACCACTTTTGATTTAGGGGTCAAAGGGTCAAAGATCAAGGTCACAGGACTTAGGTAATTGAAAATGGTTTCCTGACCATTTTTGAGCCTGTATTGCACCTATAATCATGAAACTTGCCATTAATTTTTGGGTCAAAAGGTCAAAGATCAAGGTCACAGGACTCAGATGATTGAAAATTAGGACATAAAGTATTCTGTATGATGAGATTGAAAATCTGTATCCTTGAAAATATATTACACGCTGATATAGAATAAAGAGAAGACCATTTCTTGATCCAGAAATTTTCATTTAGGACCAAAAAATGTTGTTACAAACCATACACATTTCATGTTAGTCTGCATATTCATACTTACATTCCAGTTTTGCAACTCGGCATTTTGCATCTTCGATGCATTTTGAGCTTATTTACTCATAGTTTCTATTTCCTATTTACTTTTTTTTGCATTTCTATTTCGGAATAAATAGATTTGGTTTAACATTTGAGTTATGTTTTTTACATTGTTTAAATGGACACGAAGTCTGTCATCACTGCATCTGAAATAGTATATTTTTTGAAAAGGAAACCCTACCTGGCATGGCTAAATCTAATTGAATAAGACCGAGTCCGGGTGGTACCTGATAAATGAACAGAATTCTTGGCTGATTGCTCCTGAGCTCGCCTTGAACAACAGAGTCCAGACTGTGTACCGTTTCTGTAAATCAAAGAAAGGGATCTTATACAGGACTGTAAAAGAATCTTCACCAAAACACCCCAAACAAAAGCAAAAACAAAACGAAACGGAATACACATACAAAAGAAGAGAGAATGGGATAAGAACAGATGCAGAAGGGACAAGGAACATAATAAATGACATCAAAACATCAAACATAAAAGACTACACTTAAATCGATGGGACCAATGAAACAAAGGAGGGGATCTACAGCAACACCATGCTGCAGCATTCACAGCGAAACCCCAAACACCCAATGCAAAAACACAGAGCAGAGAATCACAGTAATAGACGCAAAACGGACATGGATCACCAACGCATAACACTGAAACATCTAGGAACATCACCATCAAGCAAGGGAAAATTTACGATGTTGAATCCAAAATCATCTCTTTTGTCGTACACATTTCTATGATTATCCGAAAATGGCTCTTTTTTTATGTTTTGATTTCGCCTTTTAACGCGAGAACTATGCTTCCGTTAGTGTTAGGACGAGTCATGAGAAATCAATGCCGAATTAAGACGTCCATCTGCTACGTTAGAAGCAATTTTTCTCTTATCCGGATTATGCGCACACAATTGTTACTTTGGGTGACGGGCCCCGATTTCCAGTAACTCAGAGGTCTCGAAGAACACTTAAATATCTATAATAACAGCCTGAATGTAAAATTGTCAGTCAAACAAGCAAAACACAGGGACAAAAGAAACATACAGAAAATTTCAGAAAAATATAAAAAGAACAAAGAAAAACAGACCATGCTCCTGATGCACGCTGTCACACGAAAAGTCCATTTGACATTAAGAGGTTTGGTCATGGAGTCCAGTCGTCACAGTTAGTCAGAGTGCAATTAATAAGGATGCGTTGGTACGTGTATAAGAATGTAGATTGGTCAAGTACATGTACAAAGTCCAGTGTCCGTTTGGTGACATAATGATCATATCCACGGTATAAAAGGCGTTTGATAATTCATACGCATTTTTGATGGTAATTCTGTCTAGTGGCTTTGTCCGAAGAAAATAAATTCATATATGCCCATTCATTTGTTTAGAATGTGATAATAGGAGTTTAACAACGATGGCGTGATTTTAACTATGACGTCATATTAACTCGATATAAGCTATGAAGGTAGGTAGTAAAAAGCCTAAGCAACGGACTTTTTACGTCATTTAAACGTGAAAATCTAGAACGTATATGTATAGAATAACTGTCTTTCGGAATGTGATTATACTATGATGACAAAGGTGAATAATGACCATATCCCTGTATACAGCACAAAATCGATAATTCAGAAAATCAGGATAACACAGGAACCAAAGCAAACAAACTAAAACCTCCAACATATATAAAGAAGCGAACTCCCGATATGGGAGTGAGACCAGGTGCCCAGGAAGAGTAAGCATCTCCTGCTTGCATGCAACACCCGCTGTAACTGTTATAACCTACAATGGATCAAGGAATTATGTTTCTCATATTGCACTAACGCACATTATGGAACATTATTCTTGGATCCATCGTAGGTTATTACAGTAAAATCACATTCTAAACGACAGTTATTCTATAAATAAAACCCACCATGGTCGGAGCCTATTCATTTCCAGACTTATATTATCTAACCCTATTCAGTTTGGACCATCCTTTTTTACTATAATGCGATCGATATTACACAAAAACACAACCAACTGTGCCTTATATGAAACCCATTAGATATTTACATCAACTTAAAAAAAAAAAAACGTTTTCATGAAATTGATGTGAAACGAACACGAACATGAAATTTTCGTGAATATATGTACCTGGTCTCACGTCAGAATTTTGTTCATTTCGAGGTTCGCAACCGTTCCTGTGGAAATTCTGATGATCTTTCCTTGCCTTCTCGACTCTGAGACTGAATAACTGATTGGTACCTTCGTAATGTTTATTTTACATGAAATTCATGTGAGTTTTCTGACATTAATTTGTCCATACTGCAAATTTATCTGTTCTTAAATGATGCTATTCAATTTGAAGACTTTTAACATTTATGCAACTTCGTGAGTGTCACTGCTGGTGGACTAGGAGTCATCGAGGGCGCATGTAGTCAAGTTCGATCTATTTCTGTTGATCGTTTCTTCAACGCATTCTAAAACTTATGTTATCAAATTTCCTAAAAATTTCTAAAACGTGGGTCCTGTAGCATCATATCCCAACCATCCAGATACGTCTTTCGGTCCCTGTGTTTTTCGACATAGTAACTTTTATACTTTTTTGGCATATTACATTGTTTAGATCTGGGGATCACTTACGAGAGTTAAGTACCCGAAACGTGCATGTCTGGTCCATGTTGCCAATTTATCTGTTCTTAAATGAAGCTGTTCAATTTGAAGACGTTTATCATTTATAACACTTGGTGCGTGTCGCTGTTGGTGGACCAGGAGTCCCCAATGGCGCCTGTAGCCAAGTTCGATGTTTCTTCAGCGCATTCTAATTTTTTTGTTATCAAAATTTCTTGAAATTTCTAAAACGTGGGTCCTGAAGCATCATATCACATCCATCCAGCTACGTCTTTCGGTACGCTTTTTCGACATAGTAACTTTCATGTTTTTTTGGGCATATTACATTGTTTCGATTTGAGGATCACTGACGAGGGTTAAGTACCCAATTTATCTGTTCTTAAATGATGCTATTCAATTTGAAGACGTTGAGCATTACATGTAAATTGATTTGAATTTCACATAAAATTTCATATGAAATTAACATGATGCTCATTTCATATGAGGCACAGTTGGCTGTGTACAGATAAGAGCCCTTTACTTGAAAAAGAGTCTCTGAATGTTTACATAGTATAAAGTTTATTAAATGTAGGTAAAAAGAAAAGAGAGAATCGAATGTAAAAGTTTAGATTGTAAGAAATGACTAAATTGATTATATTGAAGCAAATATGAAAATGTAACAAAAACCATCATATAAATATTTCAACTGTTAAATATACCTACATAGAACACTATATTTGTTTGCATTATGCTAGCGTAGAAAAGCACAATGTATATTTCACTTGTGCTAACAAAATACAGGTTTCAATTTCACATACATTTCTTCTTATTCAATTCTAATAAATGCATTGATTTATGTACACTTGGAAACTGAAAAATAGAAATTCTTTTATACTTCTGTAGGCGATACAAATAAAACGTCCATACTTTAAATACTTTATACATACACTTTCTAAATATCATGCGCATTAATTTTACATAAAATGATTATACATAGTGCGAAATTTGATTTTACATGCTTTGCATTGTGCAGATTAAGTAGAATTTTCATGGAAATTGAATAACCAAATAGACAGTGTAAACGTAGAACATGATGAGACTAACATTTCTATTTCATTGGATGATAGTAAAAGTGTTCGTCATTATATTACTTGTAACATTGAATGACGCTATTGATCGAATATTCCAAAGACATACCATTGGATTACAGTATGCTTCTAGCGGCTGGAGTATGGATTGTGCTATGTTATGTCTAAGGACAGAATCATGCACATCTTATCTTTACAACGATGTTGCAAAGATCTGTAACATGAGGCCATCCATTATGTCAGACTCGTTTGTGTCTTTATACGAAAGTCAAGGATGGATGTATTATATTCCAAAAGGTACCACATTTTCTATTGATGATCACAATATTATGTTTACATGTAGGATGAGCATTTAGTATCGTATTAAAATGGCCAATATCGATTTAATCATTGTATTTTTACTGCCATAATTTCAACCAAAACATAATTCATTCTGAAATATGATAGAAATATAGAAGGTTCTCAAACTTTCTCCATCGCTCAAGAAATGAATTACAGAGATATAGTTTAACAAATTAAAAAAAAAACCTTTAACCATTTCGGTTAGAAGTATTAACATTTGTTTTTGACCACTGAAGAGGACATGCTTCTCTGGTGTACTCATAGAAACTCATGTCAAGATGGCAGCCGTCTTGCAGCAGGGTTTGACACATTATTTTTCCTTAAAACTATCTATGCCCTCTCCGAGTTTTCAATCTATTGTATCGGAACAATTCGGTACAAAAGCACTATTCATGCTTTCCTTTAGGAAATTTTAAAAAGCCCATGATTAAACGCAAAAGAACTATTCGTGACATTTAATTTCGATACGTATATCTTTTCAGACGATCCTACCGTACAAAGTACTGCCGAAGTCACATCAGGTATATTTTGTATGTTTCTTGAAAAGTGAGTGATTGGCTGCGATTTTCTATAGAACACTTTTATCATTTTGTATCCAAGTGGAATAAGACAGTTTGGTATAGGTTCTGTTCTTTATTAATCAGATAAAAACTTAAGGCAATGACATAGATCTTAAAATTGCCGGCAACGTAGACAAAGAAATTTAATGACGTGTATGTCCGAAAGGTAATCTGAACTTCCCGCTTATGAGGGAAAACAATAGGTGCGCCCTATATATAGTGACCCTGGTATTTCAAATCAAGTATAAAGGATCAACTGACCTATAAGAACAGGTAACCATTGGCATAATGTGAAAGAATGAATAAAATAAAGTACGGGAAAAATGTAATTCAAAATTAGACAAAAATACATGTATTTATCGACAATATAAATGCACTCGTCCACAATTTGATTTCTTTTCCTAAGTTTAAAGAAACAACAATTCTGCTCGGCTGAAATATTACATTTTATCTGAAGTCTATTCATACTACAATTTTTAGAAGCGGGGATTCCCTCAAGCACGAATCAGGTTTTAGCTTAAAATACAGTTTATGATGTTTGCTTAAAATTTCAAGATTATCATATCTTTATTACTTACTGAAGAATGTGTACTTTGGGTGAAGGATTTGATGTTACTTGTTCTAATTCCAAAGAAAAGAGAAACGCTCATAGCGGCAACTATAACTAGTTGTATATTGTATAACAGTTTGTAGACTACCCTTATGTACAAAAGAATTTGACAATAATTTTTGTAAAATTTCCAGAAAGTCTTTACTAGTTTGGGAAAGCGAAAACCTTGTCCTAAATGTATCTTCAAGTTGGAAATTAGTAAATTTCTACTATAAAAATCCAAAACATCAGTACATGCTATACCGGATGAGTTGTGATATGCAGATACCATAGGACGGGAATTCAGAAACATCACCGTCAAGCCAGGGGAAATTTACTAAACATCACTTTTGTCATACACACTATACATGCTATATGGATCTCTCCATTAACAATTTAGGTTGCAAAATGGTGTTTATGTGTTTGGAGCGTTTGTCTTGTTTAGAATAAATAATGGAGAAATAACCTTTTTTTTACTTTTCAAAATCTGGATTGTCGATAGTTAAAATATCATCCAGGTACCTAGTAGTACCATTGAAACATTTCACATCATCATGTTTTCTTTGCTCTTGAAGATTTTGGATAAATTCCTTTTCATACGTATATAAAATTAAATCTGCCACAAGAGGCGCAAATTAAGTACCCATATGAATCCCTACAACCTGCTTGTAGAGTTTCTCACCAAAACTTTAATGTTGTCCTAAAGGAAGGACAAGGCAATACACAGGTCACCACATGTCAATGATTTGTATAATTTTATATATGTGGCGGAAAAGAAGCCCTTCGATTCAGATGTACAAATATAAGTTTTCCCCTCTCGATCAAAATACCATATAATGAGTTTGGACAATCGATAATTTATTTTGTCGCGAGGAAGTGTACATATGTCGTATGAAGGATTGTATTTACTTGAAAATTTCTTGATTTCGTTTTGTCAATGACATCCCCTAAATTTTTAATAGACCGAAAGAAGTTAACACCTTCATGTTCATGAAAGTTTAACAGTATTTGGTCACGTGTTCCTTTACAGCCGTGAGTGATGACGTCAGATTTCTAGACAAAATTTAGTTGAGCAGTTGCTAGAATTAGTAATGTATCGAAATTAATAAGGAGACTTGTGAAGTTTTGGTGTGCAGTATATTGTAGGGAGATCCAATTTAGAAATAGGGATATTAAAAGAAGAAATTTAACTGTTATGTTTGCTCAAAATGTTGGGAACACTTTCATTGTTTTCGATATAAGTATTAGTAAAGGAAAATTCCGAAAATAAAGTTGATATGTAGTAGCGTTTTAAAATGATTTTAGTGTTATTGGCTGCTTTGTCTGCAGGTGCGAAGACATATTTTTCATGTAAATTACGTAACATGGATTTGAAATATCTTTCAGATTTAGAACTTGGATTTTAAAAAAAGATTAGGATTTTTGTGATGGCTATCTATTCGAATATCGGTAACATCCAATCATTCAGAACATGCGATTTGACTCGTTTTGATTTACACTATCGTTTTGTATATTAATCTAAAGCTTCCATGAGCACTTTGCGACATAAAATAAAATCATAAATCAAGATTCATTTCATTATTGAGAAGAAAGTGGGGGTGGATGACGAAAGGTGAAATGCATCTCCTACGGAGAAACCCTAATGTAAAACCACAGAGGGAACAAGAACAACAAACGAAGTCAAAGAAACAAGACACTATATTGACATTGAAGATTACAACCTACACATTTTAACACAATAGACTAAGTATAAACCTTCCAGACCAATGTATATGTGTTGCAAAAGGAGGAGAGTCGACTACAAAAGTAAACTTATGTGCTTATCCGGATTGCGTGTGCACAAACGTCCAATATGTCCCATTACCAAAAGATGGATCAATGGAAAACCTTAAAAATGAATGACATATAAACAAAGGTGAAGAAGAAATGGGCGGATAGTTATTCTATTTTCTTAAAAAACGCCATAGACATGTATACGATACAAAAACAAGGACATTTTTTTTATTATTTAATACAGGACATGGATGATTATTTCTCTCACTTGAGACGTATTTGTCCGCGAAATTAGGTAAGGAAAAATGTTGTCTCACCCTGCAGGGTTAGATAAGCTAATTCCGAAAGCGCTTTTAACAGTAACGTCATTGTGACGTCATACATGATTGCTGCGTTAGCCCGTCAAAAATAATCAATCCCCATATGTTATCACGGGACACGGAAATCCAACCCTCGTGTCCAGGATCTTCTTTTGTCCATGACTCGGCAAGCCTCGTTGTGGTACAAGCAAATCCTTGACACCCGGGTTGGATTTCATTGTCCCTGATCACATCTAGGGTTAGATTCTATTAATGACAAATATGGATAATGACCATATCCCTGTATACATCACAAAATCGATAATTCAGAAAATCAGAAACCGAAGGCATACAAAATCAGGATAAAACAGGAACCAAAGCAAACAAACAAAAACCTCAACAAAAATCTCAATCAATCCATGGTCCTAATGTGACTGGCTTCCGGTCACTGGCCCGACGTCCTAACCAATAAACCATGGCGTTGACGTATTAATTAGATTATATCAGCTAGCCTTAATTAATTATAATAATGATGTGGTCACCCTAAGACGTGCTTGCCAATATCGTTTTATGCGAATACACAGGGAATCCCTTTGACGAAGCGTTTTTTAATGAAAGAGAATCCCTTAATGACACTGTAATGCTCTAAAATTAATAATTTGTTGTTTATTAAGGCGTTGTGTGTCAGGAATGTTTCATCCAATAAGTTTTGACTTCATACACTTCAAATAGATATCACATCAACAGTATCGTCCACAGCTACATCTACAACAACACCTGGTGCAGTGTCACATGCAGGTAAGTTTTATACTTAAAAATATACTTTACAACCAAAATAAAATGATAGTTGATATCGCAAATTGTTCAGCGTAAGCAGGAGAAATACAGAACACAAACGAAAGAAAAAAAATGAAATATGCGAATTAAAGATATTAATAGACTTGAACAAAAGTATATTACATTGAATAATTAGTAAAAAATATATATGATATGTTGGCATTTTGGCAGTCATTTTATATAACTTGATTGGTGTTTAAAATTAAGATTAAAATTTTGTTTCATTTAGTGTTTGTAATAGAAATATAAAAATTCCGAGGTTTTTTTTTTGCAGCAAAATATTCTTAACCGTCTGCAGAATTTAATTGGAATAGAATACGAAACAATACTTTTAAATGTCCCATTCTTCAGATAGGATAGCAGATCTTTAAGGATTCTTCCCTTCATTGTCTATTCCAGCACTGACATGTCCCACACAGCATTACCTGACCTCTCTTTCTAAATGCATGACATTTCATGGTGTCGGTAATGGTCTTAGCTACACAGACATGCAAAACTATTGTCACGCAGAAGGGGGAGAGCTTTTAAGAGTGGAGAATTCTATAGAAAAACTGGATCTGGATAACTACTTAAGTATTGCTAAATAAATGCATATTTTAAATCATTACATTTTTGTGAAAATATTTAGTATTGAAGTTTGTTCAATTAATTAATTAATAGCAATTATCTGTAACCATTTAAACAATTTCGGCACACATAGTCTCCGATTTTCATGAAATTTCACACATAAGTAAGAACCAATAAAAAAAGAAAAAATTGACAAAAATTTTATTTCTAGGTCATCTGGTTACCATGGCAACGGCCTTTAAAGCTTAGAAATTGGCAAAATTGAGCTAATTTGAAGCTCTATAATTTGGTCTACATGCGACATTAATGGAAGATTATTTTTGCATCCTAAAGATTAGGACATAAAATTTTAGATAAGCTCACTAGTAGTGTCTGATATTGTAAAAAAGGCTGATTAACATGACAACATAATGAGCTAATTTTGATATATTGATTTTAAAAATGCTCTATGTATTTTCCCATTTTCCTTCTCTCTTGATGGGTATATGATAAGGAAATAGGATTTATTTTATAAAATGAGCAAATTCAAGATAAACCCACTTGTTGCTATTTACATAAGTTACCTTGGCAACGGTAACTATGGTCTATAATATTACTTATTTTGCAACTTCAGAGTCATTTAAAAAAAATTTGCATCATGATGAACAGATTGAAATTATGAGAAAATATCCAACACAAAGAGCTCTTTCAAAACCCGTGAAAAAGTTATGGGGAACATATTTTACCATGACAACCATTTTTATTACTTTTATAAAACAGTAATTATTAATCCCAGGAAGTTCAAATTCAAATTCAATAAAGATCAAGTAAGCCTCTATCAAAATATAATAAAAAAGTTTCAAATACTTAATGGTTGCTACAGTAATTTGGCCATACATTACAAAAATAAGCATTTTCTGTTGTTTTTCGAAGCCTTTTTCCCAAAAACCAAAACAGACTTACACAACCATTTTTTACATATACGATAAAGCAAAGTCAAAACTTTATTTTAGAATTGAAAATTTTCAGATGACTTAACTTTTGATGCCCGTTTCCAAGGACTCAAAGTGGGCCTGTGTGCAATTTTACACAATCGTTCCCATAGCAACGGGCTATTTCCTGAATATTTGTAAACAATGTTATTTCATGTAATGAAAGATCTACATGAATGCATTAATTGATTCTCATCACTTTGAATAAAAATTCAATGATCTAGTAATAGAAGGGCTCTGAATATTGTCTAAAATTGCTTTCATTTTTGCGATTTGAGGTGATGTTGCCATAGCAACGAACAGAAACTTTGTACCAATGTGAATGCTTATGTTTTATTTGCATAAAAACAAAAATAGTTATTTATCATTATATTTTGAAAAAAATGCCAAAAGCACTATTTTGATATGGTACCTGTGTTGTTGCTATGGAAAATATAGATAAGACCGTAAACCCAACATTATTATTACTTAATGACAAATATGGATAATGACCATATCCCTGTTTACAGCACAAAATCGATAATTCAGAAAATCAGAAACCGAGGCATACGAAATCAGGATAAAACAGGAACCAAAGCAAACAAACAAAAACCTCTACCATATGAAAAGAAGCGAACTCCCGATATGAGAGTGAGACCAGGTGCCCAGGAAGAGTAAGCATCTCCTGCTTGCATGCAACACCCGCCGCTTCAATTCGGTAGAACTGTCACATTCGGTAACTTCCATTTCGGAAGACATAGAGTATAATCTTGGGTTGGATGGTTCAAATGGTCTACGACAGAATATCACCCATCATTCTGGAGAGTGGGACATCATAGTGTATGACGAGTTCCCCATATCGACCGTAGAACTTCCTCAGTGACGATGTTAGTCGGTCACAAGCATATCCCTGACTGAGAAGCTTATCTGAAAGACGCCTAGCTCTCAGAACAAAATCCGTATATTTGGTACTTGCTCTGGCATAGCGTATCAACTGAGATATGAACACGCCATAAGCAGGCGATGAAGGAATGTTGCTACTCAGAAAAGGAAAGTTTGTAATGCTGAAATTGAAGTCGTCACGTTTGTCATAGAGTGAGGTGTTCATGTGACCATCAGTGTCGTAGGACAACATTATGTCCAAATAGGATGCTGAATTATTTGTCTCTGTAGTTTCTTTGACTTCAGTTGAAAGAACAATGATAGGGTACTGATAATTCATCAGTGTTTGTTTTAGATTATGCTGCATAAATGATGTATGTGATTTCAAAAACGCCCAAAAATGCTTTTTTTCTATATTCAAAGTCTGTTTCCATGGCAACCGGATGTGATATTAAGAAATTTTAATTTTGGGTCTGACTCAAAATCTGAGACATGCCGCGTCATGCGTCCTTCTTAAAAGTGCAAATGCTTACAGAGAATAGCTATTAATTAAATTAATTTAGGACATTGTTCGTTCATTTTGTAACATTAATTTTCGGGGGATCAAGTACAATAACTAAGAAAACAAAGCAGAACTATATCAATGACAATATCCCAATACACAGTACAAAATCGATAATTTAGAAAAATCATAACAGAAGGCATTCAAAATCAGGATAATACAGGAACCAAAGCAAACAAACAAAAATCTTCACCACAAGCGAACTCCCAATTAGGAGTGAGACCAGGTGCCCAGGAAGAGTAAGTATCTCCAGCTTGCTTACAACACCCGTCTATTCAATTTTCAATTCGACAGAAATATCACATCCGGTTACATCCATTTCAAAAGATACAAGTATTTCTGTGAGTTAAAAAAGCTCCTGACGATAATCTCAATTGAGCATCAACGGACCCCTAGCAAGACCAGGTGCCCGGGAGGAGTCAGCATCCCCTGTTTTGCTAGCCGCACCCGCCGTCGATGTTTATTCACGAAAATGAATGTTGCTGGATGGTTCAAATGACCTAAGAAGGATATCATCCACCATTCTGGACAATGGGACATCATAGTGTATTATTGACGGGTTACCCGTATCGATCGTAGAACTTCCTCAGTGACGATGTTAGTCGATCACAAATGTATTCCTGACTGAAAAGTTTATCTAAAAGACGTCTAGCTCTCAGAACAAAATCTGTAAATTTGGTACTTGCTCTCGCGTAGCGAATCAATTGAGATATAAATACGCCGCCAAATACAGAAGTTGAAGGTATGTTGCTATTCAGAAATGGAAAGTTTGTGATGCTAAAACTGAAGTCGTCACGAAATTATATTTCGATGTAATTAAGATACCGTATTATTTTTTCTTACGTTAGTCTCCATAAGATTCCTTTTTCACATTAACGCTTTGTTGAAACGAGAAAATTTAGTACTGTACAGTTTTCCCTTAACTACACAGTCTGATGATAGCTCACTTACTTCCTTTCATGTGTTCAAGAAGAGCCTGATGATAACCTTAACAACACCCACAATAGAGCACAAGTTTAAGCATCGACGGATCCCTGACAATCTAGAGGTGGAACCTGGTGCCCGGGAGGAGTAAGCATCCCCTATCTGGCTAGCCGAACCCATGTTGCTCGTTTAATTACGTTGTCGGTAATTTAAGAAACGGTTTGAGATAAGTGAATAGACGTCAAACACAACACCACAAATTATACTCAGAATATCACTATCAAGTCTACAAAATAGAAACAAATATAGGACGGTGACCCAAGCTCCACAGAAATATGAATGATAATTCAAAAATTCCGATTCATTATAGATGGTGCCACTCAATTACGAAAATTGAAAATCTTCAGTATATCACAGAGATGATATGTGAACAAAAAACTTGATGAAAAAAATTGAATATTACGATTGATAGAAATGATTTTTTTTGTATATTTGCATGTGCTACATATACATGTTTGTTCCTGTTCCTTAAAAAAAATTGTGTGACATAACATATCTTCCCATACATCGTTTAGATTTTAATCATTTTTATACATATTTTTTTTCAATACATTCTAGCCTACATAGCTGAAGTGAGAGATACAGATTTACGAATCATAATACAGGGTCAAGAAGAGCGACCCTCGGGGATATGGAGGTTTGACAATGGTACAGAGATGCCGTATTTACCTTGGAGTAGCCTACAACCAAACAATCCCAATCACAACTGTATCGCAGTTCGCGTAGACGACTACCTGTGGAACGATGTAGAATGTTCGGCGCATGTAGCATATGATACCGCCTTTATGTGCGAAACACAGCCAAACTGACATGTTTTAGACACTTAAATAGTTTTCTTTCACCTACTCTGGAATCGATTGTCTTACAACGGGTATGTTTCAATAAGGGTTTTAATTATTATAACTCGATATATATTTCAGTTAATATAATTTTACAGAAAGAATGTATGTTTAATGAATTACTATAAAGTTATATTTAAATCTAAGCCTAGTTTTCTACGCATCTTTCTCCAGAAATAAAATTTTATTTATGCCCTTTATCAGTTTAACATCATATATATTTTTTGCTTTTCGGAAACGTACCGTTTCATCGAAATTAAAGGAGGTAAACCTCTTAGAACGATCTCTCAAATGTTATTTTGAACAAAGATTTTATTTGGAGATGTTACTGAATCGACCCTACAGGAAATGTGAAGCCGCGCAGTCTCTGTAAAGAGGGCGCTAGTGAAATTAACTTGGGCGGCTTATGAAAAGTAGTTTGGATGGAAGCATCACTGATGATAATTTGAGCTTCGAAACTAATGTTGGGACACTTCTGTATCATCTATGACTTGACTCCTGGTAATCTGGGAGGGTTGTGCACACGTAATCCAGGATAACCACACCTTCTACTACTTGCAAAGCAGATGGCCGTTGGAGATCCCCTCCTTTCTTTTGAGGACCCTTGCCAAAATGTAATCATTGAAAACCATTTTACAGACTGTATATTATGCCAGAAACTGGTCAATGTCAATATTATACCCATACAACATTATAGATTATCCTTTGCAATCCATGTCAATGTCACAGAAGAGATACCCAACAAGACTACCCTTCATTGTTCACAGCAGAACACACAAAGTTAACTTGTTGTTCCTTTTGAAGCAGTTGCTTGTCAATTTCTAATGTATTATAATAATGGCATTATCACTTAAGTAAATGCAAATTGTTCAAAATCGTCTGGTATAATTTTATTTCTTAATGAATTTTGAAAATATTTTCTCCGGAAAAGCTATTTTAGCCAAACAGTGGCGTTTACCTCTGAACATTGACTGTAACATTAAAACATGTTTTCTCTTGCCACAGTTCATGGAAATCCCAAAATCCTCTTGACCTTTGACCCTTTACATTGAAAACCTTCAGAAATATTCTACTTGTAAGGGTTAATATACATGCAAAATTTGAAAATCCCAGCTCGAACATTTTGATTTGTTACAGCATGCAAAATGTCTGAATGTAACCCCCTCCTTCCTACGAAAGATTTCTAAATTATGAAACAATTAGCACCATCCCTCCAACGCTATTTTGAATATACATTTTATTTGCATATGATCCTGAATCGACCCTACAAGAAATTTGGAGCCGTGCATTCTCTGTTAAGTAAATGTACAAATCTAAATTCAAAAAATCAAAGAGGGCGCTACTGAAATGAAGTTTGGTGACGCCGCTGGAAGCATCACTAATGAGAATGTAATATTCGAAGCAAGTGTCTGGTGAAGAAAAGTGGTTTGGAATTTTCTTCATGAAGGTATAGAGTTGGAACAGTTCCGTATTATTACATAGATACAACAACCTGCTACATGTACATATTGATGAGTGGCAACCTTCTCCATCTCAACGAAGCTAAAATTATTTTCACCGAAACACAGACTAAACGATATTCGCAGTTTCGAGATTGTTTTCATAGTCTGTAGTAAACACAAAACAAAGCATGCTTACCTGATATGTACATCGAAATGTACAAGAGGCAATCACCGAATTTGACAGGTTTCCATGGAGCTGTTGCGACGTGTGTTGCATGCAATCAGGAGACGCTGACTCTCCCCTGGCACCTTGTCTCTGTTATTCATTTCGGGGTTCGGAACAGTTCCGATGGGAATTTGGCCTTGCCTTCTCGACTGTGAGACTGAATAACTGTTAGGTACCTCTTTGATGTTTATTGCTGCAGTGTTGAGCAGTTAAAATATTTCCCTGTGACATGATGTTTAGATGTGTATTTATTACTTCTTTCCTGCTCTGTCGAAAGAAGCTTTGTTTTGGCCCTTTATCGATTTGACATCATATAAATTATTTTTTCTATTTCGGAAACTCGATGTTCATTCCGAAGTTCGCAACCGTCCCGATGGGAATTCTCACGATTTGGCCATACCTTCTCGACTTTGAGACTGAATGACTGTGAGGTACTTCTTTGATGTTTATGTGGTGACTGTATCGTATTCGTTGACAAGTCTGTAACAATGAAGAAACACTATCTCTCAATTACGCGTTCAGTATATGTGAACATTCGCACAATCGGTTTTATCTGTCCGTACATAAGCGATGAAGCACGTTAAACTCTCGTCAACGCATTAGTAACATCCAGACCGGATTATGGTGATGCGTCACTTCATGGTGTAAATTCTCAGCCAATCATTAAACTGCAGAGAGCACAAACTACGGCGGAACGATTAATTACACGTTCAAAAGGATCTGACCATATCACCCCGACTCATATCGATATTCATTTGCTTCCTGTTGAATACTAATGTTTGACCGTGTGACCTTCACCTAGATATTTGACCTACTTAAAAAATAAGATTGGCTATATCCTTTGATTTGTAAGTGATAGGGCTTTAATATTTCACACATTAGTTTCTTATGATGAGACCTTTTCTTGTTACCAATTTTTAGTTGTGATCTTCACCAAGATCATTGACACTCTTTTCTGAAAATATGAGATTGACCATACCTTTTAGTCGGTTATTTAGATTTAGGATCACTGATGAGGGTTAAGTACCCGAAACGTGCATGTCTGGTCCACGTTGCCAATTCATTTGTTCTTAAATGATGCTATTCAATTTGAAGACGTTTACATTTATACCACTTGGTGAGTGTCACTGCTGGTGGACCAGGAGTCCCCGAGGTTGATCGTTTCTTCAACGCAATCTAAATTTCTGTTATCTAAATTTCTTGAAATTTCTAAAAAGTGGGTCCTGTAGCATCATGTCCCACCCATCCTGCTACGTCTTTCGGTACACTTTTTCGACATAGCTTTCATACTTTTTGGCATATTACAGACAAGGAATAGTTAATCTTAACAACTCTCACGTTAGTCCTCATTCATTATTTATATGTATTCTTAGTTCACGATTTTTATCGTTTAATTAACCTTAGTTATTGATTTGCTCACGATATTACCAAATAGTCCTTATTCATTTGTATGAATACTGATTGAAAAACGTACAATGGTTAGCTCTTATCTCATTCACGTTTGTATTCAATTTTTCTTATTCATAGCGATAGTATCAAATTATCTGTATTCATTGTATCGTGATAAATGAGTAGCGCTAATTATCCATTCTATCGTGAGCGTACGCGGAAAAAAAATTCTATCGTGAGCGTATGCAGAATTAACCGTTAGCGTATGCATAATAAACATTACTATGGAGAATAACGTGAATGAATTAATATTACGACTCATAACTTGCAAAACGAATAAATCTTACTCATAATCCGAATTTTGTTTATAATCTTATGAAAGTACATTTTTATCGGGTTTATCGGATATTTTTTTATTTGCATTTTTTTTTATTATACGTATTATAAGTATTATACGTACTTTATATTAATCTGAATTCATACAATGATACTATACACGTAATACACATGTATTTCTCTCCAAATTGGTCTGACCGGGCGGAGATAATTCAATCAAGCAAATTAGACCAGTCGATAAAAAAAAATTAGTTTAAACACTGTTACATAGAGTATGAAATGCCTGTATAATTATAAGACCTGTAATTTTGACATCTTGTATCACCTGCCTATAATGAACTCTTCCGATGACCAGGTAAAACTATGCTTCGCCCTGCCACAACAATACCTGTGTTATTTCAACAATTACCTGTCATGTGACACGAGCTGTTTATCGTGTGTAAATCGTGCCAAATCGCCTTATTTTATTTTTAATGCCGAAAATAGTTTAAAGTTTAGTTTAAAAAATAGTTCAATTTTACTTTATTCTAATATGGTACAAGAAGCTGCTGTAAATATTTAGGGAATTTTCTTTCTCGGCGCTTTCCCTTTTCTCTAATTCTTTATATTGATGGTTTTGAATAATTTAATTTTCACATGTTTAATTCAGTAATTTTGTCTTCCGTTTATGTTAATATACATTTCTTTTTTATTTTATGTAATCAAAGTTACATGGTGGACAATCTCGCAATGCAGAACTTTCGGTTTTTCTCTAATTTCATGTACTATTATAATAGATTATTTAGTTAATTTCTTCCTCCCGACATTTGTTCGTGTTGAGTGATTGACTGACTTTAATCTTTTATCTTTTGATTTAAATAACCCCTTGTCACCATTGTGTTTTTTTCAAAGTCTTTTTAACTCTATACACTACAGAGTACCCCGCCCTTTCTCCCACCATCACCGCTATACCCCGTGAGAATAGTAAGATAGACACGTTAATAATGGAAATAATACATCAGACATAGAATATATTTGTACAAAAGGATCGGACTATAGAAATGCATGTATCTCCGCTTCTTTCAGATCATGAAATCCCTCATAATTCACAATTATTTATCACCATGGCCCGCCTCTGGATCCACAAGCTTTTCAGTTTTAACAGCCAAAGAAATTGTGAGAGTGTTGAATCATGATTGCTCAATTTTCTTCCGTAATACCTGGAAAAATCGAGAACATCCCATTTACAGTTTCCTTTTAGTTAGGGCCATGGCTTCTAAAAAAAACCCATCCTTCCCCTCCTTCGACAAATATGTACATATAGATCCGCCTGTATTACGGATTACCTTAACAACATTTTGATTTTTTTCACTATTTAATCGTATAGGGCCAAAAAGGCAGGTTACCGCACCTTCTCCTTTCAATTTATGAAAATAATGGTGAGAAAAAGTGTTTATCATTAGTCGCTGCGCATTTTTTTATGTATGTTTATACTAGTATTTACACAACTAGCCCCCCCCCCCCCCCAAAAAAAAGTTGTTATTTTCTGTGATTTAATAAATGTTACTTTCTTGGTGTCTTTCAATGGCCTCATAGAAATCTCAAATTGAGCGATATATACATCTTTTACATGTACGCATGAAAACCTATCATTATTTTTTTGTCACCAAGATAATCTTTCGTTTTAACATCACAAGATCAAACAAACGTGTTCAACAATGGTTTTAGAAATAAATTTCGCACAATTATCCGAGGCTGACTTCAGACAACCTCCTCCCACAAGTCCTCCTACCCCCTCTGATTCGGCGCTTCGCGCCTTGACCATAGTCCTCCCGGGGAATATACCCTCCTCAGTCAAGAAACGACAGCAATTCAGTCTACTGTGAATTGATCAAATTTAAATAATTAAATATGCATTTTTGCCTGAATTATTTCAAACATACATGTATTTTTTTTAATTCTCTTTCATCGCCTTTTGTGATGTGTGTATAACTTCACTAGTTTTTTAAATATATTTTTTTTTTCTAATTTGACAACGTATAGACTTACAATATACATATACTACCCTCAGTGGCTGATCGATTTAATTTAATTACACAGCAACAGCTTTGACATTAGACGAAGTATAAATTCATTTTCAGAAGAATTATTTCACATTTTTATTTAAAAAAATCATTTACTTCCCTTATTTAAACTAAAATGGACTGATTTGTTAAGAAATCCCCAAATCATGTATTTGAGGATGATGAAAGAACGTATCCAGTGTAAAGCAAAATTTCTGTAGCCCCCATTCCGATCCCCTTTCCGATCTGGGGCTCGGATTGGGTTCCATATTTTTTCCTCATGAATTACCTGCATCTTTTCAGAATTTGCTACACCTCCTTGCACCTTTGTATTTTTGTGGGGCTTCAATATAGAATTTTTTACATGTATTTGTTTATCTTTCTTTTGTTCAGGTATTCCTTCGTGGGGGGGGGGGGGGGGGGGATCGGGCACTTTGACATAAACAGCAGAAAACAGGATCATATTCAAGTGAAGATGAAAGGGGACCTATAGTTCTCTCTTACGCCGTCATGTACAATTTTTCTTTTCTATTTAGATTCTGTTAACTTGCGAATTCAAAGTTTGTTCCGCCGATGGCGGGGGGGGGGGGGGGGGGGGGGCGAACGCAGAAACGGTAAATTGAATTTATAAAAAATCTTCAAACTCACATACACATAAATTATGCACGAAAGCTCAAAGAAGGTTTATGTATGTAAAATACCTGCCCCAGTGGCATCAAATTATCAAAGATTGTAAACAAATTAAAATTGGAAGGTTGATAGTCACACGTCTCTGTGTACAGGGGGTGTTAATATACAGGTAAAAGAGCGGTATGAACAACATGCGAGGCATTGTTCGGAACCATTTGAAGTACCAGACCAAGGCGCACACACATTTTCCTTTTGTATTACGGTTGTCTTTGGAATTAATTTTTACTACATCTTTTGATTGAACTGTTCATTTGAGACATTAGTACGTTTGTTTGAAAAAAAGAGAGCAAGCAAGCTTGTATGAAAATGACAAAAATAAAACTAATTCATGCACAGGCGAACATTTTATAATGGAAATGTCGTTATATTCAAAAGAGTCAACTGATCGAAATTTTGTCTCCTCACTTTCGCAGGATAATTTCTGCGTCTGGAGAGAGAGAGAGAGAGAATTTACTTCCTATGTACATGTATGTATAAATAAAATACAAGTAAAAAAATATTTCATTACAAGGTACATCATGCATTTCAATAGACACATTTATAAAATCAAATATAAATGCAATATACATGTTGGATAAATGAAAAATTGATTTCTGCCGGTTTGTTTTACTGTGAAAATGCGTACATGTGTATTTCCGATCTTGATCAAGTAAGTCGATGTTTGACGAGTTGGGACCACAAATCTTTTCTCATAATTAATTTCAGGGACGAACATGTGTTCCAGTTAATTTCTAACGGAAGTTTTGTATTGATCTCAAAAATGTGCTAATTATCTATGATCTTGTAAACAATAATGTACATTTATTAACAAGGACGTATACTTTATATATACGTCCCTTGTATCAATAGATTTAAAAACAATAACATAATTTCCCTGAATGAAAATAAAAATAATCATATACACTATATCTTTACAAATATTTATAGCGATAAATCAAATAGCCATGGTAGAGCTGTACACTTGTAGATTGACGTATAAAGCTACATGTATAGGGATGTTCGAGTGACGAAAAAGTGACGTCACACTGCGCATGCGCATGAAAATTGGTTGGCAAAAAGTGGTTCTCTTATATATATGTATAGCAATGTCCACTGCTATTCACGTTAATAATCTTTATCGGTACAGTTTATCAACAGATATAATCACGTTAAGATTACTTCAAAGTTGTTATAATACTAATCGATCGTTTTAATTGCTTGTGATATTTTTTTTAATTTAATTTTTACAGGTACATGTAATCACCGACCGGTATGCATAAAAAGCATTTAGTCTCTCTGTGGGTTGATTTAATTTTCAAAGTCGTGAATGTGAACATCTTGTAATATCATTCATCAATTTATCAAGTCCAACCTATACAGAGTATCTCGTATACACAAGACAATGATCTGACACCTGTCATTTACCTTGATCTTTGTCGGCTGTCCAGGTAGATTTTTCACCCAGGCGCCACAAAGGAGAGAAAGCCACTGCATGTGATCTATCCATTTCATATTTCAGTTTTAGATATTTTGACACGGATGAAATCATTTTTTTTTTTGGTAAATACTTACATTACATTTGTCTTTTAGTTGAAAGAAGCAAAAAGGAAAGACAACCCATTTATATATCGATCACAATCATATAAAAGTTGGAACAGTGGATCATTATTCAATATTTCTCATATATATCTCAAGATTTATTTATTTATTTATTTATTTTAACGGGATAATTGTGTAAATAATTCCGAAAATTAGATAGATGGAAGTCCGAACATCTATTCTTGAAATTCTTTTCAAATATTGTATGTTTTAACTGTCGAGGTGCAAAAGATGGAAATAGAATACTGGGATTTTATATGGTTCGAGATCCCTCTCTTTAATTCATATTAACATTTATCAGTTATTTTTATTGTGTATTTTAATCTTATCTTTCATTTTGAATTCATGAATGTCTCTTTTTATCCCAATGATTTTCAATTTTAAGGGGTGTGGCTGCCCAAACTTACATGGAAGTTGAGAAATAAATGCTTCTTTAGGCATTCTAAAATTCTAATCTTGAGCCCCCCCCCCTTTCTCTAGCAAGCAAAAAGTTAGATAAGGCATGTCAATTTAAAACAAATTCCATATCCAAAGTAAGAAAATTACTGAAGGAATAATAAAAGAGAATTTATGCGTGTTTTCATTGTTATTACTATGACCGGCTTTATCTATAAATTTGTGACAGTCGTGAGAAAAAAAAAGCTGAGAAAATTAGTACTCTTTATTTCATTAAACGTTGTTTGTGAGTTAATTTTTTTTCCGTTTTGCGTTTTCAAACAGTTCGACATTAATTTTGGTCAAACTATTCCCTCTTTCCATCCCGTTCAAATGCTCCGCCTTAATTAAATCACAACTATATGCATGTTTGAGGGATAGACCTGTGTGTACTTGTCAAAACAAGTGGTAATTAGTCGGGTCTAATACAGGAGCATAAAAATGGGACACTATGAATTACACCGGCTTCTTTGAAAAGCAAAATTTGAAAAAAAAATATCGACAGTTTATTGATACTTGTCCCCCCCCCCCCCCCCAATCGAACGGCAGTCTGATATACTAATAAACTCAGCGGGATTTCTTAATTGTTGTGATTAGAATGGTCAGTGTCATAGCAGGACTTATCAATAAAATAATAATAGGAAAGTAGCGCATATTAGAGCATCAATTGTCGATTTATCCCCGGGTATCACGTATATTTCCCTTCACTGCCAACCGTTTTTACCAACCAGCCTCGTTTTCGCGAGACCTGTGACGTCACGGCGAACATCCCTATATGTATATACATGTAGAACCGAGTGATCGCACTATGTTGATGATACAGATAATGATTGACACCTGGACCAAATTTAATCGGTCAAAGGCGGGGTTTAGAAGTATCAATGACATTGATCCCTTAATTAATAAAAAGAATCGATCTTTGAATGTTGTCATCAAATTAAGCTAGAATTGTTTTTATTTTCACATGTGCCGAGATTTTCCGTTTTTACTTCTTATAAAAGTAAAGTTTCGACCCTCAGATGGTTTTAACCCCCCCCCCTTTGGAAAAAGTATCTAGACCCCCCCCCCTTTTTTTTTATTTAAACTAAATATATTTTGTCATTTTTATTATCTAGCAGCCATAGATAGTGTTATTTATCTCTAGCTGAAATCTTTTGTATTGACATGTCATCGGACCTTGCCGATATCTCATTTAATAATGCGGCATAATTAAGATGACCTGCCGGTATGTCTTTGATGTCACGTACCGCTCGCGACTCTAGAAGACGTCGCTATCTACAAAAGCTACCGACCATACAGAATTTTTTTTCATTAATTATTTTATAAGCTAATCACTAACTTATTAAAGGAAAGCGGCTAAAAAAAAAAAAAAAGAAAAGAAATTAGGAACTACATGTACATGTATGCAGTGCCGGAGTCCATGAATTTAGTAAAAGAAAAAAAATACTGAGTCCAATAAAAATGAGTGATATGAGTTAAACAATAGAATTTTTTTTCTAAATATCATGATTTCCCTCTTCAGTTTCATTCTTTGTTGTTTATATGTAAACATTGATTTAAATTCATTGACAAATATATATTTTTGCTTGGAGCCGGATTAATATAAATTTAAGATTCACGATAGAAATAACAAAACGAAAATTCTAAGCGTAGCTTTTAGCTCATTCACGTTAGTCATTCTCCATACGCCAACGTTAGTGATTATTCATACACATAGCAATGCGGAATATGGTTAGAGTATGCGGAATAAAACATATGGTTAATGACAAGCGTTAACTATGAGGAATCTATCAGTAATTATTGTATGCCTACATTCACGTTAATTATTACATATCTAACCATTTATTCACCATTTTTCGCGATAGGTCCTCATTCATTTTCGTTTATTATTCATAGAATTTGTTAACATTAACTATTCCTTATCTGTACATTTAGATTTAAGATCACTGATGAGGGTTAAGTACCCGAAACGTGCATGTCTGGTCCACGTTGCCTATTCATTTGTTCTTAAATGATGCTATTCAATTTGAAGACGTTTACATTAAAGAGGTCTGATATTTCACATATAAATTTCATTCTACAAGAATTTTCTAATGATACCAATAATGTTGTCCTTATACTGGAATTATCCGCTTCGCAGGCGACACAGTATTCCTTGGATTATATTTTTACATAATTTTACATCTTTCATGTTTCTTTTAAGACTATTTTGATTTCATATAATTTATATAACATCTTTCTTTAAAGACTATGCTAAATGTAACGCACTTCAGAGGACTTTAAGTTGATGGAGCGCTATATAAGTTTTGTATATTATTGTAATTGAGTTATAACATAAGGGAAAGATTTGTTTACCCATTTAACTATATGAATTTCAAAACATTTTGACCAAAGACAGATTCTTGATTCATTCAAAAAGATTTAAATAATTTGAAAATAGTCTCAAAAATATTTTTTTGAAAATCAAAGGATTTTTTCCGTACAAAAAAAGCTCCTAACAACAATCATGATAAGCTTACATTTTTTTTATATGTATGCATGAAATACTAGCTACAGAACAATATATTTTGAGATTTTTTCAACGTTGGTCAATAGATACGGAATATATCCAAAATCACTATGTATGAGTTTTAATGTATACCACATGATTTCACAGTTACTACCTAACATATTTTTTTTAAAAATCAGAGAATTTTGTCAAATTTGATGAATCGCAGTCACGGTGACCTTGATATAAGGTCCCGTGACTTTGGTATCTGACCTTGAAAAAATGAGTTAAAGAAGATCCTGACGATTATATCAACAACACTCATAATAGAGCACAGAATAGAGCATCGACGGACCCCTAGCAAGCTAGAGATGGGACCAGGTGCCCGGGAGGAGTAAGCATCCCCTGTTGGCTAGCCACATCCGCCGTCAATGTTCATACATGAAAATCAAAACAATATATACAATACATGCGTTGTCTGAGGCTATGTCTATAAAGAAAGCGCTATGGCGACCATAACAGGGGAAAATATTCAAAACACTTACTGTTAATGTGATTGTAATTAGTAATGCTCTTTTATATGCACTAAACATGCTTATGCAGTTGAAAATTCACCAGTAAATAACTTTATGTGTAATTACAGTACTGAACAGAATGTCACCATTGTAATAATGTATGCTGATGCTTTGAATTTGAAGACGTTTAACAAATGAACTTTATTAGTTCATGCCGAAATAAATTCAGTAGCGTAGGGTGACAAGAAAACGAAGAAGTTTATTTTAGAAATAACAACTAGCTAGCCGTGGTTTATTGTCCAGTAATTCCACGAGTCGTATGAACCAATCAAATTAAAACCGAGCCGCGAAGCTTCGAGGTGATAATTTGATTAGTTCATGTGACGAGTGGAATTACTGGACAATGAATCACGGCTAGCTAGTTGTTATTTCTATTCTAATATAGCACATGAACGGGCGGAGCTTAGCGCACTGGAAGTTCGTTGGAGATTTTACACCAGGTGAGTTTTATGTTACATATAGAGAGAAAATTTCAAAAGAAGGGAGGAGATCTCCAACAAGACCCCGTTGCAGCATCAACAGTAAAACACCAAAACACCCGATGCAAAAACACAAAAGACGAGTACAGCACGAGACGGAAAAGAGACACACGACATGTAAACATCAAACACAAAAGACTACACATAAACCGACGAGACCAATGGGTAACCGGTGCCGACTTTGGACGGCCATCTGTCACGCAAGTAGCAAATGGTGTGGTTATCCTGGATTACGTGCGCACAACCCTCTCACTTCTCCAATTACCCAGAGGTCTCGAAGAACGTACAATTGTGGTGTAAAACAACCTCCTCACTGTAAGATGACATCACACAAACAAGACCGCAAAACGCAGAGGCCCCAGAGACACAGATGAATATGTAAATGGATATAAAAAGAGGGCATGCGTAATACAGTCCGTGCTCTGCCGGCTGTAGCGAGCTCATGTATGTAATCACCCGAGGAGTCCGACTGATATTCAGAGATGACAGGTGGTCGGGGCCCTGTCCTCTCTAAAGAGGTTTGGACAGGGCCCATCATGGAGTCCCGTCGTCACAGTCAGTCAGAGTGCAAGTCTCAAGGATGCGCTTGTACAAGACTGTAGATTGGTCAGGTACCAAGCCTAGTGTCCGTCTGGTGACATTAGGATCATATCCACGGTATAAAAGGCGTTTGATGATTCTGACGCATTTTCGATGGTTATGCTGCCTACCTTTGATCCTTTTTATTTTGTTTATCATATCACCATAAAAGACAGGTTGTGTAATACCCATAGTAATGTACTCTGGTTCATGAATAGATCCGAATTTTAAAAGAAGTTGACTGTAATTTCCAGAAAGTCTTAACTAGTTTATGAAAGCGGAAACCTTGACCTAAAAGTTTTTTGGTAATTTGTAAATTTCTACTGTGAAAATCCAAAATATCAGTACATGCTCTAGCGTACCGGATGAGCTGTGATATGTAAATGCCGTATGACGGTAATCTTGGAACATCACCGTCAAGCCAAGGGAAATTTCCTATGTTGAATCCAAAATCATCCCTTTTGTCATATACACTTGTATGAATCTTTCCGTTTACAATTTTGATATTTAGGTCCAAAAAGGGTGTTTCTGTATTTGAAAGGATTGCCTTGTTAAGGGTTAATTCTTGTGGATAAATTTCATTCTTATATAATTCAAAAGCAGGATTGTCAATGGTTAGAATATCATCCAGATACCTAGAAGTATTATTGAAACATTTCAGCTCATCAAATTTTCTTTGCTTTTGAAGATTTTGGATAAATTATTTTTTCATAAGTGTATAAAAATAAATCTGCAACAAGAGGCGCATAGTTAGTACCCATAGGAATTCCTACAACCTGTTTGTATAGATCCTCACCAAATCTAACATAAATATTGTCCAAGAGGAAGGACAAGGCATTACACAGGTCACTACATGTCCATGATTTGTATGATTTGTAGTCTGTCGAGGAAAAGAAACCCTTCGATTCAGATGTACAAATGTAAGTTTTTCGCTCTCGATCAAAACACCATTTAATGAGATTAGATAATCGATCATTAATTTTGTCATGAGGAAGTGTGGTGTACATATCAGAGAAGTCGTATGAAGAAATCGTATTGACTTAAAAATTTCCAGATTTCATTTTTTCAATCACATCCCCTGAATTCTTAATAGACCAAAATAAATTTACATCGTTCCTGTTTACAACCGTTTCACAATATCTAGTTATGTGTTCTTTGATAGCAGTAAGTGCTGACGTCAGATTTCTAGACAAAATTGTAGTGGAGCAGTTACTAGAATTAGCAATAAATCGAAATTTGTAAGGAGACTTGTGCAGTTTCGGTATGCAATATAGTGTTGGGAGATCCAATTTAGAAATAGAGATATTGAATGAAGACAGTTCACTGTTAGCTTGCCTAAAATGTTAGATGCACTTTCATTGCTTTTGATATATGTATTAGTAGACGAAAGTTCCGAAATCAAAGTTGATATGTAGTAACGTTTTCAAATGATAATGGTGTTGTTGGCTGCTTTATCAGCTGGTGCAAAGACATATTTTTCATGTAACTTAGTTTGGATTTGAAATATCTTTCTGATTTGGAACGTGGATTTTGAAAAAGATGAGGGTTTTTATGGAAGTTATCTATTCGAATATCCGTTATATCTAAAATGAGGTTTTTCCAGTCATTCAGAGCATGCGGTTCGACTCCTTCTGATTTACACCATCTTTTCGTATAATTATCTAAGGCTTCCCTAAGCACTTCACGGCATTTGACAAAATCTATCTTGGATGGGAGTCTATACTTAGGTCCTTTTTTTAAGAAGACCACGGAGCTGTCTGTCTTGGATAATTGAAAAGTCACCTGTAACAATATGGCCAGCTGGTTTGTAGAGATATTTAGAAGTTGCACATTCTCAAGAAGCAGGACACGATTCAAGTATGTCAGGATCCGTTGTAACTTTATTATAGTTAAAAACAAAGTTTTGAATAGGTTTCTTGTACTTATAACAAATAAGAGGTGGCTCTAAATTTTCAAAATATTGAGGAATGGTACTTTGTACGCGATGATCCCGAAAAATATTAGAGATGTTTAGAAGATTAAAACCCTTGTTAATAAACAGGATTTTTATGAATCGTTTTTTCGGTGGGGTGTTTTTCACAATAGGGTAAAGTTTATACTGTGCGAATGAGACAATGATATTAAGTCTGAATCAGTCAGTGTTTCTTAAGAATGCAACATCTGCTTCATCCAAGATAGATTTCAAGTGCATAACTGGTATTGACGACAGAGCATGTAACAGCTCATGTCTTCCGCCATTGCGTGCTATAGTAAGTAAATCGTTGAGAGAGCGGTATATTCTGGATCGTTTTCTTTTTTGTCTGTTTCGTCTTTTCCCGTGTGACCTGTATTTCCTTTTAGTGTTTGGGCAAATTGAAAAGATGTTGATATTGGTAGAAGCTGAGGAAATTTTCCTTGTCCATAAATTTGATCGTTTAAACCAAGAGGGTACGCAGTCTGAAGTTTGGTGATCCAGACAAGTTCAGCTTGTAGTCAGCGTTTTTTAATTTCGGTCTTACTTTCATTTTTACGTTTTGGAAAAGTCTGAACTGGGGTAATGGTGATATCCGAAATAGAATGATTATATTTAACAAAGTGATGATAAAGAAAGTTTCTGTGTTTTTGTTGACGTGAGGTTATGATCTTATAAGAATGGTTCCTAAAACGAGATTTTAAAGGTTGGCCTGTCTCACCTACATATTGTGCGCCACATCCCCTGGCATTTCAAGTCATTACGTAAATAAGATCTTGAGACGATCAATCGATGTCTTGGTCTACCTCGATTTTGAATTTCTGCCCATGTACACTAGATGTTATTATGGAGTCGCAGTTGATGAGGTGACACAACGAGCATCTTTTACTTTTACACTTAGAAATAATTGAGAACCCTCTGTGTCTGTTGTTGAATGTAGAGCCTGCAGATGGAGTAGTGTCAAGTCATATTATAGTACAAGTCATATTAGAATTCCGTTTATTTCATTGTTTTTGATACGTGTATGAAAATATAGCTTCAAATTTAAAGAGATTTACTATATCTCAACTCTCAATTCTATGAATAAAAGATATACATGTATAGGCCAAAATCTTATGAAATGTCGTTCTATTTATCAATTTTAAGACCTCAATTACATATATAACTGAATATTTATTTTTATCTCAGCATTTACAGAAACCAATGGTTTAATCTATATATGGTTGTTCTCAGAGAAAAATAAATGAAGAAATGTGATCCTCGGTACATGTAAAAACTATATCAATTTCTTATGAAAATTGATTCGAATGCCCGTAAAAACTTCCAGAACTCAATCGTTCAGCTTAAGATCTTTGTAAAGACAAATATATTGAACACTAAATTTATCCCTTAGTGACCAGAAGCAAATGTATACATAATTAGAAGGCAAATTATTTACTTGTTTAAAATAAATAATCATTAACTTGGAAGAAATGTCTTTCAAGTAAATAATTGCTTACGTTATTAACATATCCAATTAAATAGCATCGGATTCACCGATTCAGGATATTAAAAGTAACGGTAACAAGGCAGGATTGCTGTCAAAATGATATTTCCTTCTGCTTTTTCATATTTGGACATTAAAAATGAGAGAGAAAAGAAACACAGAGACAGGAAAGAAACAATAGATTTCTATTAATAATCAGCTTTAAGGAAAGAGGAGTTACGTCTCTTTATTTCGATACCTTGTGCTGGTGTATTGTGTATCGATGGCTAGTTCTGTCGTGTATATGGAATCATCAAGCAACAAGGAATGCATTGACATGTACATATTTGTTACACAAGACGCAATAGTCAAAATAGTCATATTCAGGTCCATAGATGAAATGCAGAAATTTGAAGTGAGTATTATCATACCTGAATGATCATACTTTATGCATAAACGCAAGGCATATCAATAAACTGATTATCCTCTAATGCATTTTAGACACTCGGCGTACATAAAAATAAAAATAAACATTAACACGATACATTTCAACAAAACATCACACGTATTTCATACTACATGAATTTTTATATGGTTTACGTAAAGTGTGTTATTGCTGTGAATATTAAAGAAAGTGAAACCTACTTAAACGGGATCAAGGAATCACTGATGCATCAAACCATCGCAAATATCTGATTCAATATAAAGAAATGTCATTTACATCTTACATTACTTAGATAAATACACACATGGATATTTGAAGATTGAGGTTTCTTTAAAAAGTTTGTAATTGTATAAAGTTATTTAGTTTCATATACATCAGTATGGCGGAATACAATGCTGCGTACATCGGCAGTGAAGGAGATATAAATACACAAGAGAGGTAAAATACATTAGTGTAAACTTCATGTAAAATGAAAGAAAGAAAAAAGAAAACAATCTTTGTTGTTTAAATTAATGAATGGAAATTAAAATTCTTGAACATTTGAAATGGAATATCTTGAAATGAACCAAAACAGAGATGAAACAACTTTTTTGTACGGAGATGCGTTATCTTTTTGTTTTGTCGTTGATTTCTAATTTCTTCCACAATTTAACAAGAGCCCCAGGGAGCACAATGCTCACCTGATACCCATGCACGATCTTGACATGCTTATATTGCATAATGATAGTGCCAGAGCCAGGATTTGAGCCCAAAATCATCGTAAAAAGATTTTTGCTGGATGCAGACAAGTTTATTTATTTATTTTTCAGACAACCTTTAGAAAGTACAAACAAAAAGAAATAGTCACATGTCAAAATTTACTGATTTGGGGATCCAAATGAGTTAATGAAGATCCTGACGATAGTCTATAGAGTACAAACTTGAGCATCGACGGACCCCTAGCAAGCTAGAGGAGGAATCAGGTGTCCGGAAGAAGTAAGCATCTCCTGTTGGCTAGCCGCAATCGAAGTCATATGCCAAGCTAGTATAGTTCAATTATTCAACATTAAATCATTTTGTAAAATTCCATATTCATTAAAAGCAGGTAATGATCAAACAGAAAAAAAGAATAGAACAATGAAATATACTATATAAAGGAGAAGGTACATTAAGACCCCTTATCGGCCCCGTTGTTTCCTCAGAAATTCAAATCCTGAAAATTGATCAAATAGGTTTATTTTATCTATCTACAAGATCAATTACATATATACATAAAATGCACTTTTCATTTTGATGCACCCCTACGAAATCATAGCTCATCAAACCAAGGAAGGATTAACAAATCCGGATTTTTCTCTAGAAATTCACATATATTTTTGAGAATTTCATAAAGAGCAAGACGATCTGCTAAAAATAAAAGTAGAAAAATGGATCAATAATCTCCATATCTGTCGATTAAAGGTGAAAAATTAGTAGCAGATGCTCTTGCTCTAGTTGAAAATTAATGATTTGTCTTGCGTAGAATGTATATGGAAAAATGAATGGACCACGTCGGCACGGCGTTATGACGTCATTATAATGACGTCATTTACTTGACACCGCAGGTGCATGCACTGGCGTGACATATTCAAATCAGGAGTCGGTTTTCTCTTGAAATTCGGTATGATTTATAACGTTTGTAGTAAAAACAAACAAACAAACAAACAAAAAGGCTGAACATTGATATATTTTACTAACATAGAGGGTTGGTGTTCACCGAGCATGTCACATCAAATCTCCGCCGGTAAAATAACTTAAATCTCAGAAGTAAAATAGTAAAAAAAAAATAAACCCGAGCAAGTTAACCAGAATTTAGATTCGTTGATTCAAGGATCACGAATCCACTATAACTGATAGGGATGTAAGAAAATGCAGTCGCATGCAAGGCCAAAGTAACATTACATGTATTTGAGAATTCTTCCAATTTTACTTTTTTCAAAGAAAATCTGTCAGTTTATTGAAACTATATCCTCTGTTTCTTCATCCCCCGATCCGAATTGAAGTATAGTTTTAATTCAGTCTAACATTAGATGTGATTGTTTACAATAAAACTTCTATTTACTACTTTGTATCCGACTATGAACACCTACTCCATTATGTATTATAAATATATTTTTTTCTATATGCCTGTTGGTTCAGTGAGTAAGAAATGAACCTGAGAAAAAAAAAGATAACTGAACTCTATATATATATATATATATAGTGCTCAAGAAAAATTTCTTAAATAAAATAGAACGCATTCAACACTAGATTAGACAAT
Source organism: Pinctada imbricata (assembly GCA_033119305.1). Lineage (NCBI taxonomy): Eukaryota > Metazoa > Mollusca > Bivalvia > Pterioida > Pteriidae > Pinctada > Pinctada imbricata. The sequence continues at coordinate 10,963,050 of VSWD01000013.1, forward strand.
AAATACTATAGAGAGAGAGAGAGAGAGCTAATGCATAACACCAGACAAAGACCAAAAAAATATACATGAGGTATATTTTACCAAAAAAAATCCTACGTATATATTTATCCCATCTCTGGGGTTTTTTTTTTTTGCAATCTGATTGATCGAGAACAGATTGTTCGAACGAATCCCCAACGTGTACACTTTCTGTAGACCGTCAGCTCAGCTATTTCCGTATCAATAAATTCGCATGTACATAAAAGGAGTCGCAAAACAGAAATTTTCAGCAACAAACATACAAACAAAAACACAAAACAAAACACCCCCCCCCCCAAAAAAAAAAAACTATGCGTTGCAGTAATTAGGTTTGTCACTGACCGCCCACGGAGATCAAGCCCATAGAAGGCTCTTAACTTCGCCTCGCATTCTATTGGCATGATCAACCCGACAAATCTCTTTAGACGGTCAAGATCATGGGCGGATCCAGGATTTTATTTTAGGAGTGGTCCGTAAGTCCGATTTTTTCTGAATAGCAAAAAAAAAAAAAAGGGGGGGGGGGGTGTTACACACCAGACATTAAAGTCCTTGATTAATGACTGTCAGTTCTATTTTGCATTACATGTATAATAAAACAGATGACTGGTGGGCTATATAGCGAGCAAAAAGCTTAAATTCTTGAATTTTCACATCATAGTTCCAAAATCTTGAATTTTCACATCATTGTACTTGATTAATGATATGTAAATATAAAAAATGGCGAGCGATATCGAGTCAGCGAATTGGTTTTTTTTTTCCAGAACAAGTCCTCTCAGTTTCATTACTCTTAGTGCCCTTGTTTATTGACCAAAGCTAAGTGAAATGTATAGGGGCTTTTGAGGAAAGCGCAGTATATTTTTAAAATAACATGTGTAATAAAACTCTTGCAAGTGGAAGTGACCGATCCCCCCCCCCTGGATGCGTTTGACTATGTTACTACAGGATATTATTATAAACTTTTCTTCATTCGGCTTGAGTATGAATACATGAACATGTATGTGTGTTTATTAGAACATTACATTCGCATACAAAGGAAATAGAATAATCTGGGATGTTTAATAATCATAATCGTAATCAAATTAGTTATTATGTATTTAGAATTTTGGTAGCTTTCTCGCAATCTTGTGACTTCTCGTAAATACATCAATAAATCGAAATTTACTCACAGGGCTACAGTACACAGAGTACAAAATAAATTCCCCCCCATTTATCATACATAAACAAAAAATGTTTATGTATTATAAAGGGGGTTATATCAATATTGTACTCCTTGTGTACTGTAGCCCCTGTTATTCACCGTGATTTTATCGAATTCTTTCAGTGGTGCCATCTATCACAGTTTCTTGCAACGGCTGGGATACCTGTATACTTAAGATTTATTCTATCCATTTGTTTCATTTTATGTTTTATTCGTATATTTTAAATTTATGCTTATTGGCGTATTTAGATGGGCGTTTGGGGCGCCACCTCCAAAAAAAAAAAATCGGTAAGTGAGGCATAAGGTGGGCTTATACTTGAGTTTTGATGTCGAACTTTCGGAAAATTATTTTCTCTAGCTCCCGGCCGCTCGCCACGAAACTGTTTGTTGTTTGCATATCAAATTGCTATAATCGCTGCTATAAAAGACGACGTACAATACTTTAATTATCAATCCTAGATTTTCGAAGATTCATAAATTCGTTTTATGGCGAAAACTTGAGCAAAACAATCATTTTGAATAATGTAAGAATACAGCAATTTGTTATCTGACAACGTTATATCACGACGTGATCATAACGTCACATGACGTCAAATTCAGTAAAACAGAAAGCTTACCTACATGTTTTGAAATTGCTATAAAATCTCAACGGAATATCCGATTCTCAAAATTTAAACTGATTTACATTCTGTAAATCTTGTATTTTCATTGTTCAAAGTTTGCTTCATTTCTCAGATAGGGCCGATTTTGGCCCATAACGTACCTTCTCCTTAAGTTTATTTGAAACTGGAGGCCAAACGTTTCATTATTGATAGCTAGCATGCCACAAAATAAAAAAGAGAAAGTTTTTTTTTTCGTTTTAATCATATTGTATCTTTCTCTACGCTCGCACAAAAGCATTAAGGCTTTGCCTTTATACATATTAAAGAAACAAAATTTATGAATGAGAGCTTTTAAATGGTATCGATTTCATCTAAATACATGTAACAGTCAAAATTTTGTTAATGCAACATAAGTTCAAGTGATGCTATTGTTCAAAACTATTGATATTTGACAATAGTACTGAACATCAATGTATAACTCTCTGTAGTTTGGAGAAATTAAGTTTTGAACATGTTCTGGTCTTTTATAAAATGTATATAATACAAAGATCGATTTGAAAATAGATGAAATTGCAAAGGGGTAGGGTGCCGAGACCCCTAAATCAGCCCTCGATTTTTCTCTAAAAATGAATTTCATGAGGAATACTTGATATTCTTCATGATATACACGGATGTTTACCGCTTTTAATAAAAAGAAAAATATCACCAAACAAAGTGTCATTTAACTGTAATGACGTCATGAAGTGACGTCATTTCGACGTTATTGACAAAATATGGCGAAAATTGCCTGGCATTTTGTCTTTTGTGGAAAAATTCAATGTGGCCGCATATGACACAAGGATATAATCATTATCTTTCACATATAGATTTTTCATCTTAATGCATGCGGCCATTGCATATTTAATAGAAATATGTAGGTTTTGCTTCAATTTCGCGGAATATGACCTATTTTGGTGTTTTCAAAGGGCTAAAATTGACAAATATGGATAATGACCATATCTCTGTCTACAGTACAAAATCGATAATGCAGAAAATCAGAAACCGAAGGCATACAAAATCAGGATAAAACAGGAACCAAAGCAAACAAACAAAAACCTCCACCATATGAAAAGAAGCGAACTCCCGATATGAGAGTGAGTAAGCTATTGGTAAACGAAAAGTTTACAAAGATAATTTCGTGATTTAGTAGAGGACGTTTTAAAAATGTCAAATCGCAGTTAAAATTTCTATGAAGTTCAACGTTCAAAATCAGGGCCAATATCGGGCTTCGTGGCCCTACCCCTTTCCGAAACGGATACTGGGGTAATGTAAAAAAGTGAAATTTGTGAGAAAAGGATATGCATGACAACCCCCCCCCCCCTATATTTCCTTTTTTGCTGATTGTCAAAATGTCAAAATCCAACGAGACCAAATTCATAATTATTGGAGGTATGGAGTTGAATTCACTCAAATTCAGCAAAATGATTAATCGAACAAAGAAGGTTTTTATTTCCTTGAACTACACATTCGGGGTCCACGGCAAAATATGAACGCTATAAAATCGTGTTTCCGACTTTAAAATAGAATTCTGAATAAGTATAAAGAGTAGAAATAATCAAATCATATTATCATATAAAAGGTCTAACAATAAGAAATTAAAACACGGATCATTTGTGAAATTTTCATCTTTAGCTATGAATGAATAGCCGGTCTTTTAAAATGAATCCCACTGATTCAAAACTTAGATTTAAGAGCAAAAATGGACCTAAATTTTCAGGTGGCTAGATCTTTCTTGACTCTGTGGTTAACATTTGCTATATGAGCAATTTCAGCGGTGAAATTGAAAAAAATATTAAAAATGACCATCCCCCTGCCCTTTTTGCCGTTAAAAAAGTCACTAAAATTGAAAAAAAGAACACTTTTCTTTGGACATCTCTCTTAATCATCCTGATCATAATGCTTTCGGTTTGTCGATACGTGCTTCGGTTCCTACGAAGAAGTAGGGTACACTTCGTGACCTACTTTTGCCTGTTTATGGATCCAGACTACAAACAAAAACACTTGTAGGGGACCATTAGTACTTCATACCTACTAAGTTTAATCCATGAGTAAAAGGAGATCCTGACGACAATCTCAACAGCACTTACAATAGAGCATCAAATTGAGCATCGACGGCACTCCTAGCAAGCTATAGGTGGGACCAGGTATCCGGAAGGAGTAAGCATCACCTGTTTGACTAGCCGCGCCCGCCGTCGATTTTTATGCAAGGAACTGAAAACAATATACACAAAACATGCACTGTCTGAGGTTATGTCTCTATAGAAAGTGCTATGGAGACCATGTCAGGGAAAGACTTTCAAAACACTTATTGTCAAACCCCTCACGGGGAACTTTTTTACGATCGCCACACTACAAAGGGCATAAGTATGACACAAATGAGTTAAAGAATCATGACGACAATCTCAACAGCACTCACAATAGAGCACCAAATTGAGCATCGACGAACCCCTAGCAATCCATTCAGCCGTTCTGGAGAAGACGTCGAAAATGTCGAAAAATGTTTACGATAGACAGATGGATTCCGGAAGGCACGCTATGATTATACATGTTATAGCTCAGGTGCGCTTCGCTCAGGTGAGCTTTACATGAAAAAGAAAGAAAAAAAAGTTTTGGTACCACCAGGATTTCAACTTATTACTCTTGAGTCCATTTAACATGGAAAACATACCATGTAAATTATCTTTAAGAAAGATTAATAATCTAAAAGTTGATATGACCCAAAAAAAAAAAAAAATAAATAAATTAAACCGTAAAAGATATATTCAAGATTCGAGTTCAGATTTTCTTAATCTCTATAAACAGCGATGTGTTATTATCATCGGAAAAGTGTACATGCATATTTATTAGGTCCGCATCCAAGAGATAGTGACATTAAAATGAATTGTATCTGTAATTAATTCACCTTCACGCCAACTCAAACGGGTCAAGCCATGCGCGGATGCAGAGTTTATTTTCCAAGGGGCCTAGTCCATCCCTTGAGGCTAGTTGTACGAGCTAATTGATTGTAGGTATTCTGTTCGGCATTTATGAAATGAATATTGTTCTTTTGTTAAATACCTTACAAACAGACCCCCCCCCCTTCGCTCTCTTCGATCCGCGCATGCATTTAAATGTGTAAGCTACCACTGATAAATTCTGGACATTACAAATGTGTGCCTTGATAATATCATAATACTATCAAAATGCTAAATTCGAAGAGATCAAGGTAAGAAATGTCTTCATTTTACAGACCAGATGTACTGTTTGGTCATGTTTATATCATTAAAGCACTGTTCGACTTAAATTGTAGCTTTCTGTCACTTTACTTGGATACCTAGATTAAATACACTTGAAATAGCATCCAAAGCAATTTGATGTTTGAATTGCACAAATTATTCCAAATAAAATGATGATAATTTATGAATAGAGGGATATCTCAACTAGACATTTATATCCTTTTTAAAATGTTTCAAGAGTGCACCCTTTTTATATGTACCTAGAAAGTTATGAAAAAATGTTATTTTATGGTTTTCTTCTTTTTTCAATGCATGACTGTCAATTGATTTTCTAGTACGGAAGAACAAAAGTAGATAAACATTCAAAAATATTCTGAGGCATACTATTCATAGATAGTATCTTCCTGTATGTTTGTTTTCAGCTAATTGTGTTAGCCCGTACTCCAGATATAACATTAATGTTATAGCTTTTCTTGCTGTATAAAAAAAGCAACGCCAAGCTGCAAGATACTCCCGTCGGGGTATTTATAAGTAACTATGTCAATTTCAGTCTCATAAGGACTTGACCTCGATTCATCAACGCTTTCGAAAATTTCTGTTACTCAAAATTTCTTGAAATTTCTAAAACGTGGGTCCTGTAGCATTATAATCCCACATATTCCTGCTACTTCGTTCTGTACATTTTTGGACATGATAATAACACTCACATTTTTTTGTCCATATGACATTGTTTAGATTGAGGATCATTGACGAGGGTTAAGTATCCGAAACGTGCATGTCGGGTCCATGCTGCAAATTTATCTGCTCTTAAATGGTGCTATTGGATTTGAAGACATTTAACCTTTAAACATAATTTCTCAATTAATATGAATAAGAAACAAAAAGAGAGACTTACTTGTAAAAATATGAAGGAACCTGTATTGTTCTTCATGTGTGCAAAGATTGAATCAAAACAGCATTTTAATCAATTGTCAAAGTAAACATTTCCGAAAAAAAACGTTATTATCAGCCATGAAATGTCATTGACCTTTGAAAACTTATCTTAAAAAACATAACGTTCTTTGACTCCCAAAAGTCAACGCATATTGTAAATTTGAAGGTCCTAGGGTTGGGTGTCATTCTAAGCTCAAGGTCCATAACTAAGCAAAAAGTGAATTGATCACAAATTAAAACGGGATATTTCATTTCTTATTATGAAGTTATAAACCATGTTTCATTTCAATAGCTGCAAAGACTACGCATAAAAGGTCCATCCTAATGTAAAATTGTTATAAGTGCAAGAACCAGTACGTAATTCTGCTAAAAAAGGTCAACTGTTCAGAGACTTGAATTAGATATGTAATTATTTATTTTGAAGGCATATACTAATTTTCAGTTCAATAGCTTCAAAACTGAGAAACAAAAAAAAATTATTAAAAAAAAATTACAAAAATAAATAGAATGTAAACTGTTGAAGGGACATAACTCTACTAAAAATTGTTAACTTTTTTCAGAAACTCGAATTTAATCTGTAATGATTGATTATAAAGGCAGTTATGAAACTTCAATTCAATAACTGCAAACGCTGCAAAAAAGTAAAAAGAAACTGTAAAAAATGGTTGATTTTTTTTTTATTCAAGGGCCATAAATCTGCATAAAATGGGTCAATGTTTCCGAAATCCAAACAGTATATGCAATTATTAATAATAAAGGCAGATTTGAAGTTTTAATACAATAGCTGCATCTGCATCAGCTGCAAAACAAGTCCAAAAACAGTAAAATTGTTGAAAAATTTTACGTTCATTGGCCATATCTCAGCTAAAGGTAGGTCAATTGTTTCCGAAAATCGAACTTAATATGTAATTATTCATAATTAAGGCATACATGTATATGAAGTTTCAATACAAAAGCTGCAAAGACTGCGAAAAAAGTCCTTTCAAATATAAAATTGTTGAAACATTCTATCTTCAAGGGCCTTAAATCTGCTAAGAATAAGTCTTTTTTGCCGAAACTCAAATTGGGTCTTGGATATCAAGCCATGTGTCAAATTTCAATCCAATATTTCGAAAGGCTTCAGAAAAAAGTCCGGAAAACATTACTTCTTATGGATGGACGGAAGGACGCACGGACAGCGCCATTACATGGGCGTATAAAAATGGATCATTTTTCCCGAAACTCAAACTATATCTGTAATTACGTTTTAAATAATATAAAAGCATATATCAAGTTTAAATTCAATAGCTGCCAAGACTGCGAAAAACCATAGAAAAAATTAAAATTGATGAACATTTCTATGTTCAAGGGCCATAACTCTGCTAAAAAAAACTGGGCCTGTAATTATGTATTATTACAGCATATGTTAAGTTTCAATTCAATGGCTGCAAAGTCTGCGAAGAAAGTCCGGAAAACTGTGATATCGTTGAGTAGTCCAAGTACAATAACTCTGCTAAAATAGGTCAATTTTCCGAAACTCGATTTTTTTTAATTTTTATTTGAAAAAATATCAAGTTTCAATTCAATAGCTGCAAAGTCTGTGGAAAATTGTTCAGAAAACTGTAAAATTGTTAAAATTTCTATGCTCAAGGGTCATAACATGCTAAAAATAAGTCAATATTTCCGAAACTCTCACCGGGTATTACCCCCGCAAGGGGTTTGACAGTAAGTGTTTTAAATATTTGTTCCTGACATAGTCGCCATAGCACTTTTTATAAAGACTTGGCCTCAGACAGTGTATGTATTTTATATATTCTTTTCATTTTCGTGCATAAATATCGACGGCGGCTAGCCAACAGGGTATGGTTACTCCTCCCGGGCACCTTGTCTCACCTCTGGATTGCTAGGGGTCCGTCGATGCTCAATTTGTAGCTCTATTGTGAGTGCTGTTGAGATTATCGTCATGGTCTTCTTTAACTCATTGATATCAAGTCATATGCCAAGTTTGAAACCAATATCTTGAACAGCTTCAGAAAAATGTCCGGGTAGCATGACATCGGACGGATGGATGGATGGACGGACGGACACACAAACGGACGCACGAAGAGCGCCTTAACATAATGTGTACTGTTCTAGATGCAATTGTTAATTGCTTATGACTTTCCTATTCCAATGTAGGACTTCTTAACATACATGTATAAAACGGAGTAAAATGATCATTTAATTCTAAATGTCGCAATAAATGCATGATACTACATAAATGAAATACATTTATTAAGGTAATGTTTTCGAGCAATATCGAAGAAAATGACACAATTTAAGTTGACGTGCTTCGGCATTCAATCTCCAGACTTCGCACTTATGGGGCCATATAAAAGATGTTAGTTGCGATTAAAGAGTAATATCTGAACACACAATTGTTGATAGTCATGGGAGTGCTTTAAATATGTATGTCACACATGAATACATATAATTTCTTCACACAAAATATTCTAATTTCATTGGAATATAATTAACATTTTGGTTTTGTGACACAGTTCTTTCGAAGTTCGGTGTCCGAAATGTGAAGTCCACAAACATAAAAATATCAAATTTGTTCATCAGACTGTTTATTTTGCTGGAAATAATCTAGCAATCATCTTCTCAATTGAATTATTTAACTACATATTAGACAGAACGAGCTGCGTATATTTAAACGGAATTTATTCATCAATATAGGGTACTCCAATACGAAATAGTTATAAATGAAATCGATTGATTTCGGTATTCTTGTGATATTTCTACTGATAGGAGAAACGGTTATCTGAGTATTTTTCATATTCCCTGTTGTCCTGTGATTTAAGCAGAAACACAGAAGTCAATATTTTACTTGTTCTGTTCTTCAAATACATTCAAATGTCTAAACATACGAACCCAATTCATCGACGAATATACTGACATAGCTCCTCATGGACTGTTTCGGTTCCAGAATTCTATGTATTCAGTACCATGATTCATAAAACTTCTGACGACTTTGCTTGTGATGTAGTTACATGATTATTTTCTCACCTTAGCTTTACTTCCTTTCTTTTGTAAACTGGGAATATGCTATATTATCACTAAACAAAATAGGTATATGACTGTTGATGTTGGCCTGAAGCATGGGCATTGAAAAAGTTGTAAAATATGCGATGAGACAAATACGCACTTACGAGTTAAAGAAGATCCTGACGATAATCTCTACAGCCCTCACAATAGAGCGCATAATTTAGCATCGACGCACGTAATAAAAACAATCTCTAAAATGCACTGTCTGAGGTGATGTCTATATAAAAAGTGCTATGGCGACAATGTACAGGGAAAATATTCGAAACACTCACTGTCAAACTCCTTGCAGGGGAATTTTTTACGAGCTTCACACGGCAAAGGGCTCTCCGTCCACTCCATGAGGGCTGTCCGTAAAGTTCGTGGAAAGGTATTAGAATAAGGAAAATTAGCATCAATCCAGCACAGAAAAGTCTCGTTGTAGGATAATGGGATAAGACAATATGTACGATTTTTTTCTAAATTTCACAATTACCTGCAATTTCCCAAATAATTAATCTCCGATCGGTGTGAGTCACGTCACATTCTTCATATTAAAAATACAAAGACTCTTCTTTCTTTGATAGAAAGACTTCCCTAGAGCATACCATTCCTGTAAACTGCCCCTACCGTCCAAACATCCTCTTTGCCACTCGAAGACATAAGAACAGCTTAGTTTTATCATGTTTTTTCCGACTGTTTAAGGAATCTATGGGTCTCTATCGATGTTTTTCGGAGGTCTACGCAAAATCTATCACTGCTCTCTGCTTGAAAACGTTAAAAAAAGATGTCATTTATTATAGCTTCTCTAGTATATTTGTATAACGACTGATTTCTGCAATTTTGTTCACTTCGCCCCGACAACATGATCATTATTGACATGTTCTGTTTTCAGTTATGTGGCTATCGACGATAAAGAAGGAAATGGAGACATTAATAAAGACAAGTTTACAGAGAGGGAATTCGCCGAACGTTCTGAAGTAAAGGACAACGTAGAGCAAACAGGTCCTCAGTTAAAAAAAGAGATTTTGTACTCGGTAGATGACAGTCCTCCCATACAACTCACGATTCTCCTCGGCTTTCAGGTACTTCACAGAGTATACATGTGATGAAATTCTTAACTTAAACATAACAAAAGAGCTACGCTGATACTGATAGTCTTTTACATCTCAAACAAAACAGGAATAAAAATTGTAAGACCAGATTATTCTTGGATATCTAAAATAAATGACAGAATGCCTTTAAATGCAAAGAGGTTTCTATCATTTTAAAATTTTTTTGCTATCTTCGTAGCAATACCTGACAGCCTTCGGTGGTCTTGTTGGGGCTCCCTTGTTGCTGAGGAAGTTTTACTGTATTGACGGTGATAACGAAGGCCTTGCACAGATTATCGGTACTGTGTTTGTAGCATGTGGAATCAGTACAGTTTTACAAACAACTCTAGGCGTCAGGTATATTTATTTGTTCATTAAATGATTCACTTAATTTATCTTTAACACTCTGCTTTAAATGATATCGATTTATAATTGATTATGCACATAGCATGTGTCCTAAAGATGATTTTTTTCTGTAAATCTGAAATTAACGTACAGAGAAAATTTAGTAGGACTGCTTTAGGAATTACTGTCCCGATTTTTCTTCATTTTAATTTTTTTTTCGAACAGACTACCTATTATCCAAGGAGCGACTGCTGCTTTCTTCGGTCCTATTATTTCTGTTTTGTCACAACCGGATATGCAATGCCCTTACACAGCAATTCAAAACAGTTAGTTCTAGTTTTAGAATACTAGAGTTATATTAATTTCCAATCTAATTTAACAAAATAAGTTTGCTCTCACTGTTCTTTGTTCCTTTAACTTCATGGAAATCTGACAAAGATCGATAAATAAGAAAAAAAGGGGGGTCATAAACATAATTATACCTTTTTATTTGAATACTTTCATTAAGTATGATAAAATACAGCAAATGAGATTCATCCTTTGGAGGTATCCTTACAAACAATGTAACACAGTTTGTTTGATCGAAATAAGAATCGATTGAAAAATGCTTTATATATCATTCATTTGTTATGAGTAGAATGCCTGTATATGATTTGTTTATTTATACAGACAATGGTACGTCGGAAACGTTACCTCCTCTTGGTAGTGAAGGACATAAAGAAATCTGGCGTGAAAGATTTCGCTTGGTAAATAATCAATACGAAATACGTGGATTCTTAGATTTTAAATGGCAGCTTTCCGTTTCTTTTCCTTGTTTTATATTTTTTGAAGATTTTATGTAATTTATACTACCAAAGTTTGAGAATGTAAAATTAAAGAATGTAGTTAATTGTACAATACCTCTACTGTTTCATTTTCGATATTAACGAATGAAAAAGATAATTTTGACGATCCATACATAAAACTCACAAAACAAATTTTATCATTCAATGGAGCTGAGAAGTCAGAAGTATTCAAAGAAAATGATCTCACTTGTGGGTTGGATTGCAAAGTAATTCAATGTACTGCCGATGTCTGTCTGTCCGTTTGTTTGTTTGTTGTCATTGGTTTAATTTTGTTGTTGAAGAAAACTTTAAAGATCTGTATGTCATAGCACCATTTAATCATACATGTACATTGCCCTCGACAAGACCTTTATATTTTGGCAGTCATAAGTAGCATTTGAGTGTTTTGGGGTTTTGCTGTGGGTGCTACAACCTGGTGTTGTTGGAGATCCCCTCCTCTGTTTTAGAAAATAGACACATTTGAATCCATTGTTGTATAATTCTTAAGATGAAGCTTATAGAAATCATTAGAATAAATCTTTATCAAAATATTTGCATTTTATGAATTTTTATTCATTTAAATATAAAAATGACATTTAAAAAAAAAAAACATGTTCTGATGAAAAAAAAAGTTTCTATTTACGTTTTCGTTGTCACTATTCATAATCGAAGCCAATTATTATGTTCAAGATAAAAAAATAGGATAAAATTATAAAGAATAAGCAATTGTTTCCTTGTTTGTATACTTATTTATGGATGGCAGTGTATGTCCTCAGCAGAGGAGTGTGGGACTGTGATATTGTGTTTTTTGACTCTTTGTGACAGTAGTTTTAGTTTGATACCATGATCTGTAAAGAAGTGATGTGACTTTGACCTTTATATTTACTTAAAAATACTTGGACCATAATTCTATATGTTAAACGTCTTCAAATTGAATAGCATCATTTAAGAACAGATTAATTGGCAGTATGGACCAAACATGCACGTTTCGGGTACTTAACCCACGTCAGTGATCATTAAATCTTAACAATGTGATATGCCAAAAAAGTGTGAAAGTTACTTTGTCGAAAAAGCCTAACGAAAGACGTAACAGGATGGGTGGGATATGATGCTACAGGACCCACGTTTTTGAAATTTCAAGAATCTTGATCTTGTAACATTCGAAAATATATGTTGAATTCCTGCTCTTTTATTTACAAATCCATGAATACCAACATAAATTCAGTCATAAAATAATCAAGGCACATTGTACATCAATTATAAATTGGAGCAATATAGGTCCAGTCATCTGCATTCTTTTCCATTTTTTACTGACGTAAGTCAGTAAAAAAACAAAAGAATGTTCACTTTGCAATCCAGGCAGTCGTACCATCTTTATTATTTAGTAGCTGTGTTATATTGATGAAATACATATGAAATACAATTATCGTATCATGATGCACATGTCTATTCATAAAGAAATCATCAATAGAACCCAAATAAGAAAACAAATTCTGCTTTATACGAGGATTTCTATATCAAGTATGTAATACCCTTCTATTTAACTCATAATTCATTCTCTATTTTGTATCATTGAAACTTTATTCATTTCTCCTACAAAGAAATGTATTCCAAATATTCTTGAATGTAAAATGATAAGACCTTTACAGTATTTTTAAATTCATCATAATAGATTCAAGGATCTATGCTGGTAGCGTCACTATTTCAAGTCTTTCTTGGATGCAGCGGAATGATCGGCGTCATGCTACGGTACATAGGTCCCCTCACTGTTGCACCTACCATAGCGTTAATCGGTTTATCTTTATTCGACATCGTGGCTGACTTTGCTCAAGGTCAATGGTACATAGCTCTAAGGTAATAAAGTTAATCTACATGTTCCTTACGAAACAGTATGCCTGTTTAGCAATTATCATCACCGTAGTTTTTTTTTTTTGAAAAAGAATTAAAGTATACAACATATACATGATATATGCATTCTTCGCTTTTTTATTTATTCATTTGTCCATGTACTTACAATTTTTGAATGTGTCTTGAAACGTTTAATTTTTTGACATATACGCATACTTATAATTTGAGAAACTGGAAATCGACATGCCCGCAAATGTTATATCATAGTCATATATGTCTCCAAAGTCTCATTTCTTTCAAAGTAATTTTTATAGTTTTTTGACATGATTGATTAATGTATATTATACACGATTCGTCTTGCAGCACATCGTTGGTAATAACTATATTCTCTCAGTATTGTAAGAAACTCTCTATTCCTTGCTGTCAGTACAGTAAAGGTCAAGGCTGTAAATGTGAAAAACTGCCAATCTTCCAGTTGTTCCCTGTAAGTAAAAGCAAGAGCACTTAAGTTTATTAGTATATCAGATCCTAGTTCCTTTAAAAATCGTATATATTATCAATGATGACTTAAAGACCATGAAGTTGTTTTCCTAATAAAATGAGTATCTTTCTTATAAATCATTCCATATTGTGTGGTTCACGAATTCAAAGCTGAATGAACACCATGACGTCCCAAAATTTTAAGAGCACACACACATTAATTTCAAACATACCGTCCTTCTGTTCTAAATTTTATATGGCGGGAAAATTTCAAATAATTACATGTTTGGATGCATGTGAGGATTACGCCAAACGGTGGGCAACAAAGGAGGACGTGAAACTAGACACACTCTCAGAATTGATGAAATCGATCGGAGAATTACTTAAAAGAAGAATAGGGTGTCTTTGGCATTCAGTTAACAACAGACACGACTCAACTTTTCATGATCCTATTGTTGCCTCCATGAAAACTTTATCATTGTTTCTGCCGACAAATCCGCAAACAATTCTACGTTAGTTTGCATACTTTTTCATGTGCTTTAGAGAGGAACTGGGGTTATATTCAGCACCTGAAAATCCAACATACACATTTATTTATCTGCATCTTAAATACTTGACAACTACAAAATCTGTTCTTGAGTCCTTCGGTATTCATACTGATGACTCTGATATTGAACTACCTCATATCTACTGGATTTCCAAAATGCACAAAAACCCTTACAAACACCGGTTCATAGCCGGGTCGGCCAGATGATCCGTTCCGAGACGCTGACTATCCCCGTGTACCTGGTCTCACTTCGTAATGTTATTCATTCGGAGGTTAGCAACCGTTCCAACAGAAATTCTAATGATTTTTCCTTGCCTTCTCGACTTTGAGACTGAATAATTGATTGATACTTCTTTGATGTTTATTTATTTATCCTCAATATGGACACCACACATCCAAAGATACCCTTACCAGCGAATTCATAAATATCCTAGAACGTATAATCATCAAGTCAAATTTTGAATGATATCAACTTGAGACAATATGTTCTTATTTGAGACATGTAACTTGCCCAATGGTCTTGTTGGTTTATGTGTGGTCTTTTATGTTTAATGTTTCTATGGTGTCAGTTGGTGTACCTTGTCCCTTTTGCGTCTCTTTCTGTGGGTGGCTGTTCTGTGTTTTTCCATTGGGTGTTTTGGGGTTTAGCTGTAGGTGCTGCAACCTAGTGTTACTGGAGATCCCCTCATTTCTTCTAGTATTAAGATTAACACATGCATTGATATTGATTTGATAATCATTGAATTTAATCCGATAATCAGTCCTTAAAAGTAAGCGCAATTAATAATGTACTATTGACTCTGAGTAGGTGCTGCTGGCAATAATATTGATGTGGACAGTCTGTGCCATACTGACAGAAAGTGGGGTGTTTCCTGAGAGTGAAGAACAGATGGGGATATCAGGCACGTACAGACATAAAAACGTCATCACTCAGTTCCTCACCATGGATTAGATTTCCCTATCCAGGTTAGAAATGATACTGTATCAAGTTCAAAGGCACAATCAAGTGCGGAACATACATGAATTACTATTTGATACACTTACCAAATAACAGACATCTTAACAATTGCGTATGATAGAATTTTGAGTCAGTATTTTTGTAATTTTTTTTCAGGTCAGTGGGGAACACCTACAATAAGTGCTGGGGCGGTTTGCGGAATGCTTGCTGCCATTATAGCGTCCGTTGTTGAATCCATAGGGGACTACCGCGCATGCGCAAAACTTTCTGAGGCACCTCCTCCTCCTGATCATGCCATGAATAGGGGTAAATATCAAATATTTTAACTTTAATTGTAGTATTCCGTATTATCATATTTATCATGCATAATTAAGGAAAGGTATTTAATGGAATCATTGTCTTTAAAATGTTTATATAAATGCTGATACGATTTGACTTTTAGGGGTTGCTATGGAGGGAATAGGTTGTATTCTGAATGCATCATTCGGCTCTGGTCAAGCCACTACCTCCTACAGTGAAAACATAGCGGCGATTTTGATAACAAAGGTAATAATTGTTTTAAATCAATGTTTTACTTGTATTACTAAAACGTCAGCTATATTACTGCAGTTTGAATACTGACGGTGGTTTACTATAGTAAATCTGCCCAACAGCATTGTGAGAAGACGAGTTTTAAGTCATATACCATTCCATTGTGCTCATCTGCTATCATCAGCTTGAAGAAATAACTTTGTCCAGCGTTTCCAATATTTCTTGTTAGTTATTTTTCAACATTCTTGGCTTTCTTCTTCCGAAACAAGAGTATGTACGCCTGTTATTTGTTTTAGGTAGGTAATCGCCAGGTGACCATCGCTGCTGGGCTTCTGATGATAGTGTTCGGTTGCCTTGGAAAGTTTACAGCTCTTTTTGTGGCGCTGCCAGATCCTATTCTAGGAGGGATAGCCCTCATAACCTTGGGTAAGCTTTGTCTTCTTGCATAGTTATGAAGTTCAGATTTTGTTTCTATCTTTATTCATACACATTAGGACACAATGATAAGATGATATCTTATAGGATGACACTGCATTGGCCATAGGGGGACTCACAAAAATGTAAAATGTGACATCGTATATGGATTTATGAAGACTTTGTTAATGTTATTTTACTTACAGGTATGGTAATTTCGGTAGGCATATCGAATTATCAATACGTAGACCTTAACTCTTCTAGAAATCTATTTATTATCGGCACATCTCTCTTCGTTGGACTAACTGTACCAAGATGGGTTAGTGAAAACCCTGCCTCTATTCATACAGGTAATATACATGATTGCACAGATTACACTGTTTGGATGTTGTTAGATATTGCGAATATTGTCTTACAGGTGTTATAGTGAGTAGACAATTTGAGTTGTTAGAATAAAACTCATTATTTAAGTATCCTATTTATAATAAATATATCTATGCTATAAGCTGATCTGAGTCGTGTTTGAAAGGCGTCGAATTATAGAAAAAAAGTGGTCACTTTTCTTGTGAACGTTGCCTTATTCCATTTCAAGCATTGTGTATGGTATTGTAGACTGTTTTAATTTTTGATTGATTGCAATAATTTCCTAGTTTCTTTTCTAGTTTTGTAATACCCTTATTTTGCAATTGATTTACATTGTATATATTACGATAGAATGTGTTTGAACGTCTTTCGATATGATAACATATGTTCGTAGGCGTAGAGCTGATCGACCAGATTCTACTGATTTTATTGAGGACCAATATGTTGGTGGGTGGTGTTCTAGCATTTATTTTGGATAATACTATCCCTGGTAAGTAGAAACATGATAATTATATAGTACTTTCAAAAAACAAAAACAAATTTGTGATAAACTCGAAATGATTCGCACGCGGTAAGTCCACATGTGAAACTGCTAATGGTGGAATAAGTGCAAAATTTAAAATTTTGCAAAATGATTACAATGCTATTCCTCCTGAAATATAATGAAATAGATATGTTTCTATCTAGTGCTGAATAGTCTTTCATCCTTGTCATATTTAATACACATTGTATAATTGAGAAATAAAATATGACATTACCAAAATAGGTACCTTTCGTCTATGTTATAGAAATAGGTCAAATATAAATTTATATTTTATACTTTTTGACTAAAATTTATCCTGACTGGACTCAAACTAGAATGTTTTCTTATATAAGTTAGCCTCTGTCTTAGAATTACTTTGGGTTTTTAATGAAGTACAAATACCAAGCATTCACTATTATAAATACGTGCGTATCTGATGTATTAAAATTTATTTGAAGACCTTTAACACTTGAAAATTTGTTTAAGAAGCTAAAGCGTTGGAACACTTCAACTTTGTTTGCCAGGTACCAAAGAGGAAAGAGGTCTTCTTATATGGAATGCGGGAGCACAAGACAGCAATAAAGACACAGTATGCAAGACATATGATATCCCATTTATTCAGACGTATTTAAATCGTATTAACTGTCTTAGGTTTATACCTATATGTCCAACGTACCAACCCGGGAACTGCACCAGAAAGAAAAGAAACTATAACCTGTAGCTCTATAAATGTACTTTTTTGTATATTTTTATTATAGATACATATTTGTAGCATAATAAAGTCAAATAAACTGAATTAAAAACTTAGCTTCGGTACTTAATAATATACTACCTTGGTCACTTTATGCAAATTGTATGCCTTGTGAATTTGAGTCCACTGGCAAATTGAAATGGACAATTTGAGTTCAGTGACATATGAAAATGTCATATTCTTGCTTCCAATATGTAACTGGGAATTCGGAAGGAATGTACACACGTAATCTGTATAACCACACCATTTTCTAATTACGTTAAAGATTTAAAATGTCCTAAGTCGGAACCGATTGCCGATTGATCTCGTTGATTTATACGTTGTATTTTGTGTTGAATGTCTTTAGGGTCTGTGCATGTTGTTCTCTGCTTCTCCTGTTGTCATACTTGGTGTTTTTGGTGTATCATAATAGATGCTGATACCGCGTCTTGCTGGAAATCTTATAAACTCTTACGGATATAACATATTGATCAGGAAACATCCGTAAATCAAGCCAAGATGAATGACAAAGAGCTCAATAAAAACGTTACCATAGACAAAAAAGTTTGCAACACAGAAGTCTCTAGCACGACTTAAATAAGTGAAAGAAGTGTGTCAGCTTCAACTCCTAAGACGAACGTGAGGTACAGCCTTTTGGGGTCGCATGAATTACTAGTTTTTAGGCAAGCCTTTACTTATTTTGGAGCATTTATGAAGTAAAGGAAAATGTACTAGGTGTTGTTGGAGATCCCCTCCTTTCTTTTGGATTAACCCTCACTGCTTTATCTCCGTGTAAAAATTTCGAATATCATGAGAAATACTTTTAAAATTGTTTGATATAAAATTACACATATAAGCTACTTTTAATGTATTATTTTGATATATATGCTTTATGGCATGGACCATGTCCTTAAGATATCAAACAGAATGGCAAAATTTTCAAAGTCGATTTATTCGAAAGCAGGAAAATGGCAGATAGAACACTCTTGCACTCAATGCGCGATATGTATAGGTATAAATGTGCAAATGGTTCTTTTTTGAAAAAAAAGAAAATAACACCGTTTATGTTATCTCAAATATTTCAGACTTCAAAATTAAGAAAAAGGAAGGATCTCTAGCATGACAACCCTGCACACCAAACAAAGCATACCGACAAGAAAATGACACATCGTAAATGACACCAGACAAAATTATAAACCGCAAAATGACGCATGAAACATCATACAAAGCAATCGAAACAGACGTACAGAAACATCATGAATGTATGACGACACATAAAAGGAAGGATACCAATGTGCACCAGACCTTGGACGGCCATCTGCTGTTAAAGAATTGTGTGGATATCCGGATTACGTGCACACAACCCTCTCATTTATCCGGATACACAAATGTTTCCATAGCCGCACAATTGTTGTATAAACATGAAACGTCTCACTGTAACGTGACATCACAAACAACACATATTCCGTGTAAATGGATCTAAAAATTAAATGGCATGCGTATAACAGTATGTGCTCTGCTGGCTGAAGCGAGCTCAAGAACAATTACCCGAGAAGTCTGACCAACTTACAGAGAAGACAGAGAATCAGGACCAAGTCTTCTCTGACGAGATTTAAACAAGGCCCGTCATGAAGTCCAGTCGTCACGATTGGTCGGTGTGCATATTTGGGAAATACACTGGTACAAAAATGTAGAATGGTCAACTATCATGCCCAGTGGGTTTTTTTGTATTAAAAGATACATCAAGTGTAGACTGGCTTGCTATCTTTATCTATTTGATCTCCATATTTCCATTTGTTTGCAACAACTGGTGAAAGCTTTGTTATTACTAGTTACAAATAACATACTTCATTTTGGAGTGAGATGAAAGATTAGTTTTTACATCTTCGTAGTATTTTTTATTTTGATAAAAGCAAATGATAGGAGAACTTAATTATTTGTTTTTACAATAAACGTATGTTTCCTTTGACACAAATGCAGCTGTATACGTTACTGTTAATTCTAAAGCCCATTTTTGCTCAAATGAGCATATCGCAGCTTGTAAGAAATACAATTATCCAAGAAATATAAATATGGATTTATAGAAGAAAGTTACTTGCATGTGTCAGAAAATGACTTCTAAGAAATGTTAATTGTTATGTTTATCTTGTTATTTCTTCAGATTAACATATCAACAATAATTGAGATATTTATATAAAGTTGTCAAAATATCGCACTATCCAAGAGAAGTTTAAACATTACAATTTTCTTGAAAAAGCCTGTATAAAAGACGATTGGACCGCTTTTTAAAATATTTTCCAACCTTCCTTCACTTTGATATGTATGTAAAACATAGGAACGATTTTATTCAATTAATAATTTCGATGTTTAAGGATGCCATATAACTAACTTTAGCAACCAAATGACAGACGCAGACAGATCCTAAGAAGTGATCTGGCAGAAAGTAAACTTCTGTGTAGTCTTTTGTGTTGGATGTTGTGTGTGTTTATGTTCCTTGTACATTGTGCGTCCCTTACTGTGAATGTCGGCGCTGTGTTTTTGCATGGGATGGTTTGGTGCATACCGGAAGCTAGTATTCAAGGTCTTCTACTGAATTTACCACTTTCGTCCCCTCATACACAACTTAAGTGAGCAATTTCGTCCATTGTGACCTCTTGTTTTATTTAAGAAATGACTGTCTTACTTTTGGTGTTCATGGATGTATAATTCTGGTTGGTCACGTGCAAATTCCGTGAATCACGAAGTAATTCTCAGAAAATTTGCACGTGTCCAACCGGAATTTTACACTCATGAACACCAAAAGTAAGACAGTCATTACTTATATTTACATTTATTCTAAATATTTGTCATTTTTATTTGCATGCACTAAGCAAATTATGCCTGTTCTAGCGTAAAATGTATTTAAACGTTGGTAAATTCTCCCTACATGAAAACTTTTAACATGACGTCACAATAGCAACCCAAGTTACTGAAATATAATTCTAGTTGCCTAATGGGCGTTTAACATGGGGAATCTACTAGTAATTTAAATATTACCATAAAGATTGGAGAATAAATTATGATAATTGGTTTTGATCATGCAGGGTTAAGGTGGAAAATCATATTTTGTCTAATACTGATTGGCTGTCAGCATGTGCAGCAAACGTTTCATTAGATCAAGTCCTCAAAGTCAATACAGCGAGTGCATAAAAGTGTTGCATAATAGTGTAGGAGATATATGATATTCTGTTACAGTAAAGAAAAATAATATATAAATATAACTTTGTTAAGTTAGAGGTAAATATGAATGTTTAAGGATTCAGGTTGCTGTGCTTTAGTTCTGACTGTAAATTCGTCCCTTTTATCGGAATGACGGAACATATTGCTTTATACATCGAAAATGAAGGAGAAGGAAACAGACAGGAAAGGTAAAATTCCTTTGAGTTAACCTTTGTGTAACATAAAACGAAGACAGTCAGTGATGTTAAATATTTTCTGAAGAAAGATAGAGTCCATAGAAAACGGAATACATCTATGGAAAAATCTGCAACTAGATTTAAAGGTTTTATATAGAAGAAATTTTGAATCTTGTTCTATTTATTGTATTGTCTTTTTATCACAAAGTCCCCGAGAGCACATGTAGCCAAGTTCGATCAATTCCGGTTGGTAGTTCCTTCAAACGCATTCCAAAAATTCTATTTACAAATTTTCTCAAATTTCTGAAACCTCGGTCCTGCAGCATCATATCCCTGCAATTTTGCTACGTCTTTTGGTATATTTTGGACATAATTTGACAGATTTTGGCCATATTCCATTGTTTGTGGAAGTGCCAATTGGTCTTGTTTGTTTACGTGTGGCCTTTTATGTTTCATATTTCTATGGTGTGTGTTGGTGCTCCTTCTTCCTTTGTGTCTCTTTCTGTGGATGTCTGCTCTGTGTTTTGTTTGGCAATGGGTGTTTGGAAGTTTTGCCTTGAGTGCTGAAACCGAGTATTGTTTAATATCCCCTCCTTTCTTTTAGTTTAAGGCACTCATAATTTGCCTAATACTGATTGGCTGTCAACATGTGCATCAATCATTTTATAAGATCAGGCAGTTAAAGGGTATTTCAAAGTCAATGCCGCGAGTGCATAAAAGTGATGCATACAGCAATACTGACCGAGATATATGATATATTGTTATACCCTTAGATATTTTCCCCTTCATAGTCTAAACAAGAAATAAGTCCAACAGAATAACTGTTAGAAACAGCCGGTCTAAACGAACTCTTAAAATCGACTGTTGGACCGGTCACGTGACGAACAGTTGACCGGCAAGATATTTTAGTATTGTTATGACAACAAGCTTTTTGTTTATTTGGGTTATTTTATTTATTTCCTCAGTTAAAGACGCTGAATAATGTAAATTTGATCATTTTCGGTAAATAATTGTATTTGAAACAAGAGGCCCAGGGGCCACATCGCTCACCTGAGAACTCTTGGTAATGGGTATGTTGAGAGAAGACAATATGGATTAAAAGCTGTCATTTATGAAAACAGGTTAACACAAGACATAAAATAACATATAATTAAACAAAGCACACAAGACTGAACAAAACAACAGTTAGTAATATGACATAAAAAATGCATGCACATAAATTAAGGCAGCATGAGAGAAGAGAATAAGAAAAATATCAGTTTTTGCATAAAAGTAATAAGGCCACAAAGACGTCAAAATTAGTGATTGGATTTAAACAAAATGAACAAACTTGAATAATACATCCTTCTAGATCACTCAGATACCATTAGTTTTTCAATACATGCAGCGGTTCTGGAGAAGAAGATTTTTTAAAGAGGGGTACCCTCTGGGACCAATTTGACCTCGCCCTGGATCCATCCCGGTAGGGATCCAATTGAAATGAACAAACTTGGTAGGGGACCTTTAGTATTTCATGCATACCAAGTTTAATAAAAATTCTCCGAGCGGTTTCAGAGGAGAAGATGAAAATGTGAAAAGTTAACGGACGTACGGACGACGGACGCCGGACAATCCGTTATGACAATAGCTCCCTTTGAGCCTTTGGCTCAAGCTAAAAAGACAATATTTTGTCCGGTTCCTATCTTCTAATTGAAAAAAAAATTGACAACAGATGTTGTTATAGAAATTTTGAACCCCCCCTCTTTTCATAATCTTTGCAATAAAAGAATTATTATACATTCAAATTGTACATGTTGTAAATCAAAAATGCTATCACACAAACATTTATCAATTTAATTTTACCTAGAATATAGCTTTTAATATATCAATATGAACCCAAGGGGAATTAATATGGAGATAATGCCAAACTTCATAAAAAATGCCGAAGTCAAAAAAATGGCCAAATTGGCATTAAAATTATTCAGAAAAGTTAAAAATTGCATTCAAAGCTTAAAAAGTGGAGGAAAAATGAAAAATAAAGAAAAAAAATTGTAAGCCCCAGTTGGGATTTAAACTTGCTTCCTTTGGACTCATTGACACACTGAAAACATACCTATTTAAAGTAATAAAAAATCATTAAAAATCTAAAAGTCAAGATATTGAAAAAAAAATCATCACTGTTACATTCCTTATAGTAACTCTGATAAATGTTAGAACAATCATTCATGGGAAGAACCATAAAATGCCAAAAATGATGAAAATGACCATCCCCCCTTCCTTTTTTACAGTGTTAAAAAAATCATTGAATATTCAAATATAAACTTTTCAGCAAAATTCTTTCGCTAAAGCATTCCTCTGCTTAAAATGGCTAAATTAAACTAAACTGGAGCAGAATTTTTCAGTAAGAAAGAAAATATTAAGAGAAATTTCAATTTTTGCATTAAAAATACAATGTCGAAAAAGACGTCAAAAACGCGTCAAAAATTAGTTATTGGATTTTAACGAAATGAACAAACTTGAATTATACATCCTTTTAGATCACATAGATACAATTAGTTTTTCAATCCATTCAATTGATCTGGAGAAGAAGATTTTTGAAGAGGGGTACCCTCCGGGGCCTATTTGACCCCGCGCTGGATCCATCCCTTAAGGGATCGAGCCGAAATGAACAAACTTGGTAGAGGACCTTAAGTACTTCATGCATACCAAGTTTCATCAAAATCCTCCGAGCGGTTTCAGAGGAGAAGATGAAAATGTGAAAAGTTAACGGACGGACGGACGGACGATGGACGCCGGACAATCCGTATGACAATAGCTCACTTTGAGCCTTTGGCTCAGGTGAGCTAAAAAAGAACGTTCCCCATGCGGGGCCCCTTGAATAGATCAAATATAAGAGTCATCTTCCCTAATCAGTTGTTTACATCGTTTCAAAATGGCAGCGAGTTACCTCTGCGACGGAGGACGGTATAACAAAAATATTGGAGAACAAAGATGTTAAAAACACTAAGAATGCAATACGAACTTCACTGAATATTCTCGTAGAATATTTATGCTCCATTAATCTCAATCTGTCGCTGATCGCTGATTATACAGCCAAGAAATTGACTAAATATAACAAAACAGCTGTAGAACGGAGTCTCAATATTCTTTTATAGATAAAAAAGGTATAACAAAACAGTTGTTGACAGGGGTTTCGGTCAACAGCTACATGTAATTTGTTGGACCCTTGGATGAACTATTGACCTCTGCCTTCGGCCTCGGTCAACAGTTCATCCTCGGGTCCAACAAATTAGCTGTTGACCTCGACCCCAGTCAACAACTGTATACTGTTAAGAAATATATGGATGGCACTATATTACGAGAGAAAGAGGTAAACATCAATGTTCGAGGATTCTGGTTGCTTAGCATTAATTATAGTTTTGTTTTCTTTCCTATCTGTCAACAAATTCAGTGTCTGATTAGATCACGCATTTTGGACATTACCTCTCTTTCAGTAGCACACAATTTCAAGAAACTTTACAGAGAGAAAGTACGATAGGTCTTCAGCGAATGTTGTGTTTTTATTGCTCATCGTTAAACAAATATGGCCGCAAAGAGTTTCGATTGGCTTATGAATTTTCAGAGTGCAACTGCTGCATAGAATTTCCTGAAATCTTACCGGAAGCTAGTATTAGATGTCCTTTCCTGAACTGGGCACTTTCGTCCCGTCATACAAAACGCAGGTGAGCGATTTAGTCATCAGTGGTCTCTGGTTTCATTACCATAATGAATGTAATATAAATTATAAGCATTGTTATTAATCATGCAGGTTTTCGGTGAATGACCAATTGGTCTCGTTGGTTTACGTGTGGTCTTTTATGTTTCTATTGTGTGACTTGGTTCTCCTTGTTCCTTTTGTGTCTCTTTCTGTGGATGTCTGCTCTTGTTTTTTTTTTGCATTTGGCGTTTTGAAGTTTTACTGTGGGTGCTAAAACCGAGTATATCCGCTCCTTTCTTTTAGTTGAAGGCACTCAAATTTTGTCGAATACTGATTTGCTGTCAACATGTACATCAATTATTTTATTAGACCAGGTAGTTAAAGGGTATTTCAATGTCAATGCCGCTGCAGCGAGTGCATAAAAGTGTTGCATACTGTAATGCTGACCGAGATATATGATCTACTGTAAAGAAATATCATATATAAATGGCATCATATTAAGAAAGAAATAGGTTAACGTGAATGTTCGAGGATTCAGGTTGCTGTGCTTTAATTACAATTCCTCATATCAAAATGACGGAACATATTGCTTTGTACATGTAATGTGAAGGAAGAAGAGACCTAAAGGAAAATTGAAGTCTTAAGGAATCTGAAACATGAAAGAACTAATTTTTGGATGAATTAAAAATTGAGTTTATTGGAGAGGTTTTAAGTTCTTCTTTAATGTCCTTTTTTGTTCTTTTCGTGTGCTGTGGGTACTGCAAAATAGTTTCTTTTATTGTATTTTCATTAATTTTTATCAGGTAATTATGTCACAGGTGTAGCTGATATATATGGTTGATTTAAAAATAAGTTATAAAAAGTGTGTTTTTGGTTAAAATCCTTATCTATTTAAAAAAATTATATATGTTCAATGTTTCTGAATAAAACTCAAAATAATCGATCATTATTTTATTTTAACTATTCATATAGCTTACAGTGTCTTGACGTATATGGTTACTGGTGCCTTCTTCAATTCAAAAAAGTTTTCCGAGAAAACTTGCCTTCTGAATCTTGTATCTATCTAGTTCACGCTTCAGCCGTCAAATTTATCTCCGTGTAGAATACCTTTTATTTCCATTTTTATAATAGTTAATAGATATGTCGAGTTTAGGAATTATGCATGCATGTAGATGGTATTCTGAAAATGTACTATTTCGAAGGACCTTTCCTAAGTCGACAATGGCCGGATTGGTTTATACATAGTCTTTCGCGTATAAATTTTTTTTTGGGGGGGGGGGCTTTGGTGTTCGGTGTCCATTTTGCTTCTCTTACTGTGTATTTGTGTATATGATACAAGTGTATATGACAAAAGGGATGATTTTGGATTCAACATAGTAGATTTCACCTGGCTTGACGGGGATGTCCCAAAATTACCGTCATACGGCATTTGCATATCAAGGCTCATTCGGTACGCTAGAGCATGTACTGATATTTTCGATTTTCACAGTAGAAATTTACAAATGACCCAAACACTTTTAGATCAAGGTTTCCGCTTTCATAAACTAGTTAAGACTTTCTGTAAATTTTACAAAAAAATATAGTCAATTTCTTTTAAAATTCGAATCTATACATGCAACATGGTACATTACTTTGCGTATTACACAAACTGTCTTTTATGGTGATATGGTAAACAAAATTAGAAGGATCAAAGGTAGGCATCATAACCATCGACAATGCGTCAGAATCATCAAACGCCTTTTATATCGTGGATATGATACTAATGTCACCAGACAGACACCAGGCTTAGTACTTGACCAATTTAAAGTCTTGTGCCAGCGCATTCTCGAGACTTGCACTCTGACTGACTGTGACGACGGGACGGGACTCCATAACGGGCCCTGTCCAAAATTCTGTAGAAAAGACAGGGCCCCGACTACCTGTCCTCTCTGAATGTCAGTCGGACTCCTCGGGTGATTAGTTACATGAGTTCACTACAGCAGGCAGAGCATGGGATGTGTTACAAACGCCCTCTTTTTATATCCATTACATATTCATCTGTGTTGCTGGGGCCCCTACGTTTTGCAGTCTTGTTTATGTTAGATCATCTATCAGTGAGGAGGTTGCTTTACACCACAATCAAACGTTCTTCGAGACCTCTGGGTAATTGGAGAAGTGAGAGGGTTGCACCCAAGTGATCCAGGATAACCACACCATTTTCTACTTATGTGGCAAATGGTCGTCCAAAAGAAATAGAAATAATGCATACGTAGCTTATGAAAGCCAGAAATGTATCAAAAATATTTGTTCCCCGTCTGGAACCCCATTTTACCAGTTCATTACATCATCAGATGATATGACGTAGCTGTTTGATGACGCCATCTGCAGCTCTAGTTCAAGGTCGCCGACATGGCATGGCGGTTATGTGTTTGGATTTTTATGGCAGGAGTTTATACATACAGAATCTCTGTACTTATAGATCTAATACTTGCAGAAAACGGCATGATTATGATCTATTGGTTAAAGCATATATTCCTAGGATTTAGATATTTCATAAGTGACAAGTTATTTGTGAAATTTCATGACGATACTCTATCCCTATCGAGACCGAGGTAGGTCGCCTTCTGTTTATCACTCATTTTATGTTCGCTGATAATATTTTGTTCTAAATTCTCATCTCGGTGAAAAAAGTTTCTATTTTCCATTATTCATAGGTTCAGAACGAATGTATCTCATAGAAATTGCTTAAAACAGTGACTTTTGGTCCTGTCATTCAAACCTTTTGCACGTTGACAGTCGTCAACCATTGGAAAATTTCAAACGCGGGATTCTCGACCCAAAAACTGTTTCGATAGGATTGTAATTTTGAAGAAACTAGATTGCAGATTCTGTTTTTCTCGTGATTTTACTGTATTTTCTGTCTGTCATCAAAATTTAAGGACAGGGAATGGTCTAAGGAATTTCAGGCGCATGGCAACCGTAAAACGCTGTCAAAACCGCGTACACTGGCGTTTTCGCTTAAAATAAAAATTTCCGTTTTCTTAACTCGCTGTTAGTACTTAAATGTGGCACATGGAATTTACTATTGTTATGGGTCAGAATACCCCAAAACGCCAGCAAAAATCAGACAAAGACAGAATATAAATTTACAAGTTTAATTATGTACAAAATATATATATTTGAAATGATTACAACTTACAATACAATGTCCGGATCAAAGTGTCCGTTACGGTCCACAAAGTCTATCGAATGTATGGTTTCCGGTAATCACAAACGTTCTCGAAAGATCGGTGTCCAAACGTTGTTAAATGGATTAAAGTCTCAACAAATAAAGTATCCCAGTATATCAGAATAGATGAATGAATCGTGTCTACGAATGTGTACGAATGTCCTTTCAACACAGTTCCTCAGAGGTATTTATACTTAATAACAATGAATTAACTAGAAGCTTCTAGAACAATGACTCATTACAAATGATTAACAATAGAGTAAATTCCAGAAATCACAGTCATGTGATGATAATGATGTTACAAAGAACATACTGGAATATTCTCTAATGAGATAAACATGACATAGTAAAATCTAGAAAGAATTATTATGAAATCATTAAATAACATGACTAAGTACATGTGTACCTACACATAAAGTAAAACTAATATAATACATGACCCACAACACCTCCCCCCTTAAAAAAAGTTTGAATGTCAATGAAAACTTAGGTGGTAAATTCTGCAAAAATCACTCATGAAACTCTCGATAGTGCATCTGCAATCACATTGTCTTTGCCCTTGATATGGTTAATAATAATATTGTACTCTTGCAACAATAAACTCCACCTTGTAAGTCTTTGATTCTTGTTTGACATTTTGTGCAAAAATGTGAGAGGGTTGTGGTCAGTATATACAAGAATGGGATGTAAAGTAACATTCAAATACACATCAAAATGTTGTAAAGCTAACAATAATGCAAGACACTCTTTTTCAATAGTAGAGTAATTCTTTTGACATTTTGTCAATTTCTTTGAAAAATAACAAACAACTCTATCTACACCATCATCATTTTCTTGAAACAAAGCAGCCCCGATTCCTACATCACTGGCATCAACAGTAAGCTTAAATTGCTTATCAAAATTTGGAGCTGACAAGACAGGACTATTCATAAGAACACATTTGATTTTCTTAAAAGATTCGTCACAGTCATTGGTCCATGCAAAATTCACTCTCTTTTGTAACAGATTGGTAAGTGGACCAACAACTGACGAAAAATTTGGACAAAATTTTCTGTAAAATCCTGCCATTCCCAAGAATCTCATTATCTCTTTCTTATTGGTAGGAATCGGGAACTTTGAAATAGCTTCCACCTTGGCCATGATAGGAGTAACAAAACCTTGACCTACTTTGTGACCCAAATATTCTACAGTCGCATGACAAAATTCACTTTTCGCAAGGTTCACTGTGAGGTTTGCTTTCGCCAGTATGTCGAAGAAGGTACGCATGATTCGGAGATGATCATCCCAGGTGTCGCTGTAGATGATGACGTCATCGATGTACGCCTCGCATCCTTCGAGATGATTTAGGAGCGAATGGATCATCCTCTGGAATGTGGCTGGTGCGTTTTTCATACCAAAGGGCATTACTTTATATTGGTATAGCCCATCTGGAGTCGCAAATGCCGATATTTCTCTGGCTCTCTCGGTAAGCGGGACCTGCCAATAGCCTTTAAGCAAGTCAAATTTACTGACAAATTTTGCACTGCCAATTTTATCTATACAGTCATCGATTCGTGGGATTGGATAAGAGTCAGTTTTGGTGACTGAATTGACTTTTCTAAAGTCCGTACACAATCGGTAATTTCCATCTGGCTTCGGAACCAGAATACATGGGGAACTCCAATCACTATTGCTGGGTTCAATAATGTCATTTTCAAGCATGTATTGAATTTCTTTCCGCATGTATTGAAGCTTTATCGGGTTTAACCGATAGGGATGCTGTTTGATAGGTGACGCATCACCCACAATGACGTCATGATAAGACGCATTCGTCTTTTTTGGAACGTCCGGAAAGATGGTCGTATATTCCCGCATTAATTGGTGCACTTCCTCTTTTTGATGCACGGTCAGATGTCCGAGTTTCACTTCCGGACTTGTCAGAATTTCAGAATTCATTAAACGGACACTTTGAGCGAAGTCTTTTTCGACAGTCTCTTCATTACATTCAGGTTCAACACAATTTTCTAATGAATTTACATTGGCCAAAGTGGAAACTGGTTTTACAAAATTTCGGTCACTTCTATCAAAATACTCTTTCAACATGTTAACATGACACACTCTTTTTTCTTTTCGCCGACCTGGTGTCTTAACCACATAGTTAACATCACTAATTTTACTCTCAATCTCATAAGGACCGAAATATCTAGCTTGCAAAGGATGACCAGGGATAGGCAAAAATACAAGAACTTTACCGCCTGGTTTAAAAACTCTGTTTCTAGCATCTTTGTCATACCATGTTTTCATTTTCATTTGAGATGTTTTGAGATTTTCTTGAGCCAATTTGCAAGCATTATATAATTTCTCTTTGAAATTAGACACGTAGTCTAAGAGATTCAAATCGCTAGTCTCAGTCAACCATTTTTCCTTCAACAACTTTAATGGCCCCCTGACCGTATGCCCAAAAACTAGCTCAAAGGGACTGAACCCCAGGGACTCCTGAACCGCTTCTCGTGCCGCAAACAACACGAGGTGAACCCCTTCATCCCAGTCTTTTCCATACTGGTGACAATATGTTTTCATCATAGTTTTAAGGGTTTGATGAAAGCGTTCAAGTGCCCCCTGGGACTCAGGATGGTACGCAGAAGACTTATACTGCCTGATACCTAGCTCATGCATAACCTGCTGAAACAATCCTGACATAAAATTCGAACCCTGATCTGATTGAATAGCCTTGGGAGCACCTACGAAACTGAAAAACTTTGTAAGGGCCTTAACTATGGTCTTTGCCTTAATATTCCTAAGAGGTATGGCTTCAGGAAACCTAGTCGAAGTACACATAATTGTCAGTAAGTACTGATTACCTGACCTAGTCTTAGGCAAAGGACCTACACAATCAACTAACACCCTACTAAAAGGTTCCTCAAAGGCTGGAATGGGTTGGAGGGGAGCAGGTGGTATAACTTGATTGGGTTTACCTACCATCTGACAACTATGACAAGACTTACAAAACTCAGACACATCTTTTCTCAACTTAGGCCAGTAAAAGTGACTTAAAATTCTATTATAAGTCTTATTGACACCTAAATGACCTGCCATGGGTGTGTCGTGAGCTAAACTCATGATGTCCCCGCGATACGCTACTGGAACCACTATCTGGTGAACGACCCGCCACACGTCATTAGGGGGTGCATCGGGTGGTCTCCATTTCCGCATAAGGATGCCATCTTGTATGTAGAAGCACTCTCCGACTTTGTCCGCTTCTTCTTGGGGAAGGGCCCTCTTGCTTAATCGGATGATCTCCGGATCTTTAGTTTGCTCGGAGAGGAGCTGCTCACGACTTGAGGCATCTGTACCCCTGTCTAAAGGCGGATGGGAATCATCACCAGTTACTGCCGGAGACTTGTCTACATGAAGTGGTACTGACGTCTTAGGTACATTGTCATCAATGATAGACATGAATGTGTCAGAAAGGTCTATATCTTCGGAGGGATGGTCCTCGTTAAGTGCAGAAGTACTCTCAGCCTCTTTTTGTCTTTTCCTGGCCATTGCCCTGGTAACTGCGCAGGCTGGGTACAAGTCGTCGTCTTCATCATCGGACACGACATCGGACGTGATTTTCTCACAAACAATCGGATCGGCTACAACTTTGCCGCCAGCTAAATCGTTGCCAAGCAACAAGGAAACGCCTTGAACGGGAAGAGTAGGTCGAACACCTACGATAACAGGTCCAGTAATTAAGTCTGACTTCAAATAAATTTTATGAAGGGGAACATCAATGACGCCTAGCTCCACACCCTGTAATAAAACTGACCTACCAGTAAAAGTGTGCTCAGACAAAGGCAATGAACCCTCTAACAATAAAGTCTGGGCAGCACCAGTATCTCTCAAAATCTGAACAGGCAACGCTTCGCTAGAATCACTGAGTGAAACAAATCCCTGTGACAAAAAGGGCTTATAATGATCATCCACAAAATCATCAGAACTGGACTTAGAACCCTGAATCTCAGGAGTGTCAGAACAAATCGAATCTAAGGCTTTCCTATCATTTCTAACAGACGCACAGGCCTGTGACTTAAGTTCTTTTTTCTTCTTAAGCTTCAAACACTCACCAATAACATGACCTTTTTTCTTACAATAATTGCATGTAGGAAGCGACCCCACCCCTGGGGATGCCTCAGAACGCTCGGACCTAGGTCCGGACGTAGAACCACCTTGAGATGGTGACTGGGAACTAATGGACGACTGAGACTCTTGTAAATTTCTCTTTGGAACATCCGACGTTTTTGCGCTATCGCTAGATTGAGTTTTTGACACAAAATTTTTCTTATGAGTGAGAGCATACGTATCAGACAAAACAGCAGCTTCTTCAAGAGTTTTAACATTTTTGTCTTCCAAATGAGTTCTTAAATCTTGATGTACACACTCTTTAAACTCTTCTATCAGAATGATCTGACGCAAATTGTCAAATGAATTGGGAATTTTCTTAGATCGAAACCACTGATCAAATAAATCTTCTTTTTCTCGAGCAAATTCAACATATGTTTGATTTTCAAACTTTTTGTACTTTCTAAACTTTTGTCTGTACGCCTCAGGTACTAACTGATATGCTCTCAAAATCGTGTCCTTGACCTTGTCATAGTCTGAACTCTCAGCAATACTGAGCGCCGAGTACACTTCAGCCGCTTTGCCAATAAGTACGCTTTGTAACAAAGTTGGCCAAAAATCACGTGGCCACTTCAGATTGGCCGCGATTTTCTCAAAATGTGGAAAATATTTGTCCACGGACTTTTCTTGAAATTTGGGTACTAATCGGATGTTTTTGGCGGCGTCGAATTCAGACTTGACAAGCGAAGGAACAGGATTTTCCTTAGCGCTTTTCTCTAACTTTAACTTTTCTAACTCAAACTGGAGTTCTTTCTCGTGCATACGTTCCTGTTTCTCTCTTTCTTCCTTTTCTCTTTCAAATTGTCTTATTTTTTCTTCTTTTTCAAATTGTCTTTCTTTTTCTTCTCTTTCAAATTGTCTTTCTTTTTCTTCTTTTTCAAATTGTAATTGTATTTTCATTTTCTCTAATTCAAACTCATATTTTGACATTTTGGTTTCGCTTGAAACAGGTTCAACAGGAAAATCGTATGACGAAAAGATTTCCTTAGCTAAAAGCTCTTTAGCCACAATATTTCTAATTTCTTGTTTTCTCATAGAAGATTTTACATCTAACTTCAAGTGAAGACCTAAACCAATCAAATCATCTTTTTTCAATGATTCGAACTCATCTACAGTCGGCGATTTCAAAATTCAGTGACCGAAAATACCATGATTGATTTCTGCTGGCAAAAGTTTTGAGAATTTTCCTTTTTTCAAAAACGAACTTTACGTAAAGTGCAAATATGCAGAGATTACTATCCCGGACGAGCCCCCAATTCTGTTATGGGTCAGAATACCCCAAAACGCCAGCAAAAATCAGACAAAGACAGAATATAAATTTACAAGTTTAATTATGTACAAAATATATATATTTGAAATGATTACAACTTACAATACAATGTCCGGATCAAAGTGTCCGTTACGGTCCACAAAGTCTATCGAATGTATGGTTTCCGGTAATCACAAACGTTCTCGAAAGATCGGTGTCCAAACGTTGTTAAATGGATTAAAGTCTCAACAAATAAAGTATCCCAGTATATCAGAATAGATGAATGAATCGTGTCTACGAATGTGTACGAATGTCCTTTCAACACAGTTCCTCAGAGGTATTTATACTTAATAACAATGAATTAACTAGAAGCTTCTAGAACAATGACTCATTACAAATGATTAACAATAGAGTAAATTCAAGAAATCACAGTCATGTGATGATAATGATGTTACAAAGAACATACTGGAATATTCTCTAATGAGATAAACATGACATAGTAAAATCTAGAAAGAATTATTATGAAATCATTAAATAACATGACTAAGTACATGTGTACCTACACATAAAGTAAAACTAATATAATACATGACCCACAACACTATATTTTCATTTGTGTAAAGTATGTTATTGCCGTGAGGATTAAAGAAAATAAAACAACTCTAAGGTGTGCATTGACGCATCAAACTATCACAGAAACCCACTTTAATACAAACACAGAGCATATATGCATCTAACCTTATTTATATACAAGTAAACATGCATATGTAAGCATATTTAAGAATTGTGCGATAATGCAATTTTACATTTAAAAGTTATTTCGTGCCTTGTATCAGTATGGCGGAATATAATGTTGCGTACCTCGAAAGTGAAGGAGAAAGAGACAAACAAGAATGGTAATATCGCTTTAAGAAAAAATTGTGTAAAATGAAAAACAAACAGTATATATTAGTGGCGCTCATATCCTAAATTCTTGTATACTAAATCATACACACAGTTTCCAACAAGAGAAAATCGATTACATTATAAATAGAACTGCCTTAAAGGTTGGAATTGTACCCAAGCGGGATAATTTCTTTCTGGTACGTCGTTCGGTATTACTAGGGCATGACTTTCACAGTTTATTGCCATATTTCATTGTTTGGATTGAGGATCACTGACGAGGGTAAAGTATCCGAAACGTGCATGACAGGTACATGTAAATGTATCTGTTCTTAAATGATACTATGAATGTGAAGACGTAACATTCTATTTAAAACATATAATTTATTTAGATATGCTACTGAATCGACCCAACAGGAAATTTGGAGCCGCGCACTCTCTGTAAAGTAAATGTTCAAATCAAAATTCAAAAAATAAAAGAGGGCGCTACTGAAATAAATTTTGGTGGCTCCACTGGAAGCATCACTGATGAGAATTTAATATTCGAAAAACGTGTCTGGTGCAGGAAAATTGGTTTTTGAATTTTCTTCATGAAGGTATAGAGTTGGAACACTTCTGTATTATTCTACACATATTGTGTTGGTCATCTAACAGTGAGGAGGTTGTTTTACACCACAATTGTACGTTCTTCGAGACCTCTGGATATTCGGAAAGTTGGTGGGTTGTGCGTATGTAATCCAGGATAACCACACCGTCTGCTACTAGCGTGACAGTTGCCCATTGCTCTCGTTTGTTTATGTGTTGTCTTTTGTGTTTTATGTTTCTATGGTGTGAATGGATGTTCCTTGCCCCTTTTGCGTCTCTTTCTGTGGATGTCTGCTATGTGTTTTTGCACTGGGTGTTTTGGATTTTTGCTGTGGATTTTGCATCCGAGTATTGTTGGAGATCCCCTCATTTCTTTTCTATACTAATTCTTTACGTCAGCAATCCCAATTCCTCATGAATATCTTCGCCTTATGATAATTCATTGTACATGATCAGAGTTTCTGTAAGAATCATCCATTACTTCAGGAGAAGTTGCGATGACAGTATTTGACATGATACTGAAAAATCCAGATGTTAACATTTTCGGCAGGAATTCCCCTCCTTTATGCACATCAACATGGTGTGATCATACAGGGTGTTAAAGTCATAGAAATGACCAGTAAAGGTTTGGGCCCATCTTTATCTTGAACAGTATTCCGGGATACATCTGAATACTTTAATTGTCTAGTTAATAAAGTCATAAGCAATTACATCCCTGTTGAATACTCTGTATGTACAGTATTCGGTCTTTTTGAAATAGAGAGTTACTTCCCATTTGTGCAGGTGTCTGACGTCAGCGCATTGTGATGTCATCAGATTCTATGGAAACCAGCATGAAATTCAGGGATAAAGGGTTACATATATGACGTTTTCAATGGTATTTAATGACGTCGCAGTGCTTTTACGTCATTTACCTGCATAAATCGAACGTAGGACTGTCAAATCGAAAAGACGGAATTATTTAATTATAGCTACTGAGTATGTAGTCCTCTAAGTTGAATTTAAGTAGATTCAGTTTTCATTTACATTTTCGACAACTGCAAATTCCATACACTTACTAATACAAAAGTTATTTTAGTTTGTAGAAAAGCTTTGTTAAATTATATAAGACATGGTATTCATTAGCCGTTCCGAGTCTTCCTTCCAATTCATGGTATATCCAAAAATGTAACTTCTGTTACTTCTGGCGCTTAATGAATTGATTTGGGAAGTTTTTTTTATAATACTGTAAGATGTTTCATGGTTTGGCAAGCATCGAATTGGCAGCTATCCTACGGTACATGAACTGGACGTATAGTTTGTGATTCTGACGGATTCGATTAAAATCAATTAATTCGATTAAATTTTTTTTCTGATTCATGAAGATCTCAAAGAAATGTTACAGTAGTATTTTGCTAGTATAAGTCCAAAAGAAGGAGGGGGTGTTCTAATAACATTCAAAATTACAGGTTTTCATAAAGAGTTTTTCTTCAGTAATATTTGAATTGTTTTTACTTAGATTATACTTCCTAAAATCAAATGAAATTTGTTCTGTATCCCCTGTAAAAATGGTATATTGTAAACATGCTAAAATTTTCGAAGTTTATATTCAAAACATCTATATTCATATACAGAATCAACTATAAAAAACATATTGACAAAATCGGAATAGTCACTTAAGATGAAGCTTCAAAATCGTAAAATTCTATCGATACCAGTTTTAGTTGTGAGTATCTCATACCCTGTAATAGTATCCTGAATACTAAATAGAGGATAAGTGTACAATGTAAATGTATTAGGTCTTTATAGAGAAAAACGAAACTTGACATTGTATGACAAATATGGATAATGACCATATCCATGTATACAGCACAGAATCGATAATTCAGAAAATCAGAAACCGAAGGCATACAAAATCATGATAAAACATGAACCAAAGCAAACAAACAAAAACCTCCACCATATGAAAAGAAGAGAACTCCCGATATGGGATTGAGACCAGGTGCCCAGGAAGAGTAAGCATCTCCT
The DNA here is from genome assembly GCA_033119305.1 of Pinctada imbricata. Classification (NCBI taxonomy): domain Eukaryota; kingdom Metazoa; phylum Mollusca; class Bivalvia; order Pterioida; family Pteriidae; genus Pinctada; species Pinctada imbricata. The sequence continues at coordinate 10,999,899 of VSWD01000013.1, forward strand.
GCTTGCATGCAACACCCGCCGCTTCAATTCGGTAGAACTGTCACATCCGGAAACTTCAATTTTGGAAGACATGAAGTACAATCTTTGGTTGGATGGTTCAAATGGTCTATGACAGAATATCATCCACCATTCTGGAGAGTGGGACATCATAGTGTATGAGTGAGACATCATACATTGTATGTATTGAATCTGTAATTAATTCACCTTCAAGCAAAAAACAAAATAGGGGCCAGGTCATGCACAGATGCGGACTATTCTTCAGAAGACTCGGTCTCTTCATTTGTACTCTGGATGGTCAAGCTGAATTAGTTGAGAGTTTACTTTTCGTTGTTAATGAAAACAAACTAGTTTTCATTTTTGAAGTCTCTTACCAACCGAAACCCGTCTCCCTGTTGGCTCCTTGATACGCGCATGGAGGTGAAATGCGTAAGATACTATCGACTCGTTTTGAAATTCAAGCTTGATTTAGTAATAAAGAAATACAAAAAGATCAAGGTAGGAAAAATATACAAATAAGGTAAACAATGTAGCTTTTCGGAAAAAAATATTTCTTTGGTCTTGATTACTTCATGAAAGTGATTTTCGGTATTTATTGATCAGGATGTTAGCATGACGTTTTTAATTCAACAATACATTACGTTAAGGTAACTTTGGTCGTAATGGAAAAAAAACAAAACCTTTGCATTTTTCAGAAAAGGGAGGGATGATCAAGATACATATCAATATATATACAACCTTTTTTGCGATTAAATGGTTGTCATCATCAATAAATAAGAAATATTAACCTGATATATGTACATCGAGACAATCAGCGAATTTGACAAGTTTTGGAGCTGTTGCGACTGGTGTTGCATGCAGTCAGCAGACGCTGTCTCTCCTCGGACACCTGGTCTCACTTCGGAATGTTATTCATTCTGAGGTTGGCAACAGATCCAGCGGAAATTAATTATATTGCTTTGCCTTCTCGACTTTCAGACTGAAAAAAACTGATAGGTACTTCTTAGATAATTATCATTCATGTACAGTATTTTGCATATTTTGCCATATTTAGGAAAATGTAACCAAACGGTTTGACAACAACATGTATATGTTATCAGATTTTTTGAATCAAGGAAAAAGAAATTATGGGACATTTCTAAATTTGTTATTCAATTTCTTTTCAGGAATCTAATACAGAACCGAACACACAAATCAGAGAGGTCAAATTTCAGTATCGATTCTTAAAGACCAATACTTCCGTCGAACTGAAAACCAAATTAGTTAGAATAATGATTATCAAAATTAAAACATGTTCTCTTAATTTGACGTTGGCACCTTAGGCCACACCAAATTAATTTTTAGTTCTTCGTAATCTGAAAATAATTTTTAGGGGCGAGCGAGCGATGATGTAAATTTAAATATTCAAATTTCCAAATGACCAAAACATGGAGCGAGCGAGCAAGCGAACAAGTTTTTTCACCTTTTTTTACCATTTGATGATAAAATCAGATTAATTTCCAGTTTCCAGTTTCACATAACAATTTTTTCAGAACCAAAATATCATTTTACTGATCATTTCTTATGAAAAATAAGATTTCTGTGTGTTTGTTAGCTATGAAAAGAAACCTAATTGCAGTAAAATGAAACATATTACAAATAAGAGACATACATGTATAACTTAATCAAAACAAGACTCTGGGGAAGTACAGGTTTTCGCAGTCAGTGTGAGGGCATATCTACATGTATATTATGTATAGATTTGAATGCAGTGATTCTTTTTTTGCCATTTTCAAAAACCACCCCTACCCTTTTGTTTGGGAAAATATGAGACATTTTGGGATAAAGAGGGAACTACTTCTTATATCTTTAAAACACTCAAAAACTTGTTGAAAATTATTCAGTAAAATATTTGGGCATACCGGTAGTAGAGTTAAGCATTGAAACTATCATTCAATTCAATATCAGAAGAAGATTGCAAATAATTTATACTTCAAAACGAAAACATTAGGAGTTTAAAATCAAATGGGAATTTAAAACTAATATTTTGGGAAACCAAAGCCAAATTTTGAAAGGGGAAACCACTCATATTCGGTGGAAAATTGGGCAAAAAATCACTGGAATGAACATGATGGATATAAGCCCTTAAAAATATGTAACTTAAATTTCCTTCGGTTCAGAAAAAATATGTGTCAATCAGTGAGCATTAAAGCCCGTACAGGATACTGCAACGTAACAGTACAGATACAGGTTGTACACTAAATGAACAAAACTTACGTTTGAAGGGTTATGTTATGACATATTTTAGCAACTAGTTACTAGGTCTTTCAAAATCACACAGTTTTGTATCTTGGAAGATAACATAACATTGATATATCTAGATAGAGACCTAGACCTCACAAAGCAAGTAAGAAATTTGGTCAAACATCTAAACAAATCAAAGGGTGGCCAAATCAAGAAATCCAAATAAGATATTTGCATTATCGGATCCTAGAACATATTTTGTGTGTTATTTCTATGTTTGACCGTGAATCTAATTTTTTCAGAGTTATTAATTCAATACAGATATTCCTTGCAATGTCTCATAAACTGTTCACAGGTAAAACATTCACCTAGGTCGAGTTACTGGCCATTTGACAATGAATTATCTGAATCGTGTCAAAATTTGTGATATACTTTACAAACCTTCTTTTATCACATGTCTAAAGGTTCTATTTAAACGGGATTTTTCCCAAGACAATCACATTGAAGGTATAAAAGCCATCTAGGGAATACTATTGTACCATTTCTTCCATGGGATTTCGCCGGTGTACTTTCGTTTTCAGCAGTTCAGCAGTTAAAATACGAAGAAAAACGGATATTTACGTTCCGGAATTTTCACGGAGCGGTAGCTGCCGTTTCAGGTGCGGGATTTAAATTTAAATATTTAAATTTGAAATCGGAAAAATCAGGAGCGGTAGGTAACGAAGAACTAAAGATTAAATTGGTGTGGCCTTAATTATGAATTTATTTATTTTAGAAGGAAAACTTAAATACACTAATACATCTGATTTAATCATGCTAATATAAACTAATAAATATGGATAAAATACATTTCCAAACGTCTGCCCTTCTTTCAGTTACGTAGATGTCGAAAATAAAGAAGAAAATGGAGGCGTTGAAATCGACAATTTTGGAGAAAGTGAAGTCGCCAAAAGTTATGAAGCAACGGATGATATAGAACAAACAACGCTTCCATTGAAAGGGAATATGTTATATACAATAAATGATAGTCCTCCTATACAGCTAACAATTCTTCTGGGATTCCAGGTATTAACTGAGTATGTTCCTCGCTTTAAGGAATTGCAAAACATGTAATTGATGCTCTAACTTAAAATTACATAAGGTGTATGACAAATATGGATATTGACCATATGATTTATTTCTTTCAAATTTTTGATAAGAGCTAATGTCTTCAAATTTAATAGCATTATCTAAGAAAAAAGTAATTTGAATTTGCAGCATGGACCAGACATGCACGTTTCGGGTACTAAACCCTAGTCAGTGATCTTCAATCTAAACAATGATTTATAGCCAAAAAGTATGAAAGTAATTATGTCAAGAAATGTACAGAAAGACGTAGCAGGATGGGTGGGATATGACGCTACAGGATCCTAGTTTTAGAAATTTCAAGATATTTTGATAACAGAAATTTTGGAATGCGTTGAAGGAATAATCAACGGAAGTTGATTGAACTTGGCTACATGTGGCACCGGAGACCCCTAAAACACCAACAGTAACACTCACCAAGTGGTACAAATGTTAAACTTTTTCAAATTCAATGGCATCATTTAAGAACAGATAAATTTGCAGCATGGACCATGCACGTTTGGGTTCTAAACCCTAGTCCGTGATTCTCAATCTAAACCACGCACTATAGCAAAAAGGTATGAAATTAATTATGTCAAAAATTTTACCAAAAGACGTAGCAGGGTAAGTAGGAATTTCATGCAACAGGACTCAAGTTTTGGAAATTTCAAGAAATGTTGATAAAAGAAATTGTCGAATGCGTTGAAGAATCGAGCAACGGAAGTTGGTTGAACTTGGCTACATGTGCCCCCGGGGACTCAATCAATGTTAAAAATGAGACTCTGGATGGTTACCACAGTCACATAAGCCTTTAAGTTAGCTTCAATGCTATAAATAATAATTGCTTGTGAAACGGGAACCGTATTATATACCTAGTTTTCTCCGTAGAAGGAAAAGGGGATGGTCTCCAGCATGACCACCCTTGACCCACCCAGCAAAACAAACCACAAGAAAGTGATACGTAAATGACATCAGACAAAAACTACAAACCATAAAAAACACGATAAAAATCACTAGAACATCATCCAAAACAAATGAAATAGACGTACAAAAACATCAAACATTGATGACAACAGGAAGGAGACCAATGTGCACCCGGCGCCGAACTTTGGACGATCATCTGCTATAAGCAAATGGTGTGGTTATCCGGGATACGTTCGCACAACCATCCCACTTATCCAGATACCCAGAAGTCTCCATAGACGCACAACAGTTGTATAAACATAAAACTTCTCACTGTAAGGTGACGTCATAAACAAGACAGTTAAACGCAGCAGCCTTTTGTGACACAAATTCTATATAAAAGGATCTAAAAAAAATTCTATGACATGCATATAACAGTTTGTGTTCCGCTGGCTGAAGCAAGCTCTTCTATGAGAATTTAAAAAAGCAAATATATACACGTGGCATACTACATGATGTGTTGTACATTGTAACCCCACAATGCAGCAACGTTCATTCAAACGACTGGCTTATTGAAATAGAAAGCTCACTCTGACCTGAATATTGGCCCCTTTACATACTCTTAATGCAAAATACAATTTCCGAAACTTGGAGAAATACTAAGTATCCAAGAATAAATTCGTCTACAAAACAGCAGAAAATTTCCAAACCAATTTTCATGCACTAGACACGTGTTTCGGATATCAAATCCACATCAGTGACACTTCCAGCCAAAGTGCTTTCATAAGCCACCAGGATTCATTTCATTAGCACCCTCTCGCATTATTATTAGAATTTACTTTACAGATAGTGCGCGGCTCCTAATTTCGTGAAGGGTCGATTTAGTAGCATATCCAAATAATATCTATGTTCAAAAAAGCATTGGAGGTTAGAAACTTTGTATAAAAGTTGAATTTAATAAAGTGCTACCTTAGGTACAAACTTCACCGATAATTTATAATTTTCTAGATTTTACACAAAAATAACGAAAATCATCCAAGAAAAGGTCAAAATTTCAGAGATACCGTTTCAACGATTTTTCCAAACACACAGTAATGTGTTCCTAGGGAAGACTTTTCAAAATATTGAAAAAAAGTATATGTCCGTGTTCAAATCAGAGAGAACAGACGCTCACAAATAGTGTCATTTTGTGGATTATTTGAAAAAGTGTCAGAGCTGAAAATTTGCCATATTTTGGATGGAATTTAAACAATTTAGATTTTTCGGTATTCATCAGCCATACCTTATAAAAAAGCTTAAATCAATACTATTTCATACGTAAAACAAAATCCATGGGTAATTACTAACGTGAAAGAAATCCGAACAGTTAAAAAAGTACCTTGACGTCAATTTTGACAGAAATTATCGCGAAGCATTTTCTTACGCATACTTCATTCATTTTAGATCAAATTTTCAAACTTGGCCGCTTTTATGTGTCTAATGAATTAAAGTCTTAAAAAGAGTAAAAATGATGCATCGGCAATAATAAATTGAAATATCTATAAAAGTCAACCTCAATGAGTGCTAAAACAGGAGATACGCAAGAATAGTCCAATATCATGACAAATAACGCACCTTAAGTAATAAATTCACGGAGAACGATTTTAACTTCTCCCCACTGCAACAAAAAATAAGTGTTTATACTAATAATACGAAAGTTTTATAACTCTATACCTTCTTGTAGGTAATATATAGATGTTCAAATGGTAGTATTTGAAACCATTTTCGGTATTGACAGTTTAATCGATGTGAGACCATATGTAACTTTAAGAGTATTCTGGGGTTTAAACAGTATATCATATTTGATGTCTATGTCAGATGTTGATGTACATGTATGCAATTATAAATGTATAATTTCATTTTTATAGCAATACCTAACAACTTTCGTCGGTCTTGTTGGGGCTCCGTTATTGCTGCGGAAGTTTTACTGTATAGACGGTGATAATGAAGGTCTTGCGCAGATTATCGGTACTGTGTTTGTGGCAAGTGGACTCAGCACAGTATTACAAACATCTTTAGGTGTCAGGTACGTGTTCGTTTTCTTGGAGGATTAGCTTCTGACCTAAGATCGGTACTTCCTCTCTGGTATACTTAGTAATTGAACTATTTGAACACTCCTATTTGAATAAAAACTAGTGAGAGGAAATCATACGACCGATAAGTTCTTTAACTCATACGTACCTCGAGTCTTTGTAATCTAATAATCTAATAAACTAATGAATGTTCAAAGTGTTCAGTAATGTGTTCTGTCATGGGATATTGTCCTTCCAACAGACTTCCTATAATCCAAGGACCAACGGCTGCATTCTTCGGTCCCATCATTTCTGTTTTATCGCAGCAGGACATGCTTTGTCCTTATACAGCAGTTCAAACAAGTGAGTTCTCTCTGTCTCTGTCTCTGATCTGTTTCTAATGTAGCTCTGTTCTACTCTGTGAACTTTACACAGATCTAAACCGCGTATGTGTATGTGAAAGGGGGCTGGGGGATTCCTCCCAATCGAATCAATCAAAGTTAAAGCAGTACATTCAGGTCAGCGAATTACACTCGCTCTTTTTAGGCATTCTCCAAACGAATTTCGATACTAGGTAACTCTTGCTTTGAAATCGTAAAAAAATGGAATTCAAAATTATCTTGAAAAGAGGTAAAACTTATAAATTAAAAATATTTTCAGCATCAAATAGGTTTATTTTTTTTTCAGACAATGGCACATTAGGATCTTTACCACCTCTTGGGAGCGAAGGGCATAAAGAAATTTGGCGGGAAAGATTTCGCTTGGTAATAAACACATGCGTAGACGTATTCTTTAAACATATAATTCTTCAAGTCGTAGACGTATTCTTTAAACATATAGTTCTTCAAGTCGGCACCGGTTACCCATTGGTCTCGTCGGTTTATGTGTAGTCTTTTATGTTTGATGTTTACATGCCGTGTGTCTCTTTTCCGTCTCGTGCTGTACTCGTCTTTTGTGTTTTTGCATCGGGTGTTTTGGTGTTTTACTGTTGATGCTGCAACGGGGTCTTGTTGGAGATCTCCTCCCTTCTTTCAAAGAACAATGTTTGATAAAAGTGTGACACAAATCCCAAACTCTGATTCCAAGTTTATTAGCCAATATTATTATAAGTGACTCTATACTGATTTGTTTAAGCTGATAGATTGTACATGTGCACTTGTTAACTTTTGTAATTCTGCATGTGTCTAGAAAATACATCATGTAAATTAATTACTATGAAATAAAATCGCAATTATAGAAGGTTAATATCAGAGCACCTCCCTCCAATGCTATTTTGTAGCTGTAGTGTAGAAGACAATAAAACCAGAGAGCGCTACTGAAATTGATTTTGTCTCTGTCTGAAAATCACTTAGGCAGGAAGCATCATTGATGAGAATTTGCTATCCGAGACACGTGCCAGGTGCATTAACATTGCTTTGAAATTTTCTTTATGAAGGTAAATGGTTGGAACACTTCCTTATTGTGACTATCTGACGAAAAAGTTCAATGTTTAGTATCGACTTCGACAATATTCTGGTTTTGAACATTGTTGAACTGTCTTTTTTGTAAGAACATATATTAATTGGATGAACCAAGTATGAGACTGTAAGAGACTGCCTGATATTGTGATATACTATAAACTGCTAACTAGGGATTTTTTCGGACTTTTAATTTTTATTTCGTTACGATAGAATTTATTTGCATTGTGTGTGTTGGAAACTGTTAGCGAGGTGAACGAGAGAAAACGGGAACTGAAACTTTAATCCGGAATTGCTTAGAAGAGTAACTTTAAGACCTTTTTTTTGTTAAATTGTAAATATATTGTTTTTTCATTGGATTTTTCTTTGGTTTCTGTTTCTGTCGGCGATACCCCACAATATGCTTCCATACTCCTGATCCCAAAAACAGGGGCAATAATATAGCAATACGAGGTCACGACGGACATCACTTAAGAAAATTAATAATAATATTAAATATAGAGGAAGTATCCATTAGATATTCACTATTTTAGTCAAGAAGGTAAAGTCATTAGAATTTCCTATGGAACAGTTTCGAACCCCCGCATAAATAATATTCCGAAGTGAGATCAGTTACCCGGGTACAAATAGCGTCACCAGTAAGCATGATCTATCTGTCATAAAACCGTTCGTTCGATGATAACTTGTCAAATTTTGTGAATACAAAAATTAAAGCCAACACAAAAGTCGAAGCCACTTTCCAAAAACAAATATTGAAAGACTTATAAACTTTTGGAAAAAACCAAAACAGAACTTCCAAAGAAAAAAGAACAAACATACGGAGACAATGACACAAGATTCAGAGACACACGGATGACAACTTATTTAATTAACCATCTCCAGTAAAAGTGCGGAAGGCATTGCAGAATGCATTATAATAAATAATTTTCCAATTTCAGTCACTTTGCAAGAACAGGTTTTATTGCAGGTGGCGCTGTTAAAATCACACTGTATAGATTAGATAAGTTTAAACATTTAGAAATTACATGAATCATGCTACAGTAATATTATCAAAAATATCAATTTACAGATTCAAGGATCTATGCTGGTGGCGTCACTTTTTCAAGTTTTTCTCGGCTGTAGCGGAATGATTGGCGTCATGTTACGATATATAGGCCCCCTCACTGTTGCCCCTACCATAGCGTTAATTGGTTTGTCGTTGTCTGAGGTTGTTGCTGACTTTGCTCAAGGTCAATGGTATATTGCTGTAAGGTAATATCTATTTCTTTATAGTTTAGTCATTTCCGTAGTGTCTGTATAACGCCTATACAAACGTACGGAGCGAAATATTATCTAAAGCTGTATAGACAATGTCGCCTTTTATGACGTCACTAACGGCTAGCACCGCTACGTTTAAAGCCTCTTCCAAAATTACATCGCAAGTGTTAGACTTGAAAATAAACAAAGGTAAAATGATGTCGATTGCAGAATAAACTATATATTAAATGACTGTTACAATAATTTTCTGTCGATGTACAAGCAAAGTGAATCCGCTTTGCAGATTATATAGTTTGTGCATCGGATTTTGTCTATACATCGATAGACAGAAAACTTATTACAACCATTTCTTAAGTGTATATTCAAGTGGTTCCTTAATATGTCTCTCATCTAATTATATGCAGTAGGGCGGTCAAGCCAGATTTGCGCGTGACGGCAACCGTTGCTATGAACGGCGCATTAATATCGAACGAAGTTCGCGTCGCCGTTACCAAGCATTTTTTCGAAACATTTTCACAGCAGAAAAATACTAATAACAGCGATGCAAATTGATGGCATCGGATTTTAAAAGATTTAACATACTCTTTAAGATTTTATGTCTCTAAATATACCCAAGATGTGATGTTTTATTCTGTAAATTTGTCGAAAATCAGCTGACAAAATGACAGCAGTACTCTTAACGTTCGACTTCCATGCCCCCTTACTCGCAAACAGGGGGATCGTTTTCAAAAATATGAAAAAGTGGTTCTGTAATTTTTTGATATGTTGTGAAGAATATATCCAAGTGTTCAATTCTCAAATTTTATGAAAATCGGTGAGGGACCATTTTTTGTACCTCATTTATGTACCCCAACATGCTGCACAGTTTCGACAATTTTGGAGAAATCGTCAATCGAACGAACGCTTCGACATCAGAAATTCACAAAGCAGAATATAAATTCGAATTTACCATCGTAGAAGAAAAGGTTGTTTTAACGTTTTGATGAGAAAACATTTAAATTGTAAAAAATATCACCAGAATTCAACAGACCGAAGATTTTTCCAGCGACCTTCCTAATTTCCTCTGATCAAGTACAAAACTGCCACGCACAAGGGAAAAATGACATTTTCTTGGATATGCCAGACAATACATGCAAAATTTGAAATATACTAATTGTATCCGAGAAAAATACATATAAAACACTCCAGATAGTCACTACAAAAGAAATAACTATTATAATTTGATGTGCCCATGATCCATGACAGTTGAAATTTAAATTCCTACATCATGAAGAAGAAATTTAATTGAGTAATTCATCCTCTGCAAGAATTCACAAAATATTTATTTCATTATCTCACTATATCTGCCATTGCCCAATAAGATTCACAGTCAATAATCATGTTAATGTTTTCTGAAATGCTGACACTGCCTTGAACTCTTCCATCTTCTGTGAATAATCCATTTGTATGGTATTTTTGCACACTCACAATTCACAAAGAAGAATATGATGACAATAAGCACAATCTTCAAACCAATTCGATGTAGAATATGATATCAGTATACTATAGTTACAATAGTACACAATTTCTAATCAATAATTCCTTTTTACATGATTGTCGAAATGCATGCCTTCCATATAATAAGCCACTGGGTGATTTTCAGACTGCAAGATTTCTTCTAACAAGTTTGACCTGAAAAAAAAAATACATTTTCAATTAGTTTTAACTCATTCATTTATTCACTCACTCACTCATTTGTTTGTTTACTTTAATACAATTTCACTAATGCATAGTCATATACTGAAAAATTCAATATGATTCATAAATTTTACTTAAATTGTATAAATCCTTTATAACTATTTTATTGTATATGTTATTCATTTAGCAATCATAAATTTATCACTGGAAAGAATAGTATTGACAAATTCAACACTCAACCAATGGAATTCATGGAAAATTATTTTTAATGACCAGAACTACAATATAATCAAATTATATTATGATTTATTATCTATCTATAAATCAATAGTTTAAATTACCCATGTTGCATTTTGCATTTTATATGTTTATGTGTGAATGTAAATTTGGGTAACCCCCCCCCCCATCCCCCATCAATCTCTTTTCTCTTTTCACTTTACATTCTAAATAAAAAAAAACTTCATTTATAATAACATGTATACTTGTGAACGACAAAGTGTAATTCTTTATTTTTTTTTTTTAAATATGACTTAGGGCCCAAGTGTAATTTAAAAAATATGACTTAGGGCCCAATGAGGAGGGGGGGGGGGTAGGCTTGCGCTTGGTTGGTCAAAATAAAGGTACATAAATTAACTTAATAAGCTGATCAGTTCAGTGATTGAAAATTATTACAAATCTTGGTAGTATTAATTAAAGTGTGTGTATGTATGTGTGAGAGAGAGAACGAGAGAGAGACAGAAACTATTTGTTTACAAATTTGTTTATTTACCTTAAGCTTGAGGAAAAAGTCGTTGTTTTCAATGGTTCCTAGATTAATTTCGTCATGGAGGCATCGGCCTATATAGTATCCATTTCACTATATAAACAAACAGCTGAACTGAAGAAAGTACATGTATGTGAAGTACACAAGTCGTACCATGTTTTTGCGTCATCAAGTTTACATCACACCGACACTTAACATCGGCCTTTGTGAAGTCGGGTTGGACAAAAACAGCTTGAAACCTTCATTAATCTCTTCTTAATTGCAAATCCAAGGTTAGAAATGAGTTCACAAGATAAAAATCATCCAACTGTTATATATATACTTTTTCATACACAAAATACTTTAAACTCCGAATAAAGTAATATTCATTCATGTTTACAATGTGACACACGTCCAATGTGATCGTGATTCTGCGCATGCCGAAAGTAAGCTAACACCAGCTGATTTCAAACGGGAATTATTTCAATATATGAAAAAGTGGTTCTGTAATTTTTTGATACTTGAAAGATGCCGATGTGAATGTCATTTTTTGAAAATATTATAAAAATCTGCGAGGGACCATTTTTTGTACCTCCCCAAACGAAAAAAATTCTTAACAAACCACATGTAACTTATAGGTAACTCATACAAAACCATCAGATCCATGGGTTATTACAATGGTTTTTATATGTTCCATTTATCAACTCATATCCAGACCATTTGATTACATATAAGGTCATATGATCCTGACGCGAGTTGTTTTTTAAATGTGAGTCGATTGAGAGTTGGGTATGAGTTGCTTGTGGTTTGTTATCTTCGTCAAATAGAAAGAATGAGTTATGTATGGTTCATTAACTTAGTTCTAATTGTTTGTATGAATTCTATGTGGTTTGTTGACTTTGTGGACCAAACGAAGTGAGTTATATACGATTTGCTATCTTAGTTCGAACTGCGTATATAAGTTTTGTGTGGTTTGTTAACTTTGTGGGCCTAACAGACTGAGTTTGGAGTGATTTATCATACTTAGGTTAAACCCTGATATGAATGAATGAACGAACGAACGAACGAACGAACGAATGAATGAATGAATGTTCCTTAATGATGTAGTGGAACGCCCCGGCCACCCCCCAATTAAAAAAACTTCTTCTTGAAATCTTTATCTTAGATCGATTTAGATCCTCAATGCAATACCATTTAGTACAAAAACGTAGTATTAATAAAGCTTTATTTCAAACGTTTATGATAACAGCATTGACCATATAAATAATGTTTAGAAGTCTTGAATTGAAGGCCCCGAATTTTATGGAGCTTCAAAATGACGAGCAAAAAAAAGGGGGAAAAATAGAAATAATTAAAAGTGCATAAACATCAAATATGTGAATGCAATATCTTTAGCATCTTATTCAGTCGTCGCTAAAAACAAAATAAAATAAGGATATGTTACTTAAACAACAACAAAAAAAACCCTGCTTGAACTGTTCATAACATGCTGCGTCGGAGACTGAAAAGTACGAAACAGAAGGTGGACGAGTTGTTCGAGACGATTTATTTTTCTCGGCCAATGAAAATCTGTGAAATTTCGAATGAAAATCTCAGCCGCCCAGTTCGATCGGAACGAGACAGAAAATATCCTTTAAAGAGTAGGTGTACGTTAATCTGTTAGTCCAACTGGAACACGAATCAAACGTATTTAAGGCCTTTTGTCCTAAGATGGTTCCAGAATCACGTCGACGGAAAGGTATGTAAACAGTACCAGAACACTCAAGAGATAGAGGAAATTCAAGCTACTGTCCTGTTCACCAATTCCAGAGCACCCTATTTTCCCGGTTTTCTCTAAAATATGTTAATGTCATCTTCCAAAAAGATATCAATTTTATAGTACTCCAGGGGTCCTTTAGTCGTAACAGAAAATACCATTCTTTTGTATGTGCGTCAGCTAAGTTAGAAATAGGACAGAAAATAAAAAGTCTACGGGGATTTTCTATAGTAAAATCGCTGAAAATGTGTGACGGCGGAGGATTTGACGTCACTGTTTACTATTGTTGACACGGAGAACAATAAGGCGGCGGCTTGAAATTGACATGGGAATTTCCCGTAGACATTTTATCAGGTTGGGGAAAACTTCAGATCGAGCTATAATAGTTCGATTGGGCTATAATAGCTCCATGTAGCTATCATAAAACTATTTTTTCTTAAGAAAAAAAATTAAAATTGATGATAATTAAATTTTGTTTACAAGTCGCACTAGTACTGATAAAATACTACAACTTTTGTATAGAAACCCTTATTGAAATACCAACAGATAAGGGTATAAGGAACCTCAAATTTTTCATTTTTTCAAAATCTTGTGGCTCATCATAATGGTCCATATTTGAATATAATTATGTGTCTTGTTAAAAATTTTGATATATATCGAGTAAAAATGGAATCAGTGAATATTTTTCAAAAATTTTGATTTTAGTTAAATTTTGTATTGAAAAATGTTATTAGGCAATAGCTTGTTCTAGCTATTATAGCCTGATCAAGCTATAATAGCTCGATTTGAAGTTTTCCCCAACCTGTTTATTTTTCCATATTGCGGTTTGAAGGCAGCTGATAGGGTAACTTGACGTTAATTTCCAGTTACGACTAAAGGAGGTCAATTCTCGGAAACAATAATTTGTAGCAAAATTCTTCAGACGACAGAATAAATCGCCCAAACAGGGTGCTCTGGATTTATTGAACAGGACAGTAATTTAAGAAATTCTCTTTACTAACAATTTATTGTGCACTTCATATCTGTTTTGCATCGAGATGATTATACACATTCATGATTGAAATTTCCATTTTGTAAGTGATGACATGCATTATAATGTCTAGTATTTTATTTACAGGTAATCATTGGTCAGCCAATTCTAGTGTCTGCATGGGAGGTCCAAATGTGTACGTAGAGCTTTAAGGGCTTAGAATTGAGATGGATTTCTTTCCTTGAAGCAAGTTCAACCTGGCTCTGATGTTTAAATTGAGTTTGAGGTAATACTGCTACATATTTAGAACAAATAACCTCACTTCAGAAATCAGAAAATAGTAGTTTTTACTCAATTCGATATGTCGTAATATTTTCTGATTACAATGTAGCCATTTTAGGGGAAAATCTGATAAAGGCCTGTAACTAACAGTGTAAGTTTTATGTCTGTAAGTCAAATACTATGCTCACATATAAAAGTGAGTTTTTATCATACAACACAATTTCTTATTGGCAAATCCGATATAACCGTCACTTTTCAGGAACTCTGCACTGTACATGTAAAACAGTGTACGACAAACATTCATATAAATATATATGCAGGGATGCATTGGCCATTTGGTTGAAGAATACATGTAGTAAATGATATGAATAATCAGGCATCTCAATGTAAATCTAATTATATAAAACAGGTCCGATGCGTTTTGCCTATTCACAGCATACATTGTATGTGCCATGCACTGCATGACATGTACACATGTGTTCTGCGAGCTTGTCACATACAAATTCATTAGAGTGCATGCCAGGGTCCAAACATAAACGAGGAAGCTGAACTCCTGCATTTAGGAACTGCATAAGATGGATATAGGTAGGTATATGTGCATTATGCTACAAATAGGCAAAATATATCGGACCTGTCCAGTAAACAAACGATTGTAATGAATGTTACTGTCAGTTCTCAATTGGAAGCTGGATTATCGCTATTTAGCTTATAGTTATACGTGTACCACTAACTACATGTATTTGATCATAAAATTGACAGACCATGATTCTCTCTTTTTACATACCTGTATAATGTAGTATGAGCCTATGACCATAATGACACTTTATTAAAAAAAATAACATGAAGTTTGATTTTACTTTAACCTTGAATTTGTTACAGGAAATACATATAGTGAGTCTGTGATATTAACGAGGGATGAATCAGAATGTACAGTCACTTTGTGGTAAACAGGACTGATTATGTGGCCATGGATAAAGCTCTTTAGAGTTTGCAGTTCTGTTATTTAAGAAGTTATGGAGTAACTACAGATATAGATAAGGCCTTCTACCATGTCTACCCATTGTGGCAGTCGATGCACAAACCGTATATGTGTGTACATATTCCGACTAGATGTTACAACGTGCAGAAAATTATGTTCCACTTTTTCAATGTTTTATTTGTTTACTTTATAATAATTTACAATTGAATGCATGTTCATGTAACTTGATGAATAGAGTTGAGTCAAGTAAACATTCACTATTCACCTGTACTATTATGTTAATGCAACTACATCATGTACATGTAACTTACAATGCCTTGAAAATCTTAAATTTATAAAAGATGTGATTTCAATGTTTTGAAAAGTTTCACATATTTTGTATCAATAATCATTGTACATGTATTGGTACACTCTGAATACAATGTATATATACATAATAACTTTGCTTGAAAGTGTATGTAACATGTGAAAATTGTTTTACTTGCTTTGAAACTTAAAATTTTATGTCACCTACAATTCGAGATCAACATACATGTAATAGGGATCTGTTTGTCCATCCAACTGTCTGATAATTGGTTTTTCACACAAAAATGGCTATAACTTAATTGATATACATTATAATTCTACCATATAAAGCTTGCAATAATTGTAAAACACCTAATGAACTTTCAAAGTCACCTTCAAGGTCACATTGTTAAGCATACTACGGTACAGGTGACACACCTCTTAGTTTAATTTTCAGTATGAATATGTATACGATAAGCACTTGAAACAATATATTACATTCTACATTGTATTATTAATATCGAAATACACGCATGTATGTTCTATTGTTAAAATTTTGACGCATCATCATGATCATGTTTGTAATTAATAATATAGATTTCCTTGATTATACATGTATTAGAAAATGATTTATTTTATTAATGTCAATAGGAAAAAAGGATTAAAATGCATTTATATGAAATGAAATAAAAGTTGATTTTGATTTCAATACGTAAATGTGTATATATACGGAAAAATGAATGTTGTTGCAAATTAATATCGTTTCGTATTATTTTCACTTAATATGTAACATGTGTACTGGTACATGCATGGGATGATGACCTAAAAATTTGTGACAATACATGTATGTATACAAGGTTTTTATGCAAGTTGTTATTAATATAGATAATAGATCATATCTGGATCATATGATTTTCATGCAGTTGTTAGGTGGTTTGGTTGTGAGTTGTTAGGTGGTTTGGTTGTGAGTTGTTAGGTGCTTTGGTTGTGAGTTGTTTTGTGGTTTGGATGCGAGATGTTTCTAAATGGATCATACTTGGATTGTACATCTACATGTTCACAAACTTGCAGTTTTCATACGATTTGTTGATATCCAAATATGTATGCGATCCGTTAGCTCATTTGCATGTGAAATTTCAACCGGGAAACTCGCATCAAAACCATGGATCGTAGAAGAATCATATGAGCTGTATACGAGTTGTTTTCAATGGATCGTACTTGGATCATAACATATATTTAAGGTTTTCATGCGATCCACCAATATGCAAATTTAATGATACGATCCGTTAGCTCATTTGCATGTGAAATTTCAACCGGGAAACTCGCATCAAAACCATGGTTTGTGTATGATCTGTTTATACGAGTTGTTAGGCTATTTTTTTCGTTTGGGTCATTTTTATTTTCCACTTTTTGGGGCATTTTTTCCCGGGAAAATTTAGCCAAATTCAATCATCGATTTAGTAATTAAAATGTCAGGTTCGTCTAAAATGAACTAATTGAGGGTAAAATATAAAGCTAAAAGCAAAAGTTCGACGATATTTTATTTGCTGAAATAAAAAAATTGTGCTGTCTAGAGCTTTCGGAAAAGGACCAACATTCGGAGGCGTCCATATTTTCTCCGACGAGAAAGAGTGTTTCATGCATTCGCGGACTCACATTTTCCTGTTTACGCCGCACGTGCAAATCCGGCTTGGCCGCCCTACTGTATGTTAAAATGCACAATGTATCTTGTTCATCCCTTCTTGAACATTATTTTGCTCGTTTTCAGACAAGTCGGAAATTCTGCTTTCGTACCTTCTCATTATCTGAGGGAAATTTAGTGAGGATGAAGAGAATAATCTAACGAAAAGAAATGTAAAATCAGATCTAATAAATTTCGTTTATACTCAGTTATTTGAAATATGATTAATATAAAATGTCTATCGATATTTCAGCACAGCATTGGCAATAACTATTTTCTCTCAATACTGTAAGAATCTGTCAATTCCTTGTTGCCAATACAGTAAAGGTCAAGGCTGTAAAAGTGAAAAACTGCCAGTTTTCCAGTTGTTTCCTGTGAGTAGGAATAAAAACAGTTGATGGTTTGGAGAAATAGTTAAATTTATAGATTAATTCCTCATGAAGTGACAAACTACTCTGGCTTATTTTCTAATCAAAAAAGTTTGATACAATTCCATTTTCCATGGTTCACAAACATAAGTGCCTGTTACAGACACCATGCATGTAATTCGACCATCCTAAATGTCCATTCATTTCTTACTACATTGTATTGTAAATGTAATATTTAAATGATAACACTATAAGATATACGTATCAATTTAGATAAAATCAATAAAATAGATCATGTAAATGTGAAATGAAATGATTATGAAACGTAATGACAAACTATCCATCAAATTGTACCTAAATTATCAGTCTTAAGGAATGATCGACTATTTACTCTGAATAGGTATTGTTTGCAATCATTCTAATGTGGTCAGTCTGTGCCATACTGACAGAAGCTGGCGTGTTTCCTGAAAGCCAAGAAGAATGGGGATACGCCGCACGTACAGACATTAAAACGTCATCACTAAGTACCTCACCGTGGATCAGAGTTCCCTATCCAGGTAAGACTGCGTAAATTAACAAAACACTATTCACAAAGCTTCATACGACGGGTTGACCTTGCAGACAGGAGACGCTAACTCTAACCTGGTCTCACCTCGGAATGTTGTTCCTCCGGGTTTCTCAATTTCTAATAATTTTAACTTACCTTCTAGACTTTGAAATTGAATAACTGATACATGTAGGTATTACATTAAAGCTTAGCTCAATAACCTTATATAATAAATATCTGTACACAATGTCATAAATTTCAAATTACTTCTGTTTCACGTTCATATTGACAAGATGTTTTCATAGTAACTGTTATGCCACGGATATACTTGAATCATCCTTGGTTATGTTGTCATAGGTCAGTGGGGTACACCTACAATAAGTGCAGGGGCGGTTTGTGGAATGCTTGCTGCCATTTTAGCGTCGGTTGTTGAATCCATAGGAGACTACTACGCATGTGCAAAGCTTTCTGAGGCACCTCCTCTTCCCGATCATGCTATGAATAGAGGTAGATATGAAATACCTTAATTATAACTTACAAGAATTGATGTTATCAACTGAATCATATTAGTCTGGGATGTATCACTGGGTTGGGTGACCCCCCCCCCTTGATCCTCCAAAACCGGCCTAACTTTGTAGCATTTTTTGCGCTCATTCAGGTAAAAATTTGTCTCATGGAAATTTCCATTGCAAAAGTGGTGTTTTGGGGGAAAAACATGTTTTTTTAGTCAAAAATCACTGAAAATAGGGAAAAAATTATAACTTTTATATGGTTGATGTTTTTAAAAATTGAAAAGTGTCAATATGTAGTATTTTTAATGCTCTCTCAGATGAAATAAGTTGCAAGTTCCAACTCCTATTTTTACTGTGTGTTTTTGGGTAAAAAAGTCAAATTTTTGCCAAAATTCACAGAAATTTGAGGAAATTTTAATTTATTCCTGTTTCTCAGCTCCTCAATATTGCATATGATCGTTCAATGGTGATTTAAAAAACATCTTTGAAGTCTGCTCTTTCAAATGACATATATTTTATATTCTTATTTTTTTGCAAAATCCTCGAAATAAATTATTTTATACAGAAACCTGTATTTTCAATCAGAAATCTCAGATTTCTGTATATTTATTTAAAGAACCATTATTTGTTATGAAAGCAATGATTGAAAGCTATTTTCTAGTGAAACTTTTCATACTCTATTAGATTATATATGTTTTACTAACATTTCATTCAAAATCAAAGTGTTTTGGGGGAAAAAACGTATTTTTTCATTTAAAAATAGCTGATTTCTGGAGAATATTTATTGAATCTATAGAAGTTCTTGAAATGATAGCAGGAATGTATTTTGAACTGTAATTATTTAGGTTCACTCATAAATTACATGTATGAAACATAAAAGGTATATTTTTTACTTAATTTTGGGGCAAAATGCCTGATTTTTGTCTAAAAATTACAGATTTCTGGAAAAATTTTATTAATTCATTTTCTTTGCTAAAACTATACATTTAAAGCTATTATCATTATAGAAAGTAATCATCTTGTAAGATGATTGTGAAATAAAATGTAATAATTAATTAAAACCATCATTTTTGGGTAAAATAAGCATTTTTTTATGCAAAAACCACTTATTTTGAGAAAATAAGTACTAGCTCTTTTAATTTGCCTAAATTGATATGTTTTAGCTTTGATATTATGCTGTTTTGTTTCTTATTATAAATGGATAGGAATGTTATTTGATAACTGAAATTTAATTTATATCTTATTTTGGGGCAAAAAACCTTATTTATGTGAAAAATTCACTTATTTCTGTGAATATTTTTTTAAATTTATATTTTTTTATCTAATCAACACTGGAGAGGTTTCATATAATTGGATGGCATAAATGTGATCAAGTTTAATGAGTAAGAAGAGATTTCTTTGATTATCTTGCTATTTTGGGTGGAAAATCTCGAATTTTATCTAAAAATCGCTAATTTCTGGAAAATCCTTATTACTATGAAATATCCCCTGTTAATTTAATTGGTATTTTGGGGCAAAAAATAAGTTTAATATGAATATATATAGCCTATATCAAGAAACTTACTATTGAAAGTCTCATATTTCAGTTAAATAGGAAATACAGAGGATAATAATCATAGTTTGAAATATGAGACTTTCTATAGTAAGATTCTTGTTATAGGCTATATATAATTCATAAAAAACATATTTTTTGCCCCAAAATACCAATTAAAAGACAGAGGATACTTCAAATACATATGACGTACAAGGTCAAACTATGATATACCCAGGAACACTTTAGACTATAAGTAATAACGACACATTTCATAGCAATAAGGATTTTCCAGCGGTTTTTGAATAAAAATTGAGATTTTCCAACCAAAATAGCAAGATTATCAAAGAAATCTCTTCTAACTCATTAAACTTGATCACTTTTATGCCATCCAATTATATGAAACCTCTCCAGCTTTGATTGGATAAAATATATAGATTTAAAACAATTTTCACAGAAATAAGTGAATTTTGCACATAAATTAGGTTTTTTGCCCCAAAATATCAATTAAATTAACAGAGGATATTTCAAATGCATATGACTTACAAGGACAAATTATAATATACCCAGGAACTCTTTTGAATATAAAAAATAACGTCTGATTTCATAGTAATAAGGATTTTCCACAAATTAGCGATTTTTAGATAAAAATCGAGATTTTCCACCCAAAATAGCAAGATAATCAAAGAAATCTCTTCTTACTCATTAAACTTGATCACATTTATGCCATCAAATTATATGAAACCTCTCCAGTGTTGATTAGATAAAAAATATAAATTTAAAAAAATATTCACAGAAATAAGTGAATTTTTCACATTAATAAGGTTTTTTGCCCCAAAATAAGATATAAATTAAATTTCAGTTATCAAATAACATTCCTATCCATTTATAATAAGAAACAGCATAATATCAAAGCTAAAACATATCAATTTAGGCAAATTAAAAGAGCTAATACTTATTTTCTCAAAATAAGTGGTTTTTGCATAAAAAATGCTTATTTTACCCCAAAATGATGGTTTTAATTAATTATTACATTTTATTTCACAATCATCTGACAAGATGATTACTTTCTATAATGATAATAGCTTTAAATGTATAGTTTTAGCAAAGAAAATGAATTAATAAAATTTTTCCAGAAATCTGTAATTTTTAGACAAAAATCAGGCATTTTGCCCCAAAATTAAGTAAAAAATATACCTTTTATGTTTCATACATGTAATTTATGAGTGAACCTAAATAATTACAGTTCAAAATACATTCCTGCTATCATTTCAAGAACTTCTATAGATTCAATAAATATTCTCCAGAAATCAGCTATTTTTAAATGAAAAAATACGTTTTTTCCCCAAAAACACTTTGATTTTGAATGAAATGTTAGTAAAACATATATAATCTAATAGAGTGTGAAAAGTTACACTAGAAAATAGCTTTCAATCATTGCTTTCATAACAAATAATGGTTCTTTAAATAAATATACAGAAATCTGAGATTTCTGATTGAAAATACAGGTTTCTGTATAAAATAATTTATTTCGAGGATTTTGCAAAAAAATAAGAATATAAACTATATGTCATCTGAAAGAAAAGACTTTAAAGATGTTTTTTAAATCATCATTGAACGATCATATGCAATATTGAGGAGCTGAGAAACAGGAATAAATTAAAATTTCCTCAAATTTCTGTGAATTTTGGCAAAAATTCGACTTTTTTACCCCAAAACACACAGTAAAAATAGGAGTTGGAACTTGCAACTTATTTCATCTGAAAGAGCATCAAAAATACTATATATTGACACTTTTCAATTTTTAAAAACATCAACCATATAAAAGTTATAATTTTTAGCTCACCTGAGCCATAGGCTCAAGTGAGCTATTGTCATAGTGTTGCGTCCGTCGTCCGTCGTCGTCGTCGTCGTCGTCCGTCGTCCGTCGTCCGTCGTCCGTCGTCGTCGTAAACTTTTCACATTTTAAACTTCTTCTCCAGAACGGCTGAAGGGATTTTGATGAAACTTGGTAGGTTTGAAGTACTCATGGTCCCCTACAAGTGTTGTTGTTTTTCGTCCGGATCTGTCAACAGGTGGCGCCACCACAGCCAAAAGTAGGTCACGGGGGGTACCCTCCTTTGACAAACTTCTTCTTCAGAACCGAAGCATGTATCGACAAACCGAAAGCATCAGGATGATCTAGAGAGATGTCTTAAGAAGTGTTGTTATTTTTGGTTCCACTTCGAAGTCAAATTTTTGACGCGTTTTTGACGTCTTTTCGGACTTTGTCAGAAATGCACATTTTTGCACTATTTCTTTAAATAACTCAATAAGTGTATGATTTTACACACTCATTTTACTACATATTTATCATATTTAACTTACTTAATGCTTTGATATGTATTTTATGCTTTAAATTTATTTTTTTGATTTTTTATGAATTTTTTTCTTATGTAAAAGGAAAGGGGGGGGGGGTTGATTTTCATACATTTTCTGCTTCTTTTCTATAACCACTCTTCAGATTGTCATGACAATTTGTAGGTATGAGGTACTCATGCATGGTACCCTACAAGTGAAAGAATTTTGTCAAGATATCCACTTTTGGATTTTTAAGGAATATTTTTTAAGATTGTACATAGGTATAATGTATGTTTTCCATGCCAAATGGACCCATGGGGAGTAGCTTCAAACCCCGGCGGGACCCCAACAATTTTTTTTCCCTTTTTCAGTTTTTTTTCTCTTTTTATTTTTATATTTATCGCTAGAAATGAAACTGTGAAAGAATTTTGTCAAAATATCAACTTTTAGATTTTTAATGATTTTTTAAATAAGACAAGCTATAGCTAGTTTGGCTTTGTGTACTTATTTCCATACTTCGAATTAACTTGGCCACATACGCTATCAAATATACTCTGAATTTATTTTTAAGATGTTGACTTTTTGTGTCGCCTGCGAAGCACAGCGACACTTAGGGATCACTTTGTCCGTTGTTCGTCTGTCCGTCCATCCTTCCCTCTGTCTGTCTGTCAAACTTGGGTGTCACACCCCATAACTTTTGATTGCTAAGTGATAGGGCTTTGATATTTCACATGTGTATTCCTTGTGACAAGACCTTTATACACATATCATAATTTTTGACCTTGTGACCTTGACCTAGATATTTGACCTACTTTTCTAAAAATCTAATATTGGCTATATCTCTTGATTGATTAGTGATAGGGCTTTGATATTTCACATGTGTATTCCTTGTGATTAGACTTTTCTACACATATAATGTTTGACCTTGTGACCTTGATCTAGATATTTGACCTACTTTTCTAAAAATCTAATATTGGCTATATCTCTTGATTGGCAAGTGATAGGGCTTTGATATTTCACATGTGTAATCTTTGTGACAAGACCTTTCTACGCAAACCATATTTTTTGACCTCGTGACCTTGACCTAGATACTTGACCTACTTTTCAAAAAATCTAAGATTGGCTATATCTTTTGATTGGTAAGTGATAGGGCTTTGATATTTCACATGTGTATTTCTTGTGACAAGCCCTTTTTTTCACATACTATATTTTTTAACCTTATGACCTTGACCTAGATATTTGAACTACTTTAAAAAAAAAACCAAGATTGGCTATATCTATTGATTGGCAAGTGATAGGGCTTTGATATTTCTCTTGTGTATTCCTTTTGACAATACCTTTCTACACATACCATAATTTTGACCCCATGACCTTGACCTAGATATTTGACCTACTTTTCAAAAAATTTAAGATTTGCTATATCTTTTGATTGGTAAGTGATAGAGCTTTGATATTTCATATGTGTATTCCTTCTTGTGACAAGGCCTTTCTACACATATCATAACTTTTGACCTCATGACCTTGACCTAGATATTTGACCTACTTTTCAAAAAATCTTAGATTGGCTATTTCTTTTGATTGCTGAGTGATAGGCTTTGATATTTCACATGTGCATTCAATGTGACAAGACCTTTCTTCACATACCATCATTTTTTACCTCGTGCACTTGCCCTATATATTTGACCTACTTTTCAACAAATCTATGATTTGCTATATCTTTCGAGTGGTAAGTGATAGGGCTTTGATATTTCACATTTGTATTCCTTATGAAAAGACCTTTCTAAACATTCCATAATTTTTAACCTAGTTACCTTGCCCTTGATATTTGACCTAATTTCAATAGAAAAAAAATCCGCTACGCAGGCGACACAAGCATTCCTTGGCTTGCTTTTTTTGCATACATGCATATTTCAGAACAATTTCCCTATTTAATGCTTATTTTCTCTGTCTTATTTCTGTATCTATGGTAAACATAGTCGCCATATATCTTCTGTTACAGATTTGATTGGTTCAATACCTCCTTGCCCCTTTAGTAGGGGTAACTACAGGAAATAAAAAGGTGCACACTAAAAATTTTGACTGACTTGAGATGCCTGGAAGTCTGTAAAATTGGTCTTTTTTGATTGCGAATCTTTGGCACGCATAAAAATGTAAAGAAAAAGGGGGGGGGGGGGGTCATGCATGTCCTTTTTTCGCAAATTTCACTTTTTTTTACAGGAACTCTGCGTCCTCATCGAAAATGTTCCGAATTTTGCATATTTTCAAACCCATCTGTAGATTGCATAAAAGACAAGATCAAGTTCGAAGTTAAATTTATCACGACTATTGATTCAATATGCTAAAAATACATTTCCAAGCGCCGCATTTCAGCATATTTACCGAAAATAATTTGTCCAAGTGGCTTCACTGGGTCATGAGGTTTGATACACCGTACACTGCTGTTTGGAAAATAAATTGGCTCAATTTCTGCACAACTCACTTGAATTAATATTGTCCGCTAACAACTTGTCTGTGTTAATTGGATTAACACGATTTCGACTGTACGTTACATGTATTAAGATGAAATCAATACTATTCAAAAGCTCTCATTCATAGATTTCTGTATAATTTCATATGAATAAAGTCAAAACCGAAAAGTCTTTGTGTTTTATGCTTCCGGAATCAAAGATACGGGGGCATATAGTTTTTGGCCTGTCCGTCTGTCTGTTTGTCCGAAAAACTTTACATTGGGCATAACTTTTGAATGGAAGGTGATAGAGCTTTCATATTTCACATGTGTATTCCTTGTGACAATACCTTTCCATTGATACCAAAATTTTTGACCTTGTGACCTTGACCTTTGACCTACTTTTCAAAAACTTTAACATTGGGCATAACTTTTGAATGGTTAGTGATAGGGCTTTCATATTGTACATGTGTATTCTTTGTGACAAGATCTTTCCATTGATACCAACATTACTCTGACCCTGACCTCTCACATACTTAACAGAAAATGGTGTTTATACCAACAAAGATGCCACCGCGGGGCATTCGTGTTTCACAAACACAGGCTTTATTATTTTCTGGCATACTAGCTATTAATAATGAAAGGTTTGGTGTTCAATTTTAGATAAACTTAATTTATGAAATCATTTCATTGTTTTATTCTGTTTCTGTTGCACATTAATGTAGAATTTTACAAAATGATTTTATTTTTGATGTTGCATAATCGAACTATAATAGCTGGGCATATGACTTTGGATCGCATAATCCATCTTTTCAAATCAGTAAAAAAGTTGTTGTTTTGAAATGTGACTATTTTCTCTTGTTTGTACTTTTAAAGGTTGTCTGAAAAAAAAACTTGTCTGCATCCGGCAAAAATCTTGTTAGAAAGGTTGTGGGCTAAAATCCTGGTACTGGCACTATCAGTATTCAATGTCAGTATGTCAATTAGAGCGTGCATGGGTATCAGGTGAGCGTTGTGCCCCCTGGGGCTCTTGTTTTCCTATTTTCAGTGATTTTTGACTAAAAAAACATGTTTTTCCCAAAAAACACCACTTTTGCAATGGAAATTTCCATGAGACAAATTTTTACGTGAAAGAGCGCAAAAAATGCTACAAAGTTAGGCCGGTTTTGGAGGATCAAGGGGGGGGGGGTGCACCCAACCCAGTGATACATCCCAGACTAATGAGGGATTTTCCAAAAGTTACAGTATTATGTTTTATCAATAATTTTCACCCTCTTTGGCCATATAACCTTGTTTAGATTGAGGATCAATGACGAGGATTGAGTACCCGAAACGTGCATATCTGGTCCATGCTGCATTTTTTCCGTTTATAAATGATGCTATTGAATTTGAAGACGTTTAACATCTAAAACGAATTTAAAAGAGTATCACCGCATTGGATCGATCTATGGTGTTGTGATTCTATTTTTTTGGGGAGGGCGGTATTTTTTTAATTTTCCAAATTAAACTGATGTTTTGAGACGTTAAAGTATGGCAACGCCTGATAAATCAACCCATATCGTCCAGTTATATGCCAAGTAAATAGTTTTTGCAAACAATTCAATAGTTTGTCGACGACAGAAAACCATTCCCTTAAAAGAACTCTTGAAGTGTTTGAAAAAGCTATAGACTGTTCAGGTATATAAACATTATACTGCAATGTTTTACAATCGTGTGTAGTATAATTTGAATTATGAAAAAAACAACAACAAAAAATCCGAAAGTAATCCAATATCCTACGGTTCGATCCCACGCGGTGAAGTATGTAATCTGACATAAATATGGTATCTTTCCTAATTTTTCCGACTTGATTAATTTTGGTATCATAATTTGTCTTAAGTATATCTTTGATGATAAACTATATCCTTTAAGGCGTAGCTATAGAAGGGATAGGTTGTATTCTGAATGCACTGTTCGGATCTGGTCAAGCTACTACATCATATGGCGAAAATACCGCTGCAATTTTGATAACAAAGGTAATTCTGCATTGTGGTTTATTTAAATGATATTTATTGCATTTAAATATACTGTAAAGTCGTACCTCTATGGCGAATTCTCCAACTCTCACTGTGAGAAGAAGATCTAATGACATGTCTTTTGAATCGTCGGTTTTATTGTTCGATAGCACAGATACATTCAAAATATACGATTTTGATAGGTAGCTAGTCGCAAGGTGACCATCGTGGCAGGACTTTTGATGATAGTGTTTGGTTGTCTTGGAAAGTTAACAGCTATTTTTGCAGCACTTCCAGATCCTATCTTAGCAGGGGTAGCTCTCATAATCTTTGGTGAGTATTGACCCTTTCTCCCTAATGTCCAATCGGTTCATAAGACGTTTTTGCCAACTAGAACTATCAGATGACAACATCCATGACCGTGCATGCTTTGGAACGAAATGACATCAACTGATTACTTTAGAGGGAAGAAACGTCCTAAGACGAGACAAAAGTGAAGCGAACGGACGTTAGCGTGAAAGGGTTTACTGACCTGGTATTAACTCTACCATATTCAATTATAGTATTAACATGCTGTAAATTCAGCTGTTCTTAAATGCTATTGAATTTGAAGACGTTTAACATAAGATAAGCATTTCTAAGTAGGGTTATTAAATACAGTCTAAATATTATATTCAAGGTTGTCAAAGTTACAGTGATGTTGAAAGATAACCAGTAGAAATTTGACATTCTATTTATGAATTATGAAATTATGATTATGAATGCCAAATATGGATAATCAGCATATCCTAATTCATTTTATTTTACTTTCAGGTTTGGCAATATCAGTTGGCATATCAAATTATCAATACGTAGACCTGAGCTCATCAAGAAACCTTTTTATTATCGGCACATCTCTCTTCGTTGGACTAACTGTACCAAGATGGATTAGTCAAAATTCCGCATCTGTTAATACAGGTTATTTTACGTGTATACATATAAGTTTTATAGAAACTATTTAATCTTAGAACCACGTATTAAAAATTCAGCAGAATGCCAATAATCACAGTTCTGAAATCCTTATCAGGGAGCATACGCGAGCGACCTAGAATTATTCAAAACAACTGAACTATTTTGCTATTGAATATTGTAAAGAATGCTATTCATGTGATATTGCGAGAAAAATTCTAACTGTTGCCATACGTCCCTTATCATTTTATAGTACCGTTATGGATCTCAATGAATTTCTTTGGCACGATGGCAAAAGTTCTTACTATTCTCCTGCACCTTACATTTTTCCTTTTTAGAATAACAAAACTTAGATCGTCTCGGTTTTTGTTACATCTTCGTTTCCCAGGTTTCTGATTATTTGTGATTTACAATGTTGTATTCTTATAGTTTGATAAAAATACTAGTTCCGTCCTTAGTTCTGGCTCACACTCATTTCATTTCAATTTCTGCTTACTTTTCACTCTGCCTATCAAATCACGCAGGAGATATCCGGCACCCAAATATTAAGTCTTGCACATCGAAGAATAACTTTGCACATGTAGCCAAGAAGGGAGGGGATCTCCAACAACAAGTTCGATCAACTTCGATCAACTCAAAATTTATTGAAATTTCTAAAACGTGGGTCCTGTAGCATCATATTCCACCCGTTCTGTTACGTCTTTTGGTACATTTTGGGACATAATATTTTCATACTTTTTGGCCATATTACATTGTTTAGACTGAGGATCACTGACGAGGGTTTAGTACCCGAAACGTGCATGTCTGGTCCATGCTGTAAATTTATCAGGTTTTAAATGATGCTATTGAATTTAAAGACGTTTAACATTTTCCTCAAATCCAAAATACATTCAAAATCATATAGAAATTATGATATGAATATCAAATTATATTTTTCAACTCTGACTGACATGATAATAATGTTCATGAGGTCAAATGATAAGTCAATTATATAACATGAAAGTACTGAGTTTTAATAATGTATTTTACACACAGGTACGAGGGCGGTTCGATAAATTCGTAGACAAGTTTAATAAAACTTATTTTGTTATCGTCAAACGTTTAGTTCATATACTAATTTATTCCTTAAGATTGGATATTCTTACTGTGCAAATTTTAAAGCAATCGATCAATTATGAAAATAATGCGGTGTTTTCTTTAGGATTGACTTCGGATAGCGGCGAAGTAAATGTCGTCCAAAGCAACGCCACGCAAATTACGCAGTACTTATCATTTTTCACCTTTTCTTCTGTCTCTAAATTTGAAATCATATTGGCGCATAAGTCATTCATTGTATGTCAATCGGCTCAAAATTCATAAAACAGAATAAACTAGGCAATCATGCGCTCAAATTATCCCTGGTCCTATTCTATCTGTTCACAGAAGACGTATTAAGAATTTCATTTTAGAACGTATGGATCATTCGGTTTTGCTTTCTTAGGTAGTCCAAACCATCCTCTTTGAATGATTTTTATCAAATTATCATCTTCTTTGCAAATTGAAGGCATATTGACGTGCGCTGGACATATTTTCTTGCGTTCCATAGCCATTTTGTCATATATAGTTCTTTAATGGAGTTTGTATCGGCTTAAATAACAGATCAATGATTTCACGTTCCTAAAAAAGTGCGGGAATACGTCATTATTTCCACGCATACGTATTAATGGCGCTTCTTGTAAGAGTGATATATAAATACCAATGCATCGTAAAAAGTTCATATTTCAGTATGATATCTTTCAATAACTGTCGAATAATAAGTATATACATTGACTTTCTCGGCGTCCGTATTTAGAAATAATAAAGGAATAATGCGAGTGTACACAATTTTCGATATCTCAATTTTCGTATTGCGCCGCTAAACGCCACAAAACATAATTTAAGATAATTATTTAAATGACATATTTTTTCAGTAACCTTGATATTGTATGAAGTGATTATAATAAACCTCATGAATGTATTGTGAGAAAATTGTACTGTTACTGTCACACATTTCTTAAATATTGCGATTGTCTACGAACTTTTCGAACAACCCTCGTATATATGGACAGTTTTCAATTTTAGCGCTTCAATCAATCAGTAGTATAACCTCGGTTCAATTTTACCTTTAGATGCATACATGACGTGTTGTACGACAATAGTCCAAACTTTAATAAGGATCATCTACAAGAAATCTATCATCTTGAACTAGAGATGACGGAAACAACAGAGAGTGACATATCCACTTCGTACTTAGATATACTTCCATCTTTTCGACACAAACGGCTATGAACACCTCACTGTATAACAAGCGTGACGTCTTCTGCTTATTGCATTTTTGTTTCTCAACTGATAGGGCATGTTCCAAATATGAAGATTTCATCATTAGAGCCAGACGGCTTGTAAGTTAGATATTTGTGAAGGGTTATATTACACAACAGCTTAAATTATCACTTAGGAAGTTCTTCGGTCGCTACGGGGATATAATAAAAGCATATCAGATCCCCCTTTCCAGAATGATCAGTGACATTCTGCAATGTGATTGAATGGATGTCATCATCACCAAACAAGACTTACTTGATCTGTACACCAAATGGACATCGACAATCTAGGAATTCGACATGCTTCCATGAAGCTGTTGTGATCGATGTTGCACGTGATCAAGGAAAAGCATCCACCAATAATAGAGATACTGAGTAACATTTGAATTTGTTATCATTAGCAATAGAAAAATGTCTGCATCTCTCAATTTGGGAAGTACTCAGAATTTTATTTATTCAAATGTTAACC
Organism: Pinctada imbricata; assembly: GCA_033119305.1. Classification (NCBI taxonomy): domain Eukaryota; kingdom Metazoa; phylum Mollusca; class Bivalvia; order Pterioida; family Pteriidae; genus Pinctada; species Pinctada imbricata. The sequence continues at coordinate 11,030,754 of VSWD01000013.1, forward strand.
ACATCAAGTGTCACTACCCATCAGTTTTACATGCAATAGGATGGAACTTGTTTAAATCGAAAGGATATATATCCTTGAACTGAATAAACAGTATACAAAAAGGGTATGTTTTTTTCATCTAAGTTGTTGAAAACTCGATGAAACGAGTTTTAAATGGCTATTTTTAAAGTCATAAATTCATAGAACACAATATGTAATAAATTGGCCTGAGACACTGAGAAAGTTGAGATGGAGGGGAGAGGGGGGCTGGTTTCAATTAGACAGCATAGTGTTTGAGAAAGAATGTGCTTTTTACCATTTTTACCATTCTATTGCATGGATTTATGTATATTGTTTTCAGGCGTAGAGCTAATTGACCAGATTCTGCTGATTTTACTGAAGACCAACATGTTAGTAGGTGGTATTCTAGCATTCATTTTGGATAATACCATCCCTGGTAAGTAGAAACATGTTGTGAAAAAACCTCAAAGTTGTTTTAAAATGATTCTAAAACGTACCATCCGCATACGAGGCTGTGGAATTTTACACAATTCACAGTGACAATACTCTATGAAATAAAAAAAAAAAACAACAACATTGGAACAAGTCTTTAAAAATATTGTTATTTTATTTTAATGATTATGTTTCATTATGGCAAAACATGTTTTATAGGAGGAAAAAATTAAAATCAATCTTCTAATTTCTGTCAATAATTCAAACAATCACCAAAGGAATATTTATTACCAGGAACGGAAAAGGAAAGAGGTCTTCTCACATGGAGTTCAAGAGCACAAGATAACAGCAAAGACACTGATGTTTGCAAGACATATGATATACCATTTATTCAGAAATATTTAAATCGCATAACGTGTCTTAGATTTATACCTGTATGCCCCTCGTACAAATCTTGGAGCTGCACAAGAAAACAAAGAAACTATGATCTCTAGCCGAGTACCTCCATTATAGCAAAGCTTTAATCTTAGCTAGCTCTTTGACTTACATTAGAATTTAGATTTTATTTACAATTTACATTTCCTTTTCTCCTTCGGCCCCGAGCATAAATGATGATACATTATTTGTTAAAATACGCGTATGGTGTACAAAGTAAATACGATATAACATATATTCTAATATGGGTATTTCAAACACTTAAATAGTATCTCTGATGATGGACTGTTAGTCAACAAGGATATCGTTCACCCTATTCAACTGTGCTTTTGCAATGACTTGGGAAATACATTGTATATATTCATTTTTTTTCAAATTTACTTCAATGAATAATTGAAGAAATTAAGGAGTACCTTTCCCTTACAAGCATTGATTTTATGTCATTTTAGAATTACGCTCGTCTTGCATCCACTGTTTTAATTTCCCTTTTTTCGAATTCGAGCATCACTGATGATACATTATTTGTTGAAATGTGCATATTGTGTTCTTAATTATTTCGATAGAATATGTATTCCAATATTATAATTATGGCTTAATTGTGGTAAAATAAAGGCAAGAAAAACCGTGTATTTTAAATTTATTTGCTTCATTTTATAATTTATGTAAGTACTTACCTATCACAAAAAACATTTCCTACAAGTATCAATTATTGGTGAGATTTTCAACATTAATTTGCAGAAAAGGGATAAAAATACTTACAGGAAGCGCTACAGCTAAACGTAGGCTTTTATTGATAAATTTACATTTATGCTAATCATTCCTTCATCAAGTGTTCAACCGCTCCGCGTCAGTTAGTAAAGATCAAACTCTTTTCTTTGAATGTTTCAAATACATATCTTTTCTCAGTTACACTTAATAACATACAAACATGCATTAACCAGGAGCCTTTAAATTGTATTTTGAATGCTTGTATGCGTTTAATTTTGTTATCTTTGATGTCAAATATGGATAATGACAATATCCCTATCCATAGTACAAAATCGATAATTCACAAAATCATAAATCGAAGGCTTACAAAACCAGGATAAAATAAGAACCGAAACAAACAAAGAAAAACCTCCAACGTATGAAATGAAGCGAACTCCCAATATGGGAGTGAGACCAGATTCCCAGGACGAGTCAGCATCTCCTGCTTGCATGCAACACCCGTCACTTCAATTCGGTAGAATTGTCACAACCGGTACGCCGGTTACTTCGATTTCGGAAGATATAAGTATATTTGGTGGTTGGAATGTTTGGATCGTTCAAATGGTCTAAGACAGAATATCGTCCACCATTCTAGAGAGTGGAACATCATAATGTATGACGAGTTCCTCATATCGACCGTAAAACTTCCTCAGTGACGAGGTTAGTCGGCCACAAACGTATCCCTGACCGAGAAATTTTTTGAAAGTCGCCTTGCTCTCAGAACAAAATCTGTATATTTGGTACTTGCTCTAGCATAGCGTATCAACTGAGATATAAACACGTCATAAGCAGGCGATGAAGGAATGTTGCTACTAAGAAAAGGAAAGTTTGTGATCTTGAAATTAAAGTCGTCACGTTTGTCATACAGTGAGGTGTTCAAAAACAAAGGAGGGAATCTCCAACAACACCAGGCTGCAGCACCCACAGCAAAACCCCAAATCACCCAATGCAAAAACACAGAGCAGACAAGCACAGAAAGAGACGCAAAAGGGACAAGGAACGTCAATGCACAACACAGAAACATCATACACAAAGGACTACACATAAACCAAAGAGACAAATAGGCAACTGATGCCGTCTTAGGTCGGCCATCTGTCATGGAAATAGCAGAAGGTGTGGTTATCTCGGATTACGTGCGCACAACCCTCCAACTTTTCAGATTACCCAGAGGTATCGAAAAACGTACAATTGTGTTGTAAAACAACCTCCTCACTGTCAGATGACCACACACAAACAAGACTGCGAAACGCAGGGGCCCAAGCAACAAAGATGAATATGTAAATAGATATAAAAAAGGGCACAAGTGATACAATCCGTGCTCTGCCACCACGAGCTGATGTATGTTATCACCCGAGGAGTCCGACTTACATTCAGAGAGGACAGGTGGTCGGGGCCCTGTCTTCACATAAGAGGTTCGGACAGGACCCGTCATGGAGTCCCGTCGTCACTGTCAGTCAGAGTGCAAGGTTTAATAATGCGCTGGTACAAGACTGTAGATTGGTCAAGTACCAAGCCTAGTGTCCGTCTGGTGACTTTAGAATCATATCCACGGTATAATAGGCGTTCGATGATTCTGACGCATTTTCGAATGTTATGTTGTCTGTCTTTCATCCTTTTTATCTTGTTCATTATGTCACAGGTTGTGAAATACCCAAAGTAATATAGTCTGTTGCCTGTATTGGTCCGAATTTCAAAAGAAATTGACAATAACTTTTGAAACATTTCCAGAAAGTCTTTACTAATTTATGATAGCGAAAACCTTGTCCTAAAAGTTTCTTGGTAATTTGTAAATTTCTACTATGAAAATCCAAAACATCAGTACATGCTCTTCAACTGATCATTAGTGTCGACAACGCTATGTCCAGATATGATGCTGAATTATTTGTCTCTGTGTTTTCTCTGACTTCAAGCTCCGAAGGACAGATTCTGCTGAGGTAATCCGCGAATGTTGGATTATTGATGGACAGCACATCGTCTATGTATCTGTAAGTGAAGTTAAAGTTAGAAGCTACGTATCTTGTCATCTTGGAAGGAGGATGTTTAAGATTTGTTTTACAACAGATGTTTATAGCGAGCGAAGCTCGCCCTTATGGTAACGCGTATACACATATCTTATTGAGAAAATATGCTGAATCAAAGAATGAGAATGTACTACTATGCTTTCAAAAACTTTCGTCCCCTTGCAGACACAGTTGCTACGGAGATGCTGGATATTGCCATTTAATTTTTTTTCAACTCCAAGTAGACGTATATATGTTATACTCAATTTTTGTTTATAAGTTAAATTTATTGAAAATATTTTTCGTAAATCAGGTAACGATAAAGCATCAACAAGGCGGCGTAACCACGGGAAATCTGACATTTCCGGTTTTAAACGAGACGTTTCGCTCTTATTGCTTTTCTCGTCTCGGGTGGTTTCGTACTGCAGAAGTCGTTTGTTTTTTTCTTTTGATTTTAAGTAATTTATTTTCAGCTAGCCTAAACATTATTCTTACGAAATAAAAATGAATTATAAAGAACCGTATTTTTAAAGAACCATATTTTAAGCCCCCCCCCCCCTCGCCTTATACTACCTTTTTTGGCAATCATCAAACAGAAAGTTTTGTAAGATAAGATAAACCATCATAGTCAAAATAAAATAGAAAGATCTCGTTTTTCTATTTTATATAATCATATCTATTTTCTCTCCGCTCGCACAAAAAGGCTTTGCCTTGATTCATATTAAAAAGAGATGTATCTGTACCCGAGTAAAAGTGCGGATTGTGAGCACGTAAACACACTGTTAAAGATTGTCTCGTGTTTTTGTAAGTCTGATTTGATTGTTTGTCCGTGTATACGGAGTGTTGTTGTGTGTCTCATGGACCCCATTGATGATGTTTTTGTCTTTCAGTGATCGTATATTCTTTTAATCACAGTACATGATTGTTAGTCCAGATATTTTATCATCTTTATTATTTTGTATAAAATGCAGCCTTTTGTGTTCTTACAACAGAAGAATAGAGATAATTTACGCCGGTGTTACAGATAAGTAGACAATTTACGTTGAAGTAAACTTTAGATCGCACCTCCATAATATCGCTTACCATATATTGTTGCACGGTCTACGCTGTAGTCGGTAATTAACACCTTTCCAGACGGTGCAATAATATTCATTGTGTAGCAATGATTAGATTAATGATTGAAGTAATTATTGAATAATTGACGGAGTCGTGGGCTAACTACCATGAATAGTTTTCTTTAGATGGCAATGAAGAATTATCCAATAATTGGTGATAGCTGTTTGATGGCCTAACAATTGCCGTGCAACAAATGGATAACTCAACTGCTCCTCGGGCTACGCCCTCGGAGAAAGTAGAATAGTAGAATAACCCTTACTTAACTAATGGAGGGGATCTTCAACCAGACTCTGTTGCAGTACAAATAGAAATGAGTTAAAGAAGATCAAAACACGAAAACACTCGATGCGAAAAAGAGACATACGACATAGAAACATCAAACACGAAAGACTAAACAAGACATCAATAGACATAGCGTCAGACAGTGCATGAGTTTTATATATTTTCATTTCCATGCTTCATTAACATCGACGGCGGGTGCGGCTAGCCAACAGGGGATGCTTACTCCTCCCGGGCACCTGGTCCCACCTCTAGCTTGCTAGGGGTCCGTCGATGTTTAATTTTGTGCTCTATTGTTAGTGCTGTTGAGATTATCGTCAGGATCTTCTTTAACTCATTTATGACGGCCGTTTGCCGCGCAAGTTACAAATGGTGTAGTTATACGGATTTCGTGCGCACAACCTTTCCACTTACCAAAATGTCCCGCAGAACGCACAATTAAAGTATAAAACAACCGCTTCACTGTTAGATGACCACACAAACAAGACAGCAAAATGTAGGGACACAAGCAACATAATACGCGAATGTGTATAACAAAGGGGTGTACGTACATTGTAATATTGTCCCTGTTCTGTCTGCTGTAGCGAGATCATGCATGTTTTCATCCGAGAAGTCCGATTGGCATTCAGGGAGGACAGTTGTTCGGGGCCCTGTCTTCTCTAAATATTTGTATATGGCCCATTATGGAGTCACGTCGTCACAGTCAGTCAAAGTGCAAGTCTGAAGAATACGCTGATACAGGACTGTAGATTTGTCAAGTACCAAGCCTAGTGTCCGTCTGTTGACATTAGAATCATATCCACGGTAGAAAAGGCGTTTGGTGATTCAGACTCATTTTCGATGGCTATGCTGTCTACTTTTGATCAGTCTAATTTCATTTGTTAACCATTAAAGGCAGGTTGTGTAATATACTCTGTTGCCTGTATAGATCCGTATTTAAAAAGAAGATGACCGTTATTTTCGTCAAATTTCCAGAAAGTCTTAACTAGTTTATGAACGTGGAATCCTTGAACTAATAGTTTCTTGGTAATTTGTAAATGTCTACTCTGAAAATCTAAATTATTAGTACATGCTCTAGCGTACCGGATGAGCTGTGATATGTAAATGCCGTAAGACGGTAGTCTAGGAACATCACCATCAAGCCAGGGGGAATTTACTATGATAAATCAAAATCATCTCTTTTGTCATATACATGTAAACTTGTATGAATCTTTCCGTTTACAAGTTTGATATTCAGGTCAAAAAATGGCGTATCTGTGTTTGTAACATTTGCCTTGTTAAGTGTTACTTCTTGTGGATAAATTTCATTCTTATATATTCAAAAGCAGAAATATCAATAGTTAGAATATCATTTAGGCACCTAGAAGTATTATTGAAAGATTTCAAATCATCAAATTGTCTTTGCCTTTGAAGATTGTGGATAACGTCTTTTTCGTCAGTGCATAAAAACAAATCTGTAACAAAAGGACACAGTTAGTACCCATAGGAATCTCTACAGCCTCCTTGTATAGATCATCACGAAATCTAACATAAATGTTGTCCAAGATGAAGGGCAAGGCATTACACATGTAACTGCATGTCCATGATTTGTATAATTTGTAATCTGTTGAGGAAAAAATCCTTTGATTCAGTTTTACAAATGTAAGTTTTCCGCTCTCGATCAAAACACCATTTCAGTGGATGATAAATATTGTTGTTCATTTTGTCAATCATGTCTCCTGAATTTCTGAATTTAATAATGTTGTTCATATTAAATTTGATTGCTTGTTGATTCTCTCGATCTTTCTACCTTTATATCTTAGTATGGATGCTCTGTTCATGGTTTGTTGTCTGTTGCTTTGTTATGTGTTGATTCTTTTTATGCCAGTCTAAGTCTTGTTTTATCATTATTCTGAAAAAAAAAAAAAACTCAACGAAATAATGTAAATGTTTAACGTCTTCAAATTCGACACAAATCGAAATATATATAGAGAGCTCGAGATGGATTAAAAGATTTGTTACTTATGCCCTCCGCCGCCTCAATACCCATTTGGCAATCAATCTCTGTGTTGCTTGTTTGATCTCTGTGTTATGATGTCTTGTATGAATGGTCAAGTTACACCATCTTTGCGCGTTCTTCGAGAGCTGTGCTTAAACGGAAAATAGAGCTGGCTGTAAGAACATAATCTGGATAACTACACCAGTTGCTAATGTTGGGACAGTTTGTCGTCCTAAGTCGGCTCCAATTACCCAATGAACTCGATGGTTTAAGTGTATTCTTTTATGTTTGATGTTTGTATTTTATGTTTTTGCGTTCATTGCTGTTCGTGTGTGCTCCGTGTTTTCCATGGGTTATGTTTCCTAAGAAGATTAAACCTTATATTTTTGTCAATGGTTGAAAACCGTAGACATAGCTGGTTATTTGTACATAAAAACTGTATTTGCATCATAATTCAAACTTTAAAATTCGCATAGATCTAGAAAACGTTTTCCCATTATTTTTTGTTAAAAACCTAAGATTACATTACATTCAGTACAAAAGGAGAGAGAGGATGTCCAATCAGACCCTGTTGTAGCACCAATAGTTAAACACCAAAACACCCGATGCGAAAGCACATCAAACTCAAAAGACTTCACATAAACCAACTAGACCAATGGGTAACCAGTGCTGACTTAGGACGGTCATTTGCTACACAAGTAGTGAATTGTGTAGTTAGCCTGGATTACGTGCGCACATTCCTGCCACTATTCCTATTACCCAGAGGTCTCGCAGAACGCCGCACAATTGTGGCGTAAAGCAACCTCCTCATAACAAACGGACAGCATGACGCAGGGGCCCAAGAGACACACATTTGGATATGTAAATGTATCTAAAAACGAAATAGAGTCCGTGCTCTTCCGGCTGTAGCGAGCTCATGCATGTGATCCCCCGAGGAGTGTGGCTGACATTCAGAGTGGACAGGTGGTCGGGGCCCCGTCTTGGAGTCCCGTCGTCACAGTCAGCCAGGGTGACAGTTTTAAGAATGCGCTGGACTGTAGATTTGTCAACCACCAAGCCTAGTGTTCGTCAGGTGACATTAGGATCATATCCATGGTCTAAAAGGCGTTGATGATTCTGACGCATTGTAGATGTAATCAACTTCAACTGAAAGTTGAATGACTTCGTCATATCATTTAACTTTGATACCTGGATAAATGAATATGAACGAATTAGATGGATATCGGACTTCGCCTCGGACGAAATATATAAGGTCTGTCATTACAATGTACACATTAGTTAAAGAAGATCCTGACGGTAATCTGAACAGAACTCTTAATAAAGCACAAAATTTAGCATCGACGGACCCCTAGCAAGCTTGAGGTGGGACCAGGTGCCCGCGAGGAGTAAGCATCCCTCGTTGGGATAGCCGCGCCCGCCGTCGATGTCCATGCACGACATCAAGGCCCCGACCACCCGTCCTCTCTTAATCTCAGCCGGACTCCTCAGGTGATAAAATAAGTGAGCTCTCTACAGTCGACACAGCACGGACTGTATTTCGCACGCCTTCTGTTTTTATATCCATTTACATATCCATATATGTGTTTCTTGGGCCACTTCCCTAAAATGTTAGGGTTGTTCGCACGTAATCCAGGATAAATACATCATCTGCTACTTACGTAGCAGAACGCCGTCCTTAGTCGGCACCGATCGCCCATTGGTCTCGTTGGTTTATGTGTGGTCATTTGCGTTTGATGTTTCTCTGTTATTTGGCGTTCCTTGTACCATTTGCTTCTCTTTCTTTGTGTGTCTGCTCTGTGTTCTTGTAGTGGGTCTTGATGTTGGTGCTGCAACTAGGAGTTGTTGGAGATCCCCTATCTTTTTCATGCCATCGTAGAGTGATTTGCTTCCTTTGGCTTCGACACTAACAATTTAGATTTAGATTTGCCATACTTATACTGCATACCTAAAATGCATTAGAATCCGTACAAACAACGTTTCATCGCTCGTTCCTCAAAATGTTCTACCAAATCTGTATCGATCTTACTCACCAAAGTTTTATCTGAAATCAAATCTGGGCTTCAATAATATTGTTCGATGGTATATTTTCGCAGTGGTTTCAACCAGATGTGGTTTTTAAAGAATTCGAAGGAACTTTTAGAACATCTGAAATCCACTCATTTTAGTAGAGTCCATTCGATCAATGCCTTTGATTTTTCGACGCTTTACACTACAATTCCACATTCTAAATTGAAAGAAAGACTCGCAAAAGTTATAAGTAATGCGTTTACAAGTAAGAACGGTAATCGCAAATACAAATTTTTTGTTGTTAACTATGACAAAACCTACTTTGTAAAAGAAAAGTCCGATTCTGAAAATAAGTACACTGAAACAGATATTATTCAGATGTCAAACTTTCTGATCGAAAACATTTTTGTGGTGTTTGGAGGAAAGGTCTTCCAGATATAAATGGACAGAAATTCAAAATCGAGGTAGACCAAGACATCGATTGGTCGTCTCAAGATCTTATCTACGTTATGACTTGAAATGCCAGGGGATGTGGCGCACAATATGTAGGTGAGACAGGTGTTATGGGTCAGAATACCCCAAAACGCCAGCAAAAATCAGACAAAGACAGAATATAAATTTACAAGTTTAATTATGTACAAAATAATATATTTACAATGATTACAACTTACAATACAATGTCCGGATTAAAGTGTCCGTTACGGTCCACAAAGTCTATCGAATGTATGGTTTCCGGTAATCACAAACGTTCTCGAAAGATCGGTGTCCAAACGTTGTCAAATGGATTAAAGTCTCAACAAATAAAGTGTCCCAGTATATCAGAATAGATGAATGAATCGTGTCTACGAATGTGTACGAATGCCTCCCCAACACAGTTCCTCAGAGGTATTTATACTTAATAACAATGAATTTACCAGAAGCTTCTAGAACAATGACTCATTACAAATGATTAACAATAGAGTAAATTCTAGAAATCACAGTCATGTGATGATAATGATGTAACAAAGAACATACTGGAATATTCTCTAATGAAATAAACATGACATAGTAAAATCTAGAAAGCACCATTATGAAATCATAATACAACATGACTAAGTACATGTGTACCTACACATAAAGTAAAACTAAAATAACACATGACCCACAACACCTCCCCCCTTAAAAAAAGTTTGAATGTCAATGAAAACTTAGGTGGGAAATTCTGCAAAAAACACTCATGAAACTCTCGATAGTGCATCTGCAATCACATTGTCTTTGCCCTTGATATGATTAATAATAATATTGTACTCTTGCAACAATAAACTCCACCTTGTAAGTCTTTGATTCTTGTTGGACATTTTGTGCAAAAATGTGAGAGGGTTGTGGTCAGTAAACACAAGAATGGGATGTAAAGTAACATTCAAATAAACATCAAAATGTTGTAAAGCTAACAATAATGCAAGACACTCTTTTTCAATAGTAGAGTAATTCTTTTGACATTTTGTCAATTTCTTTGAAAAATAACAAACAACTCTATCTACACCATCATCATTTTCTTGAAACAAAGCCGCCCCGATTCCTACGTCACTAGCATCAACAGTAAGCTTAAATTGCTTATCAAAATTTGGAGCTGACAGGACAGGACTATTCATAAGAACACATTTGATTTTCTTAAAAGATTCGTCACAGTCATTGGTCCATGCAAAATTCACTCTCTTTTGTAACAGATTGGTAAGTGGACCAACAACTGACGAGAAATTTGGACAAAATTTTCTGTAAAATCCTGCCATTCCTAAAAATCTCATGATCTCTTTCTTATTGGTAGGAATCGGGAACTTTGAAATAGCTTCCACCTTGGCCATGATAGGAGTAACAAAACCTTGACCTACTTTGTGACCCAAATATTCTACAGTCGCATGACAAAATTCACTTTTCGCAAGGTTCACTGTGAGGTTTGCTTTCGCCAGTATGTCGAAGAAGGTACGCATGATTCGGAGATGATCATCCCAGGTGTCGCTGTAGATGATGACGTCATCGATGTACGCCTCACATCCTTCGAGATGATTTAGGAGCGAATGAATCATCCTCTGGAATGTGGCTGGTGCGTTTTTCATACCAAAGGGCATTACTTTATATTGGTATAGCCCATCTGGAGTCGCAAATGCCGATATTTCTCTGGCTCTCTCGGTAAGCGGGACCTGCCAATAGCCTTTAAGCAAGTCAAATTTACTGACAAATTTTGCACTGCCAATTTTATCGATACAGTCATCGATTCTTGGGATCGGATAAGAGTCGGTTTTGGTGACTAAATTGACTTTTCTAAAGTCCGTACACAATCGGTAAGTTCCGTCTGGCTTCGGAACAAGAATACATGGGGAACTCCAATCACTATTGCTGGGTTCAATAATGTCATTTTCAAGCATGTATTGAATTTCTTTCCGCATGTATTGAAGTTTTATCGGGTTTAACCGATAGGGATGCTGTTTGATAGGTGACGCATCACCTACAATGACGTCATGATGAGAGGCATTCGTCTTTTTTGGAACGTCCGGAAAGATTGTCGTATATTCCCGCATTAATTGGTGCACTTCCTCTTTTTGATGCACGGTCAGATGTCCGAGTTTCACTTCCGGATTTGTCAGAATTTCAGAATTCTTTAAACGGACACTTTGAGCGAAGTCTTTTTCAACAGTCTCTTCATTACATTCCGGTTCAACACAATTTTCAAATGTATTTACATTGGCCAAAGTGGAAACTGGTTTTACAAAATTTCGGTCACTTCTATCAAAATACTCTTTCAACATGTTAACATGACACACTCTTTTTTCTTTTCGCCGACCTGGTGTCTTAACCACATAGTTAACATCACTAATTTTACTCTCAATCTCATAAGGACCGAAATATCTAGCTTGCAAAGGATGACCAGGGATAGGCAAAAAGACAAGAACTTTATCGCCTGGTTTAAAAACTCTGTTTCTAGCATCTTTGTCATACCATGTTTTCATTTTCATTTGTGATGTTTTGAGATTTTCTTGAGCCAATTTGCAAGCATTATATAATTTCTCTTTGAAATTAGACATGTAGTCTAAGAGATTCAAATCGCTAGTCTCAGTCAACCATTTTTCCTTCAATAACTTCAATGGCCCCCTGACCGTATGCCCAAAAACTAGCTCAAAGGGACTGAACCCCAGGGACTCCTGAACCGCTTCTCGTGCCGCAAACAACACAAGGTGAACCCCTTCATCCCAGTCTTTTCCATACTGGTGACAATATGTTTTCATCATAGTTTTAAGGGTTTGATGAAAGCGTTCAAGTGCCCCCTGGGACTCAGGATGGTACGCAGAAGACTTATACTGCCTGATACCTAGCTCATGCATAACCTGCTGAAACAATCCTGACATAAAATTCGAACCCTGATCTGACTGAATAGCCTTGGGAGCACCTACGAAACTGAAAAACTTTGTAAGGGCCTTAACTATGGTCTTTGCCTTAATATTCCTAAGAGGTATGGCTTCAGGAAACCTAGTCGAAGTACACATAATTGTCAGTAAGTACTGATTACCTGACCTAGTCCTAGGCAAAGGACCTACACAATCAACTAACACCCTACTAAAAGGTTCCTCAAAGGCTGGAATGGGTTGGAGGGGAGCAGGTGGTATAACTTGATTGGGTTTACCTACCATCTGACAACTATGACAAGACTTACAAAACTCAGACACATCTTTTCTCAACTTAGGCCAGTAGAAGTGACTTAAAATCCTATTATAAGTCTTATTGACACCTAAATGACCTGCCATGGGTGTGTCGTGAGCTAAACTCATGATGTCCCCGCGATACGCTACTGGAACCACTATCTGGTGAACGACCCGCCACACGTGATTAGGGGGTGCATCGGGTGGTCTCCATTTCCGCATAAGGATGCCATCTTGCATGTAGAAGCACTCTCCGACTTTGTCCGCTTCTTCTCGGGGAAGGGCCCTCTTACTTAGTCGGATGATCTCCGGATCTTTAGTTTGCTCGGAGAGGAGCTGCTCACGGCTTAAGGCATCTGTGTCTCTGTCTAATGGCGGATGGTAATCATCACTAGGTACTGTCGGAGACTTGTCAACATGAAGTGGTAGTGACGTCTGAGGTACGTTGTCATCAATAATAGACATGAATGTGTCAGAAAGGTCTATATCTTCAGAGGGATGGTCCTCGTTAAGTGCAGGAGTACTCTCAGCCTCTTTCAGTCTGTTCCTGGCCATCGCCCTGGTAACAGCGCAGGCTGGATACAAGTCGTCATCTTCATCATCGGACACGACATCGGACGTGATTTTCTCACAAACAATCGGATCGGCTACAACTTTGCCGCCAGCTAAATCGTTGCCAAGCAACAAGGAAACGCCTTGAACGGGAAGAGTAGGTCGAACACCTACGATAACAGGTCCAGTAATTAAGTCTGACTTCAAATAAATTTCATGAAGGGGAACATCAATGACGCCTAGCTCCACACCCTGTAATAAAACTGACCTACCAGTAAAAGTGTGCTCAGACAAAGGCAATGAACCCTCTAACAATAAAGTCTGGGCAGCACCAGTATCTCTCAAAATCTGAACAGGCAACGCTTCGCTAGAATCACTGAGTGAAACAAATCCCTGTGACAAAAAGGGCTTATAATGATCCTCCACAAAATCATCAGAACTGGACTTAGAACCCTGAATCTCAGGAGTGTCAGAACAAATCGAATCTAAGGCTTTCCTATCATTTCTAACAGACGCACAGGCCTGGGACTTAAGTTCTTTTTTCTTCTTAAGCTTCAAACACTCACCAATAACATGACCTTTTTTCTTACAATAATTGCATGTAGGAAGCGACCCCACCCCTGGGGATGCCTCAGAACGCTCGGACCTAGGACCGGACGTAGAACCACCTTGAGATGGTGACTGGGAACTAATGGACGACTGAGACTCTTGTACATTTTTCTTCGGAACATCTGACGTTTTTGCGCTATCGCTAGATTGAGTTTTTGACACAAAATTTTTCTTATGAGTGAGAGCATACGTATCAGACAAAACAGCGGCTTCTTCAAGAGTTTTAACATTTTTGTCTTCCAAATGAGTTCTTAAATCTTGATGTACACACTCTTTGAACTCTTCTATCAGAATTATTTGACGCAAATTGTCAAATGAATTGGGAATTTTCTTAGATCGAAACCACTGGTCAAATAAATCTTCTTTTTCTCGAGCAAATTCAACATATGTTTGATTTTCAAATTTTTTGTACTTTCTAAACTTTTGTCTGTACGCCTCAGGTACTAACTGATATGCTCTCAAAATCGTGTCCTTGACCTTGTCATAGTCTGAACTCTCAGCAATACTGAGCGCCGAATACACTTCAGCCGCTTTGCCAATAAGTACGCTTTGTAACAAAGTTGGCCAAAAATCACGTGGCCACTTCAGATTGGCCGCGATTTTCTCAAAATGTGGAAAATATTTGTCCACGGACTTTTCTTGAAATTTTGGTACTAATCGGATGTTTTTGGCGGCGTCGAATTCAGACTTGACAAGCGAAGGAACAGGATTTTCCTTAGTGCTTTTCTCTAATTTTAACTTTTCTAACTCAAACTGGAGTTCTTTCTCGTGCATACGTTCCTGTTTCTCTCTTTCTTTTTCTTCTCTTTCAAATTGTCTTTCTTTTTCTTCTTTTCAAATTGTAATTGTATTTTCATTTTCTCTAATTCAAACTCATATTTTGACATTTTGGTTTCGCTTGAAACAGGTTCAACAGGAAAATCGTATGACGAAAAGATTTCCCTAGCTAAAAGCTCTTTAGCCACAATATTTCTAATTTCTTGTTTTCTCATAGAAGATTTTACATCTAACTTCAAGTGAAGACCTAAACCAATCAAATCATCTTTTTTCAATGATTCGAACTCATCTACAGTCGGCGATTTCAAAAATTCAGTGACCGAAAATACCATGATTGATTTCTGCTGACAAAAGTTTTGAGAATTTTCTTTTTTTTCAAAAAACGAACTTTACGTAAAAAATGCAAATATGCAGAGATTACTATCCCGGACGAGCCCCCAATTCTGTTATGGGTCAGAATACCCCAAAACGCCAGCAAAAATCAGACAAAGACAGAATATAAATTTACAAGTTTAATTATGTACAAAATAATATATTTACAATGATTACAACTTACAATACAATGTCCGGATTAAAGTGTCCGTTACGGTCCACAAAGTCTATCGAATGTATGGTTTCCGGTAATCACAAACGTTCTCGAAAGATCGGTGTCCAAACGTTGTCAAATGGATTAAAGTCTCAACAAATAAAGTGTCCCAGTATATCAGAATAGATGAATGAATCGTGTCTACGAATGTGTACGAATGCCTCCCCAACACAGTTCCTCAGAGGTATTTATACTTAATAACAGTGAATTTACCAGAAGCTTCTAGAACAATGACTCATTACAAATGATTAACAATAGAGTAAATTCTAGAAATCACAGTCATGTGATGATAATGATGTAACAAAGAACATACTGGAATATTCTCTAATGAAATAAACATGACATAGTAAAATCTAGAAAGCACCATTATGAAATCATAATACAACATGACTAAGTACATGTGTACCTACACATAAAGTAAAACTAAAATAACACATGACCCACAACACAGGTCAACCTTTAAAATCTCGTTTTAGGAACCATTCTTATAAGATCAGAACCTCACGTCAACAAAAACACAGAAACTTTCTTTATAATCACTTTGTTAAATATCATCATTCTATTTCGGATATCACCATTACCCCAGTTCAGACTTTTCCAAAACGTAAAAATGAAAGTAAGACCGATATTAAAAAAAGGCCGACTACAAGCTGAACTTGCTTGATCACCAAACTTCAGACTGCGTACCCTCTTGGTTAAAACGATCAAATCTATGAACAAGGAAACATTTCCTCAGCCTCTACCAATACCAACATCTTTTCAATTCGCCCAAACACTAAAAGGAAAATATAGGTCACACGGGAAAAGATGAAACAGACAAAAAAGAGAACGATCCAGAATCTACCACTCTCTCAACGATTTACTTACTATAGCACGCAATGGCGGCAGACATGAGCTGTTACATGTTCTGTCGTCAATACCAGTTATGCACTTGAAATCTATCTTAGATGAAGCAGAAGTTGCATTCTTAACAAACACTGACTGATTCAGACTTAATATCATTGTCTCATTCGCACAGTATAAACTTTATCCTATTGTGAAAAACACCTCACCTAAAAGACGATTCATAAAAATCCCGTTTATTAACAAAGGTTTTGATCTTCTAAACATCTAATATTTTTTCGGGATCATCGCGTACAAAGTACCATTCCTCAATATTTTGAAAAATTAAAGAGCCACCTCTTGTTTGTTATAAGTACAAGAAACCTATTCGAAACTTTGTTTTTAACTATAATAAAGTTACATTGGATCCTGACATACTTGAATCATATCCTGCTTCTTGAGAATGTGCAACTTCTAAATATATCTACAAACCAGCTGGCCATGTTATTACAGGTGACTTTTCAATTATTAAAGACAGACAGCTCCGTGGTCTTCTTCAAAAAGGACCTAAGTATAGAATCCCATCCAAGATAGATTTTGTCAAATGCCGTGAGGTGCTTACGGAAGCCTTAGATAATTATACGAAAAGATGGTGTAAATCAGAAGGAGTCGAACCGCATGCTCTGAATGACTGGAAAAACCTAATTTTAGATATAACGGATATTCGGATAGATAACTTCCATAAAAACCCTCATCTTTTTCAAAATCCACGTTCCAAATCAGAAAGATATAATTTCACATCCAAACTAAGTAAATTACATGAAAAATATGACATTGCACCAGCTGACAAAGCAGCCAACAACACCATTATCATTTGAAAACGTTACTACATATCAACTTTGGTTTCGGAACTTTCGTCTACTAATACTTATATCCAAAGCAATGAAAGTGCATCTAACATTTTAAGCAAGCATAACAGTGAACTGTCTTCATTCAATACCTCTATTTCTAAATTTGATCTCCCAACACTATATTGCATACCGAAACTGCACAAGTCTCCTTACAAATTTCGATCTATTGATAATTCTAGTAACTGCTCCACTACAATTTTGTCTAGAAATCTGACGTCAGCACTTACTGCTATCAAAGAACACATAACTAGATATTGTGAAACGGTTCTAAACAGGAACGATGTAAATTTATTTTGGTCTATTAAGAATTCAGGGGATGTGATTGACAAAATGAAATCTGGAAATTTCGAAGCCAATACGATTTATTCATACGACTTCTCTAATATGTTCACCACACTTCCTCATGACAAAATTAATGATCGATTATCTAATCTCATTAAATGGCGTTTTGATCGAGAGCGAAAAACATACATTTTGTACATCTGAATCGAAGTGTTTCGTTTCCTCGACAGACTACAAATCATACAAATCATGGACATGTCGTGACCTGTGTAATGCCTTGTCCTTCCTCTTGGACAATATTTATGTTAGATTTAGTGAGGATATATACAAGCATGTTGTAGGAATTCCTATGGGTAATAACTGTGCGCCTCTTGTTGCAGATTTATTTTTATACACTTATGAAAAAGAATTTATCCAAAATCTTCAAAAGCAAAGAAACTTTGATGATCTGAAATGTTTCAATAATACTTCTAGGTATCTGGATGATGTTCTAACCATTGACAATCCTGCTTTTGAACCCCTGTGTTTTACGGTCTTGTTTGTGTGTGGTCACCTAACAGTTTTGGACCCCTGTGTTTTACGGTCTTGTTTTTGTGTGGTCACCTAACAGTGAGAAGGTTGTTTTACACCATAATTGTGCGTTCTTCGAGACCTCTGGGAAATCGGAATAGTGGGAGGGTTGTGCGCACGTAATCCAGGATAACCACACCGTCTGCTATTTACGTGGCAGATGGCCGTCCTAAGTCGGCACCGGTTGCCCATTGGTCTCGTTGGTTTATGTGTAGTCTTTTATGTTTCATGTTTCTATGTTGTGAGTTGGTGTTCCTTGTCCCTTTTGCGTCTCTTTCTGTGGGTATCTGTTCTGTGTTTTTTGCATGGGTGTTTGGGGATTTTGCTGTGGGTGCTGCAACCTAGTGTTGTTGGAGATCCCCTCCTTTCTTTTGAATTATACAAGAATGAAATTTATCCACAAGAATTAACACTTAACAAGGCAAACCTTTCAAATACAGAAACACCGTTTTTGGACCTTAATATCAAAATTGTAAACGGAAAGATTCATACAAGTGTATATGACAAAAGGGATGATTTTGGATTCAACATAGTAAATTTCCCCTGGCTTGACGGTGATGTTCCAAGATTACGTCATACGGCATTTACATATCGCAGCTCATCCGGTATGCTAGAGCATGTACTGATATTTTGGATTTTCACAGTAGAAATTTACAAATTACCAAAAAGTTTTTAGGTCAAGGTTTCCGCTTTCATAAACTAGTTAAGACTTTCTGGAAATTTTACAAAAATTACAGTCAACTTCTTTTAAAATTCGGATCTATAAATGCAACTGAGTACATTATTTTAGGTATTACACAACCTGTCTTTTATGGTGATATGATGAACAAAATAAAAAGGATCAAAGGTAGGCAGCATAACCATCGAAAATGCGTCAGAATCATCAAACGCCTTTTATACCGTGGATATGATCCTAATGTCAACAGACGGACACTAGGCTTGGTACTTGACCAATCTACAGTCTTGTACAAGCGCATCCTTGAGAATTGCACTCTGACTGACTGTGACGACGGGACTCCATGACGGGCCCTGTCAAAACCTCTTTAGAGAAGACAGGGCCCCGACGACCTGTCCTCGCTGAATGTCAGTCGGACTCCTCGGGTGATTACATACATGAGCTCGCTACAGCCGGCAGAGCACGGACTGTATTACGCACGCCCTCTTTTTATATCAATTTACATATTCATCTGTGTCTCTGGGGCCTCTACGTTTCACGGTCTTGTTTGTGTGATGTCATATTACAGTGAGAAGGTTGTTTTACACCGCAATTGTACGTTCTTCGAGACCTCTGGGTAATTGGAGAAGGGAGAGGGTTGTGCGCACGTAATCCAAGATAACCACACCATTTGCTACTTGTGTGACAAATGGCCGTCCAAAGTCGGCACCGGTTGCCCATTGGTCTCGTCGGTTTATGTGTAGTCTTTTATGTTTGATGTTTACATGTCGTGTGTCTCTTTTCCGTCTCGTGCTGTACTCGTCTTTTATGTTTTTGCATCGGGTGTTTTGGTGTTTTGCTGTTGATGCTGCAACGGGGTCTTGTTGGAGATCTCCTCCCTTCTTCCAGCAAATTGACGGAATTGCAATGGGGACCAATTGTGCCCCATTCCTTGCCGACATTCTCCTTTACTCTTGCGAAGCTTAATTTATTCAATCTCTGGTCTCTGAAGGGAAAAGATACTTAGCTTCACTTACAGATACATAGACGATGTTTTGTCCATCAATAATCCGAAATTCGCGGAGCAGTATCTATCCTTCAGAGCTTGAAGTCAAAGAAACCACAGAGACAAATAATTCAGCATCCTATTTGGACATAATGTTGTCCTATGACACTGATGTTCACATGAAAACCTCACTCTATGACAAACGTGACGACTTCAATTTCAGCATTACAAACTTTCCTTTTCTGAGAAGCAACATCCCTTCATCGTCTGCTTATGAAGTGTTCATATCTCAGTTGATACGCTATGCCAGAGCAAGTACGAAATATACGGATTTTGTTCTGAGAGCTAGGCGTCTTTCAGATAAGCTTCTCAGTCAGGGATATGTTTGTGACCGACTAACACCGTCACTGAGGAAGTTCTACGGTCGATATGGGGAGCTCGTCATACACTATGATGTCCCACTCTCCAGAATGGTGGATGATATTCTGTCATAGACCATTTGAACCATCCAACCAAAGATTGTACTCTATGTCTTCAAAATGAAAGTTACCGGATGTGACAGTTCTAACTAATTGAAGCGGCGGGTGTTGCATGCAAGCAGGAGATGCTTACTCTTCCTGGGCACCTGCTCTCACTCCAATATCGGGAGTTCGCTTCTTTTCATATGGTGGAGGTTTTTGTTTGTTTGCTTTGGTTCCTGTTTTATCCTGATTCTGTATGCCTTCTGTTTCTGATTTTCTGAATTATCGATTTTGTGTTGTATATGTATACAGGGATATGGTCATTATCCATATTTGTCATTACAGAGGTCATTTTATGTTCGTCGAGATCTCTAGGTAATCGGAAATGTAAATGGTTTGTGCTCACGTAATCCGAATTACTACTGGCGTGGCAGATTGCCGTCCTAAGTCGACACTGATTCCCATTGGTTTCGTAGGTTTCTGTAATGTCATTTGTGTTTGATGTTTTCTGTGTGATTTGATTTCCTTGTACCTTTTGCTTCTCTTTCTGTGTGTGTCTGCTCTGTTCAGAACAGATGAGTTTGCAGCATGGAACAGACATGCACCTTTCGGCTACTTAACCCTCAACATTCTCAATCTAAGCAAATGTAAAATGCCCAAGGTTTGTGAAAGTCATTACGTCCAAAATGTACCGAAAGACGTAGCAGGTTGGCTGCGATACGATGCTACAGGACCCAGGTTTTAGAAATTTCAAGAAATTTTGATAACAGAAATTTTCGAATGTGTTCAACGATCAACTACTTTGGAATTATAATTTGGTAGAAGAAAGTCCTTTCGAAATATTCCTTAAAACGCGGAAAACAGTATCAGTCTTCTTTTACGGAGGGCAAGTCTTCGTACGGTTTTGATACTGGTCATTCGGTTTTGAAAGTGGTATTAGAACTTCTTTGGTCTCTGAGGGGATATAATAAAAGCATATCAGATTTTGTACATCAAAAAGTAACATCGAGACAATCACCGACTTTGACAGGTTTCCATGGAGATGTTGTGACGGGTGTTTCATCTTGAAAAACCATTGACGACAATTTATTATTAGACATATTGATTATGCCGGCATGGTTTGACTCTTTCAATTGTTCAAACGTCTTCAAATTCAATAGCATCATTTAAGAACAGATACATTTGCAACACGGACAAGACATGCACGTTTAATTTCTTTAGTTTTGACCATACTACTTTCTTATGCAATTTGAGTTTCTTTCGAATTTGACAAGTTTCCAAGGAGCTTTATCGACGCGTGTAACATGCAATCAGGAGACACTGACTCTCCCCGGGCACCTGGTCCCACTTCGGAATTCTCATTTTTGCCTTGGTTTCTCGACATTGAAACTGAATAACTGATAGGTACTTCTTGATATTTATCTTATGATAATCGAGTTAATGGATATGACAGTGATTATTTTTTATATATTTACAATCAATGTTTCTTTCTTTTTTTCATCACAGAAATGACACCTTGTGGTCAGATTTGTGGTCAGTGCATGCTCATGAAGTCATATAAAATTGAATGAAAATATAAGTTGAGTCAATCGGCATTTCCCCCAATCTTAACTTTTTCTTGACAATATACAGATTTCTATTTCACCTCTTATTGATATATATGCAGTGAAGAGGGAATCAAGCTTAATTGCTATTCAGATGCACGTTCGGAAAGGAAGAATTATTCAAAGTTTGGTAAACAAATAAAATAAACTTGAGAATCTCATGCTTGATCATGAATGCTTTCTCTCAATGAGATATACTGTTATAACAATATATGTGACGATTAGAGTCTAAAATGGAAGCTTCTAAACACGACAGGTAGTACCCATACAAACTACAAATAGCTCTTAAACATGTTTGAAGTGAAAATTCCTATGCATTCTATTTCAAAACATAAACGCAGTATTTATACAGGTATTTCGTTAGTTTTTGTTTTGTACAACATACCTATCAAATTGCTAAGGATTATTCTCTTTGATTTAGTAGCTTTGATTCAAATCGTCAAAATTTTAGAATTTTACATTACGTAGGTGGTAGATCCGGACGATATGTTTATATAGAATAATTCTAGAAAGATTCTATACAATTATTAATTTTTGATGAGGTCTACTCGTGACTATAAAGACCTGGCCAGGTATTGGTTGATCAAGGCCGAAGGCCGTAGGCCGAGGTTAACAAACGCCTGACCAGGTATGTATAGTCACGAGAAGACCGAAATAAAAAGTCAATAACTGCTTTTTGGAATAATCAGGATTTGTTTTGGCATTAAAAGGATACATAAAGTCAAAGATCTATCACTACAAAACCCAATGCACGTACACGTGCTGGTTATTATTACGTCACTGAATCACGAATAGACTGCTTTAGAGCGTTAACGGTCAACTCACTCTGATGTACACTCTATCAAACTGCGTCTCCGCCAATCAGAAATGAGCAAAATCGGTAATAATTCCTGATCATTTAATAATACTTCATGCAGACTCGTTATGTGAATAGAATCACCATGCCAAGGCGATTTTCAGGTACATATCTCGTTTAATATATATTGATAGATTAAATTGAAATCATTTAAGCATCCCTTCTCCTTATTAGTAAAATATCGTATCTACATATGTAACAAAATTCCACAATACGACATTGTAACTAATTAATTGTTCTTCAGTGATTTAACACAACTGTTACATCTTTCCTAGTATAAAACGGAACTTTTTTGTTTGTTGTGTCAAAGCACCTCACAATTACACTTTGTATTGCATAATAGAAGTTATCTTACCAAAACATATGCCTAACCCACAAAGATGAAAATTTCAAAAGTAGAATACTCTAAATCATAGAGAAATTCCAATTGTGTTTTTGTCGCCAAAAGATAAATGTTCAGAAGTATATTGGCTTATGTTAGGACAGAAATTTTCGAATGCGTTGAAGAGACGATCAAGCGAATTTTATCGAACTTGGTTACATCTGCCCTCGGGGACTCCAGGTCCACCAGCTGTGACACTCACCAAGTGGTACAAATATTTGTCCTTAAGGCAGTTCTATTTTTGAAATGTTCTACAAAAATGTAAGAATATATGCTTTTATGTTTAAATCAAGGCATAGATTTCCTTTGAAAAATTTATTAAATTTCAGTTATCATATGGACGTTGATACTGTCGAGTTAACAGACAATGTAACCACCGATGATAAACTCTTTGGTGATATAAAGAAGAAACATGACAGCAAAACATACATTGAGTCTACCTCTGACACTACAGATATCCTATACTCTGTTGATGACGTTCCTCCTTTACAACTCACAATTCTCCTCGGATTTCAGGTATTTTCAAAGTTTTCTTCAGTTACAACGGTACGTTTTTTTTTGTTTTTGTTTTTTTTTTAAATATTTCTCTATCAAAGCTTAGCATTAATTTTGTTTGGAAAGTAGAATCACTAATACATTGATCAATAGCCTGAACTTAACTACATAGGAGTAATACCTGTTTATATTTTTCTTCCATATTTCAGCAATACTTGACAGCGTTTGGAGGTTTAGTCGGTGCTCCATTGCTTCTAAGAAAAGTTTACTGTATAGATGGTGATGACGAGGGTTTGGCCCATGTCATTGGCACGGTGCTAGTTGCAAGTGGGATAAGCACAATCCTACAGGCCGTATTTGGTGTTCGGTTTGCTATTGGTTTTGATACGCCCGTCTTAAGACGGAACGTATTATGTTGGTTATGGCGCTGTCCGTGAGTCCGTGCGTACGTCCATCCGCCTGAGATAATGTTTTCCACACCTTTTTTTCTGAAGCCTTTCAAGATATTGGATTGGAACTTAAAACATGACTTAAATTCAAAAGGGCGTAAGATTAAGTTTGAGTTTCGGAACAATTGACCTATTTCTGGTAGAGTTATGACCCTGTAACATAGAACTTTTCAGAGTTTTCCCGACTTTTTTCTCGTCTTATGCAGTTATTGAATTGAAACTTTATATATGCCTTTATAATAAATAATCACAGATCCAATTCGAGTTTTGGAAAAATTGACCATTTTTAGTAGAGTTATGGTCCATGAACAAAGAAGTAAAACTGACATAATTGCATTTACAAAATTATATATGAGAAATTTATACCCCGACAGGTGTATCTTGCTGCGTTGGCGTCGCTATTTTTTGGATACTGCATCAACATCAATACACTAATTTTAGATTATATACAATGTACCGTCAAATGAAACGTGATTATGCATTGATTTATATAAAAATAAAAATTGGACATCCATTAATAATTGGGAAATATATAGAATACCAAAAAATATCTGTCTCACAATTTTTCTTAACATTTTGTGTAGGCTGCCGATAATTCAAGGAACAACTGCTGCTTTCTTTGGACCTATTATTTCTGTCCTTACTCAGCCAGACATGCAATGTCCCTATACAAAACAAAACACTAGTGAGTATCTTTTAGATCTTTTTATTGTATAATTGAAATATCGTATCTACCATTTTAAGTTTGAATGTGCCATTCGTGTGTCGTGTCGATTTTCATGTTTTCCCTATATTAAAACATTTCCCTTAATTTATTTTGAAATCTCGATTATATAGTCCTGTAATTTTAAATGAGTTAAAGAAGATCCTGACGATAATCTCAACAGCACTCTCAACAGAGAACAAAATTAAGCATCGACGGACCCTAGCAAGCTAGAGGTGGGACCAGGTGCCCGGGAGGAGTAAGCATCCCCTGTTGGCTAGCCGCACCTGCCGTCGATGGTAAAGCACGAAAATGAAAACAATATATAAACTTCATGCACTGTCTGACGTTATGTCTATATAGAAAGTGCTATGGCGACAATGTCAGGGAAATATATTAAAATCAAACCCCTCGCGGGGAACCTTTTTACGAGCTCCAAGCTTTAAAAACGCAAAAATCATCAAGGTTTACAAAGACAATATATAGGTCGATGTTTTCCCCATATCATAAATCATCAATGAGTAGTCCTACATGTAAATGCTTGATTGAGAAAAGTAAATTACTCAATGACAAATATTTGCAGATAATGTCACCATAGATTCCCTTCCAAGGATTGGTGGTGCTGAGCATAAAGAAATCTGGCTTGAAAGGTTTCGATTGGTAAAGTTTCCAATATGTTATTCTTTTTCTATAAATGTATAGATATATTATTTAGGAAAATTACTTCAAATCAAGTGTTCACGTGTACGAGTGGACAAAGGGAGTTAAGGCCGCCCGACCTTATTCTGCTTATTGACCAATCTTTTAAAGATACGATGATAAATTATATGAATAATGCTAGTATTTCTTGAATGTCTATCAGAAAAAAATAATGAATAAAATGGCATCGCCCAGTTATGAATGTTACGTATGATGCAACTATTACCAGTATAATGTGTTGACCATGGTACGTCTCATTGTATGATTAATTGTTTCTATGTCCGATTTTCATTTTCACGTGAGAAAGTTCTGTTTTATATTTGTTCAAGAACTTGTCAACCTTTTGATGGTGAATCTGATTAGTAGTTTACTTTTATTCACTGATACAAGAGAGTCAAAGAAGATCCTGACAATAATCTCAAATGCACTCACAACAGAGCACCAAATCGAGCATCGCCGGACCTCCAGCAAGCACGAGGTGGGATCGGGTGCCTGGGAGGAGTAAGCATCCCCTGTTGGCTAGCCGCACCCGCCGTCGATGTTCACGCACGAAAATGAAAATATATAAAATACATGCACTGTCTGATACAGGATATGCTTCTAACACCCCTTTAGGGTAACAAAGGACTCATAGTTGAATTACATTTCTACGGACTATTTTATTATGCTAACATTGTGTCAAAGTGAACCAAAAATATACACTTCTGCGTAAAGGATATCCTTTGTGATATACTGTAAAGACAAACCCTTGGGCTATGCTTTGAATTACAGAACGACCACATTCCAAATGGCATGTTTTTTTGTCGCACAGTTTCTTTGGAAGAACACCAAAAACAATTGATATTGGTACATGCACCAAAACATTGTTTGGCATTTTTGACTCACATTGCTTTCTTAATATTATGAACACTGACAAAAAAAAAATGAAAAGAATTATTTCAGCATAATTACGGCTCATTTTCAACTCTATTAAGATTGATGATCTTCTTTAAAAATCAACAGACAAAACTAAATAATTTTCTATCCAGATACAAGGATCGATGCTTGTAGCATCTCTGTTCCAAATCATCATCGGTTGTAGCGGTTTGATCGGTATCATGCTACGGTATATAGGTCCTCTAACGGTGGCTTCCACCATCTCACTTATAGGACTATCACTGTTTGATATAGCAGCAGATTTTGCCAAAGGACAATGGTATATTGCTTTAAGGTAAACTGTTGATAAGATATTTTGAGTGAATTATATTAATCTTCTTGATATATGTTTTTATCTCATTTGCTTTATGTAACTTTTTATGGTAATGTTTTTATTAGATATATCTTCCTTTTGGTACTGTATGTATACCTGTGTGATATTTCCCATTTTTCACCTTTATATCTTAAATTTATGGTATATTTTGTTTCTTTTTTCATGGGATTTATAGTCTGTTTCGGTGTGAGCAATGTGTTTTGTTCGATATTTATTTTTTTGTTTTTTTAAACAACATTTAATTGTTTTTCTTCCTAGCACGTCGTTGGTAATCACAATATTTTCCCAGTATTGTAATAAAATCACCATTCCGTGCTTTCAATACAGCAAGGGTAAGGGTTGTAACACCATGAGACTGCCAGTATTTCAGTTATTTCCTGTACGTATGAAATGTAATGTTATTCTTCTTTCCATAACAATCAGTTCGGTACAGCGCAGATTATCTTTCCCTTTCTTTAGGATAAATCGTACAATCATATATTTATCAAATTTATGAATAGGAACATTTTGTAAAAAAAGGTTGTTCCTTTTATATTGATTGTAGCTTTCCTTGAGAATGAAAATAGAATAAAGTTTCGCAGGGCACCCGAAAACTTATGAAGGGTGTTATCAGTAAGCAGATGATGCTTACTCTCTCTCTGAACACATGATCGGATCTATAATCTTTGAGAGACTTGTTAAACTTTGCTCTTTTCACGAATACCTTTGCTGTTTTCATTAGTCTGAATTTTAAGAAATTTTATTTTAATTTTGGCTTATTTTTAACTTTCACTCTTTATTCATATCAAGCAGGTTCTGCTTGCCATCATTCTTTCTTGGACTCTATGTGTTATACTGACGACGGCTGGAGTTTTCCCTGATAAGAAAGGGGAATGGGGATATGAAGCACGTACTGACATCAAAGCATCATCCCTCCAAACAGCTCCTTGGTTCAGTTTCCCCTACCCAGGTGAGTTCTTATCACTGCCATTACTATATAATCTTTCTTATAATCTTTCTTAAGCATTGTGTTCCTTGAAATTACAATGTAAGAAATAGACAAAAACGTAATCGAGAAACTGAGATAAGTCAAAATACATAAAAAGCGTGGTGCTTAATTAGCAATTGTTTTGACTGAGCGATGTCCGAATTGAACTTAATAGAAAGTATCTATCACTTCATGTGTATTAAGTACTTCTTTCCAGCTCTGCCGCTTGAAATAATATTTCTGTTGGCCTTTTATCAATTTAATATTATACATTTTTTGCTATTTCGGAAACTGGCCATTTCATCGAAAAATATCATCGAAATTAAAGGAGGTTTTAATATCTTAGCAACATCCCTCCAATGATATTTTAAACATATATTTTATTTGAATATGCTACTGAATCGACCCTACAGGAAATCTGGAGCCGCGCACTCTCTTTAAAGTACATTTACATATTTCAATTCTAAAAATAAAACCAGAGGGCGCTAGTGAAACAAATGTATTCTGACGTATTATTATGAATGATTGATATCAAAGTGCCATGTGACCGATCTATACTAGTTTTAAATGGTTATGCGAACGATTAATCATTTCCAGTATGTCCAAAAAGCAAACTTCAATCTCTTCTTGTGCAAGGTTAAATTACTCCCTTAATTCCCTTTACTTCATAAACGTGTTAAAACCATGCAACAATTAGTATTGAAAAATATACGTTTTATATGGTTATAGTTTTACTGCACCATACGTTCATTTCGACTCATCTGAGGAAATCCATAACGTGAACAGACTGCCACGCTAAATCAAATACATTATGTGTATAATACATGTAATATGGAAGTTTTCCAACACTTCATCTCCTTGAAGAATATTTCTCACCAATTTCAATGCAGCAGACACATGTTTTTAATATTCATCCTCATCAATGGTACTGAATGCCGAAGGGATTTTCAGTCCCAGCCAAATCGATATTTTAGTAGCGCCCCCTTCTTTAATTTTTTTTCATTTAGTGTGCAAAGTTAACATGGAGTGCGCTGACTCCATATTTCCTGAAGGGTTGATTTAGAAGCAAAGTTCAATAAAATTTATGACTAGAATAGCATATTGGGATATGGTTATTATCCATATTTGTCATTAAATGGATGGTTTACGTTATCTTTTATAAACATGTTGAAAAGAAAAGTTTCTGAAAAAAAAAACATTATAGCTGATGGCAAATTTATAAAACAAAACATTTTCTAAATTGTTCTGGTGTTTTGGTTTTTATTTTCTAGAGAATAAAATATTTCTATTAGAAGTTAAAAACGTCTTGCTCAGCGTCTTTTATGTTATTTGCCGCCAATACTTCAGTAATCTTCTATATCGTGGGTCTTATAGCGTCACCCGTTCTGCTACGTCTTTATGAACATTTTTGGACATACTTTTTTCTGCTCTAAAATGATGCCAATGAATCTGAAGACGTTTAACATTTGAACTACTTGGTGAGTGTCACTGCTGGTGGACAAGGAGTCCCCGAGGGCACATGTAGCAAAGTTCGATCAATTTCGGTTGATTGTCTGTCTCCTCAACGCATTTGAAATTTTCTGTTACAAAATTTCTTTAAAGTTCTAAAACGTGGGTCTTATAGCGATATATACCACCCATTCTGCTACGTCTTTCGGAACATTTTTATACATACTTATTTGCACACTTTTTTGGCCATATTACATTTTTTAGACTGAGGATCACTGACGAGGGTTAAGTACCTGAAACGTGCATGTCTGGTCCATGCTGTAAATTTATCTGCTCTGAATGATGCTAATGAATCCGACGACGTTTAACATTGGTTATGGCCTACAGTATTAAAAACGGTTGGTCTGCGACGAAGTTCGTTCAAACGAAACCCAACGTTACTCTCTCATACTGGGGACAGTATATAACATCATGATGAGAAATGAGCAGACAGTCTAGTTATGTATTCAATAATAGATTAATTAGTTCACATTTAAGTGGACATGAAGTACATGTTTCTCAACCTTCTCGTTTTAATAGTTTAAGCATCTTGAATATTGGCGATTGTCATCTATGAATCGATCCCTTACATTTGAACTTTTCGTCGGGTTTCGTATGCGCGAAACCCGACAAAACCGTTTGTTATTGGTAAAGATCGAGATGTAATATAGTTCTGAATATGTAAAACGTAAACAGACCAATACTATATAATATGCCAATCCAGTGGGTTAACATGTACAATCCTAGAATGATAACATATATGATCTCGTTACAGCTGGCAGAGCACGGACTGTATTTCGTACGCTCTTCGCTTTTCTTTCTATGTACAAATCCATCCGTGCATTGCTTTGGTCCCTTCGTTTTGCTGTCTTGATTTGTATGTCGACACCTTTAAGAAACCTGAAAAACGCACGTAATCCGGATAACTACACTGATTATAACTTACGTAGCAGATGACCGTCCCAAGTTGGCACCGATTACCTAACTATCTGGTTGGTTTATGACTAGTCTTGTGTGTTAACTTTTGTTTTTTCATTTCATGTTTGCTGTTTCTTGTACCTTCAACGTCCCTTGATGTTTAAGTTTTCATTGTGTATTCACTCGGGTTGTTTTGAATTGTTCTGCTGTTGGTGCTGCAACCGGGTCTTATTGGAGATCCTCACCTCTTTGTCTTATCTTACATAGGGTGTTGCTGCAGACTTTGGATCAAAAAAGAACGAAAGTTGCAGCTATGATTGCAGAGAGCAGCAATCTAGATATATTTCGATTTTGCAGGTCTTTGTTCTATTTGTGACAGCAGCCAACGTAAAAACATTCCGATTCCATTGAATATCATATTTTAGCCCTATATCCCTGAATTTCACTTGTTTCCATAGAATTTTTATGTCACAATGACTTGTGAAGTAGC
Source organism: Pinctada imbricata (assembly GCA_033119305.1). Lineage (NCBI taxonomy): Eukaryota > Metazoa > Mollusca > Bivalvia > Pterioida > Pteriidae > Pinctada > Pinctada imbricata. The sequence continues at coordinate 11,060,950 of VSWD01000013.1, forward strand.
CGAAAAAGTTGCAGGATTGCGCACACGTATTTCGGGTAACTAATAGTATATAATTGGCTACTTGCGTAGCAGATAGTGGTTCAAAAAACAAGTCGGTACCGAGTCCATTGATCTCGTTGGTTTATGTTAAGTCTTTTGTGTTTGTTGTTTTGATGTCATACAGCATGTTGTTTGTATATTTCGCATCACTTGCTGTAATTGTCTATTCTGTGTTTTCTTGGGGGTGTTTCGATGTTTTAATGTGGGTGCTGCTTGAGTCTTGTTGGAGATCCCCTCCTTTCTTTAACATCAAATGCTTGCACTTATGGGCAGTGACTCCTTATTTCGAAAAAAAGAATTTTAAATGATAAGATAATGCTTTTTTTCACAACAATATAGAATAGAGAATACACTAATATTAAAGGACATAACATAAATATGTTGTACCAACATGCTTTTAAACAGGACAGTGGGGTAGGCCTACAGTCAGTGCTGGAGCTGTATGTGGTATGCTAGCTGGCATTGTAGCATCCGTCATAGAATCCATTGGAGATTATCGTGCATGTGCTAAACTGTCCGGGGCACCGCCACCTCCTGATCACGCTATGAACCGAGGTTAGGATCAGTGTGTGTTTAACATGTAGATTTTTTTTCTATGAAGAAGCATACCGGTATTCTGCTGAACATATACCTGTATTTGTGTTTTTCTCAGTTTAGCTAAGATGAATTTAATTTTTCAAAAGTCTAGTTATGTGTCGCCTGTGAAGCATTACGACACTTATTGACACCTAGCTTTCACCTAGAATATGATACAATGGAAATCAACGTGTTAGTGTAAGGGCACTAATTGCTTTTTGTGTGTTTTACAAATTAAGAGATATTGATTCTTGATAAGAAAAACTTATGAAAAATGTATTAGATATAAAATAATATAACATCTTTCAGGAATAGCTGTTGAGGGGCTTGGATGTCTCATTAACGGGGCTTTTGGATCTGGACAGGGGACTACATCATTCAGTCAGAACATTGCAGCAATAGTTATCACGAAGGTATACTTGCATGTCAAAACTGCGGTCTTTCCTTCTGCCATTTATTTATATCTCTTATGTACACTATAATGTAATTTGATCGTTTCTACAATGCATTTGTTGTCAAAATGTCTTGAATTTTTTAAAACGTTGGTCCTGTAGCATCATGACCCATCCGTCCAACTACGTCTTCTGTTACATTTTTTTAGACATAAGCACATACACACTCTTTGGTCATATTACATTGTTTAGATTGAGGATCACTGACGAGGGTTAAGTATCCGAAACGTGCATGTCCGGTCTATGCTGCAAATTTATCTGTTTTTAAATGATGCTATTTATTTGAAGACGTTTGATAGGCTAAGAAAAAATTATCGACGTCAAAATAATTGTGTTTAAAGATCTCAATTCTAGAATCGATTTTTGAAACGTCGTTTTGAATCATTTAGATAAATAATATGGTTTCTTTGAAACAAAAACGAAACAACATTTAATTTGCATTAACAAAGTACTCTTTTTATATTTGTAGGTTGGGAATCGCCGTGTAACTGTCGTTGCTGGTCTCTTCATGCTTATCTTCGGATTTGTAGGAAAGTTTACCGCGCTGTTTGTAGCATTACCAGATCCTATTCTAGGAGGAATTCTTCTCATAACATTTGGTATGTACAAAAACAGCAAGGCATATTTCTATGAGGAGACCCACTTTGACAGAAAATTGTCCACGTGTCAAAGAATAATTTATTCCCCCTTGTGTAAAATTCAATTATGAGAATAACAATTATGTACTTATACTGCTGGTCATCTAGAAATTAATTCTTATCATTTTCTGTTAAGCGAATGGTATGCTCCAAATACATTTCTTATAGAGCTAGTAAAAAGCGAATCGCAACATTGTTTTATTTTTATCCCTGTATTGAACAAAGAAATCTAGATTGATGTATGTGCTGCAACCGAGCGTTGGTGAATATCCCAATTTTGCTTTTATTCCACCCCGATGATAAGGTATCAGCCGTGTGTATCCTCATGGATGCTTCACCTCAGAACATATCGTTGACTCGTCTGCCATATTACTTTGAATACGTATTACGATGAATTTCTAGATCTTTCAATGAGAATAATTAACAATAGTAGATATTCTGGGCTTCCATTTCAGCCATGGTAATATCTGTAGGACTATCGAACCTCCAGTATGTTGATCTAAACTCATCCAGAAATCTCTTCATACTTGGAACTTCCCTTTTGCTGGCATGACAATTCCTAGATGGGTGTCCACAAATCCAGAAGCAATAAAAACAGGTTATTTTATTATTATATTATTTACATATCCCACCCATCCTGCTACATCTTTTGGTACATTTTTATGCATAATATATTTCATACTCTTTGGCCATACTTCATAGTTTAGATTGAGGATCACCGACGAGGGTTAAGTAACCGAAACATGCATGTCCTGTCCATGCTGCATCTGTTCTTTAATGGTGCTATTCAATTTGAGGACATTTAACATTGGCATGTTGATTTTGAATTATCTATTCTCTGTTTCTGAATATTTCCGAGTAGTGCACATGTAAATAAATATTAAAGAGGTTTAGTTACAAGTGCTTTCAACGTGTACGTATCACTTTCATGTACACGTAATCGCCTGACGTCACAGTCCAAAGACGTCGTTTAGTAATACGTACGCATCGGAGTGTAAGGCTATGTCGAAGATGGACGTGTAGCGTGCTTTCTTTCAGTCAGTTTAATCTGCGAGAGATGTATTTCGAAATCCATAAAACCTTGATGTAAGGAAAGTTAGAATCCTTTACCTGCTTTACAAAGGTGAGAACTGGAAAATCGATCAATGAGAAGTGTGGAAATTTTCAAAGACGTTACCCATTCTGTCGTTACGCGTAGGGCGCCGGTTACACGTCCATAACGTGTATTTATACGCAGAAAGTAAGACGTCATACGTACAAGTTGCGCTAAAACTTGTAACTAAGCCCCTCTAATAACGTATTTTTTTCATAATTTATCACTAAAGTCGAGAATCAAATCAGAGGAACCTCAAATTCAATTTAGATAGAAAATATCAAAGTGTCTTTAAATACATCACATTGGTTATTTTTCTTTATTTATTTACTGAATTATATTTTGCATATACAATACACAGGGGTTAATTTACTGGACCAGATAATCGTGATACTTCTGAGGACAAACATGTTGGTTGGTGGTATCCTTGCATTTATTCTGGATAATACAATACCAGGTAACCATAGGTTTACACTATGTTCCCGATGACAAACGACAGCCACAGAGGTCCAAAAAGTAGCACTTCGTTTTTGGTCATTTCTTATCTTGGTCATGTATGTTACATGTATAAAAGTTCTGTTAGATGTCGTTAAGTTTTTGCATGGTTAAACACTCACAGAATGAGACGCAACAGGGACAAGGAACACCAACTCACACCATAGAAACATGAAGCACAAAAGAACAAACATAAACATGATAATCCAATGAGACCAATGGGCAATAGGTGCCGATCGAGGACGGCCATCCGCCATGCAGATGTCAGACGGTGTGGTTATCCGGAGTACGTGCGCACAAAACCTCACTTTTTCGATTACCCAGAGTTCTGAATTCCCAGACAATTGTAAATTTTGGCTGTTACACAGTGGTTTTTATGGGGCAGCTATTCAATTATTAAATTAAGTTTACAGTTAAATGAAACCCGACCACCAAAAGAATTTTAAGGGAACATGTTCTATAGGCTTAAGGGCTTTAGTGATGAATTTGTTTGAATTCGTATCGGATACATATTCGTACACTTTATCTATAAAAAAATTGCTCCCCATATTTGAAGTACGTCATTGTTCACAATTTTTGATCTACCTTCTGCATCTTTAGTTAAAGCACTTATTGGAAATTTGAATTTATTATGGTCGGTGTATCAAGTCTGAGTCTAATTTTGAATATATATGTATAAGCATCAGTTGAAATATAAAATGCCTTAATGGGATTACATTTTAATCTATGTTTGAAAAATAATGGTGAATTTAGTATCTCTGATATTTTTACCTTAGCTGAATTTCGTAATGTTTTATAAAATCAAGAAAATTTTAAATGTTTGGTGAGTTTTGGGCTTAAGGTAAAACTTCTTCAAATTTTGTTTTTCTTTTTTCTTGCCTATTTTGTTTTGTTCTCAAAAGCATATGAAATAAAAAATTGAATGAATACATTTCAACACTTTTTGTATACTTTTTGCACCATACTTTAAGCATTTTTTTATTCTATTTTCAAAATGAGCAAATCTCTTCTTTCCACCTTGACGTTATTATTAGCCATAATATTATTGATAATATCACGAATCTTATTGTTTCATGGATTTCATGAATTCGATCAAAAATGTCAGAAATGAAAATGTCTTATATGATTTACATCGACTCCGTCCTGAGTTCCAGTGTATCTTATTTGAGATGAATATGTATGTAGTCCCAATAAAAAAAAAAACAACTCAAAACTACTCATCTCAAAGTGCATATACCTATACATGTATAAAGGTTTACATGTGAAGAGACAGATGAACACCAACATCCCTCCCCTGCCCTGAAGAAACCTCTTTCATGTTTTAGTTTTTATTCATTCACTGATCGCAAATATTTATTGAAGGTACTGAATCAGAAAGGGGTCTTCAGAAATGGAATACCAGCAGATCCGAGAATGAAGACGACAAACAAAATAAGTGTGCAACATATGATTTACCATGGATACAGAAATATTTGAATCGTTTCCGTTGTTTAAGACATTTTCCTGTGTGTCCTTCATATCAGAATTGAACCAGTATGACGTTAGGCAGCATTTATTTAGTAGTGCTTATGCTTTATGAGGACAACAATTTTCTATGTAAAACTTAAATGAATCGAATTTTAACCTTTTAAAGGTATTTGTACAACTTAGATACATTCTATCTGACCTTGAAGATTACATGTAGAAATGTAAGGTAAAATCCACGAAAGGTAATAATATCTGGATTATATTCTAATCACAATCTTGAGTGTGAAAACAAATTATCATAGACATCTTTTTTGTAACATCGCATTTACAGTTTATTGTACTGAAATAAATGCTCAATTTTCATAGTTTTCTTTGTTTGTTTATTTTCTAATTTCTAACATAAAAAATGGCGATTGTGATAAACGATGATGTAGTAAGATATTTAATGGAGCGAACAAAAAAATCGTAACTAAAATGTGAAAAACAGAGAGCAAACCTTCAAAATCTTAAATTTGTACCTTAAATTTGTACGCTTCGGATCTTACGTGTGCATGTACTCGTAAAATATTGGGTTATTATAAACTAAAATATAATACATGACAAGTAAGAAAAGTGAACCTTAGGAAAAAGACCATATTGCAAAGATATGTTGGAATCGATATTTATGATTACCACTGATTAAACACCACACCATACAATCTTCTATCAATTATTTAATTGTCATTCGATCACACAACTCCTATTACTAAAGAATGAATGCCACTTCTAGTTTGTTGAGAACACTTTAAAGATTTAATCAAATTGCATTATGAGACAAGTGATGTGAAAAGAAGGAGTGTAACCTTTCCTTAGACATGAAAGTAAATAAAGTTATTGATAGATACATTTTAATTAATTTAAAAGATATCCAATTTGTTTTTCAGTTTACCATATGGTTTTTTTTCACGAAACCACGACTAACATACTATACTTTGCTGAAGAATGTAACATACCTTTGTGGGCTGTAGTAAACATTATGTCAAATTTACAATTCTTTGTATGTCGTGTTTATAGAAATAAAGGTCCAAATCAAAGTTATACAATGGAAATATATATTACGATAATTCTAAGTTGCATCCAGTTTATCGTTTTGTGCCGACGTGAAAACTTTCATTTTCAAAAATAAGGAAACGATAGACGAGTCCGCGGCATCAATCCTAGATACATATCTACATGAATCTGGACAGACCACTGTAATTCAGTGTGGAAGAAGGTGCAAAGAGAATCCATCCTGCTTGGAATTCTCGTATGACATTGACCTACAGAACTGTGAATTATATAATGATACCACGGATTTATCTATATTCGATGGCAGGACTGTACACCAATACACATTTGAAGGTAATTATTTTTGTCTTACCATAATCTATCAAAATTAAGATGGTTCCCTAGCTACACGTAGATTTAGCAGAATGATTTTTTTATCTACAAGTATTTTCCCTATGCAATATGATCCAAATGACATAAAGAACATAAACATAGATAACCAATAGATACAGTACATTTTAGAAAAGTACCCTTGCGCATTTTAAAGATTTATGAATATCAAATATCCATTATATGCAATTTAACCCTTGCTTGATTTAAAAAAAAATCGTCTTGTTCTAACGTATAAAAGAGTGAAATCAAAAACAAAAAAATCTTATTGTATACAAGTATGTTCCGACTGAGCCGTGTTCCTATATTTGCTTCGAATGTATAATTATAAGAGATCCCTGTTCGAATGATCACAGGCTACATGTACCTCTATGAAGATTTTTTTTTTGGTTTCCATGACATGAAGTTTGAATTTGATTTTGTTCTTCTTATTTAGAAGGGTCATGTGGAAATGGCTATACGATACTGAAGAAAGCTAACATATGTGTCAAATACCATGATTCAAATGACTTTGATTACGTACATATGCAAGAAGTTTGTACTTATGAAGGTGGTCAACTGCTAAGGATAACGGATGAGGTGGCTCAACTTGAGGTTGCAGAATACCTTGGTATGTTTCTAAATGTAAGGAGTTCATTTAAAATATGCAGTGCAAAATTGTTTTGATTACCAGGATAAATAGATCATAGGCAGACGATTAAATCCATGATTTTTTTTTCTAAAATTGAAGTATTTAGGTCGCCACTGTCATCAAATGATAACAGGAATTCTAGGTATTAAGCAAAATTAATGTTTTCTTTGATCTTTTGCACTTCTATTTCACATGGATAGATTGTACTGAGTAAATTAGCAATGTATGAATTATTTCAGAGTTCGTAATATTTTACGAATGACTTTAATTATTTGTGTATCCTCCATTTCTTATTGTCCTTTATGATAAATCTTGCAAGAATAACAACGTTCTACTAGTGAGTTGGAATTATCGAACGCAATCTTTGACATGAGAAGGTTTTTCTTTTTGAATCTAAACTTATCTTTTAAAAAGATTTGTTTGTAGGTGTAGACATTTTGTCAAAGGCAGTTTTCCGTATTTCATTTAAAGAAGTGTTCCCTGTATCTTCTAGCAAATAGAGTATATTGTTCAATTTCATAATGTTTGTTTTAATGGGTAAAGACGCCTACAAAAAGTTCACTTGTCCAGGATATATAAACATAACATGTGTTTTGCCGGCGAATTCACAATGGTTACAATCACAATAATTATAAATAAACTCATGTCGTAAATCTCACAAAGCTTTCTAGTCATCAATCTGTAAAGCCGGGCTTCCACTGTCGCGAATGTAGAGGAAGAATGAGCTACGATCAGAGGCGACTGAACAATCGTGTCACATTCTTGTCTGTTCTCATGAAGTATTTCTTGGCGCGATAGGCACACGATAGCGCCGCGAATGCAACAAGAATATGCTACGCGTCCGCTACGATAGTGAGGCGAGTGTGACAAGAATAGAAAAGAATGCGACACGAATGCAACGAATAAAAAGACAGACACTGAGACGAATGAGAGGCGAATGCAGGAGATTGAGAAACGACTTTAACCCGATAGCGCTGCGATGCAGGAGACTGAGACACGACTTTAACCTGATAGCGCTGCGATCATGACAAGATTGTGACGTGAGCAAAATCAAAATCATCTGACATATCCAGGAGCATCAATACCCTTTGTTGACTTTGACCTCTTTCCAGGTTGTTTTCTCTTGAAAGGCATTGTCACAGTTTTCAAAATATTAATCCGCACACTTTTACATCTGAGATAATCATTATTGTCATTGTCGAATATGTATATATGTAGTTCTATCGTGACAATATCGTGTCACTATCGCGTCAAGATCGTGGCTGATTCGCGTTGATTTATCATTCGCGTCACATTCTCGGCGCATTCGCATCACATTCGTGTCAGATTCTTTCTTCTCGGGGCTCTATCGTGGCTCATTCTCCTCCACCTTGGGAACAAGAATGCACGCGAATGTGAGGAGAACGCGCTGCGAATGGAGGAGAATGCAAGTCGAATGCGCATGTGCCGCGAGTGTGAGGCGAATAAAAATTCAGACGCGAATGTTTGAAACAGTTTGAAGCATTCGCGTCGGTGTTGCGAACAGAGGAGAATGCAGGATAACATGACACGATAGTGACGCGATGAGACGAGAATGCCCGCAATTGAAAGGAGAATGCGCTACGATTAAACAAAATCACCTAATCGTAGCTCTATCGCCTCTGCATTCGCGACAGTGGAAGCCCGGCTTAAAGGTTTGAAAATTTGCTAACTACCGACTAAATAATCCGTGAAAATCTACCCTTATTTACCCTTAATCAAGCTGAATAATCTATGTCGTTATCACTTTTAAATTTGTAATCATGGTAATGCGCATGCGTAACTTGGGGTTTTCCATTTTCGTTGTAAATATTGTGAGCCAAAAATATTTACAATAAATTATCTTTATATTTTGGTATCTTGACAAGCGTGGTTGCAAAAATTTTGTTATTAACGGAAAGTAAATAACTATGGCAATGCTAGAGAAATACAGTTTGTGTTCTACAAGTTAAATTTTATCCAATTTTTTTTAACGATAACAAGGGTCTACAACTTAAATGATATGAGAGCTGTGTAAGATGTTTTGCAGCATTCAACCGCTTTCTTAAGTTCATGTATGGTCCATGCTGCAAATTGATCTGTTCTTAAATGATGCTATTAAATTTGAAGAGGTTTAACATTCGAACCACTATGTGAGTGTCACTGCTGGTGGACCAGGAGTCCCCGAGGGCACATGTTGCCAAGTTCGATGAACTTCGATTGATCGTCTGTTTATTCAACGCATTCGAAAATTTCTGTTATCAAAAAATCTTGAAATTTCGTAAAAGTGGGTCCTGTAGCATCATATCCCACCTACCATGCTACATTTTTTCGGTACATTTTAGACATAATATTTATAATACTCTTTGACCATATTACATTATTTAGATTGAGGATCACTGACGAGGGTTTGTTACCCGAAACGTGCATGTCTGGTCCATGCTGCAAACTGATATGTTCTAAAATGATGTTATTGAATTTGAAGACGTTTAACATTTGAATCCACTTGGTGAGTGTCACTGCTGGTGGACCAGGAGTCCCCGAGGGCACATGTAGCCAAGTTCGATGAACTTCGATTGATCGTCTGTTTATTCAACGCATTCGAAAATTTCTGTTATCAAAAAATCTTGAAATTTCGTAAAAGTGGGTCATGAAGCATCATATCCCACCAATCCTGCTACATTTTTGGTACATTCTTAGACTGAAGTTTTATAACACTCTTTGGCCATATTACATTGTTCAGATTGTAGATCAGTGACGAGGGTTAAGTAAGCCGAAACGTGCATGTCTGGTCCATGCTGCAAATTGATATGTTCTAAAATGATGCTATTGAATTTGAAGACGTTTAACATTGTTTACGATTTCTGAGTAGTATTGTAGTCTGATTTTTTATTTAGATATATACAAACAAATTCATACCTAATGTTTCAAAATCAAAATTTAATTGAACATGATAGGTATTACCCTTTGTTTGGATACTACGTTCATGACTACCTGTCACCAGGATCCCAATAGTCAGTTTCGCATTTGACATAATATTTGATTGTAACAGTTTCATAATATTCTGAAATGACTATGTCATCATCAAAATAGCATAATGTTATCAGATTCATGTTTACAATGACGTTAATTGACTTCTTTCGTAGCAACGACTTTGTCGCTTTAGAGTCAATATTCATGAATCGAGGTTGGCTGATACAAACACCAGATCGACCCTTTAAGGAAACTCATAAAGATAGATATTATATAAAGTATTACTATCCTTGGTTGGCTGAGTATAAATTTTCCGTAAATAGCGAATTTGCATCATGACTAACCAGAATACTACATCAATGTACTACGAAAGAAAGACAGTCCATGTTTGAATTTATGCGAAAAATTAGAGCATTTAAAAAATCTTACTGTGTATTTTATGTTTTAGGAAATTACAACATGATTCCAGGTCTTCGTGTAATGATCCAAGGCAGAGCAAATACTACAATAAATGAAACATGGATTTTCGATGACGGACACTCCACTTCTCTTCACAAGTTGGATAATTGGTCAACCGAACACAGATAATCATAAATGTGTTTCACTGCATGAGCCATCTTTTGATTGGAATAATGTTCACTGTGGATCAAAGCGGCCTTTTCTTTGTGAAACTGAAATTTAAACTGTAACCATAGATCATAACTTTTTTATTAACAAACAATTAATCTACAGTCTCGCAGTAATTTAACTTACCTTGACAAAAAACTCGATGAGCTGAACATATTGTATTCTCTGATACGTTGTATTTATTCATTTATTTGTTTATTTTATTACTCTTCTTTTGCTGTCTTGTCGGATATTTTCTGTTTTTCTCAATAAATCTAAATTGAATTCCATTTGCGAATTTCACTTGAACAGTTTAAAATCTATTATAATACATGATTGTTTTTTAAGTGTATATTAACAGTAACAAGTTGATAACATGTTGTTGAATATGGTACACCTGTATTGAAAATTGCTAAATAAAACAATACAAAAACTTTTTGTGCAAAACTAAGACGACATTTTGCAGTTTTTTTTTTTCTTTTTGCTTAAATACAGCGGCTCCGGATTATCAGTTCATCATCTTTAAAGATTGTCTATATTGTTTTCTTATTGAAAGGAAACCTTATTGGTATTGTTTACAATCAAGTTTTGGAGGTAACCGTATATAATTTTTTTTATTCATATAGTTTTTGGCCTGTCCGTCTGTTTGTCTGTCTGCTTGTCTTTCTGTTTGTCAGTGGCAAAAACTTTAACATTGGTCAAAGCTTTTGAATGGTAAGTGACAAGGATTTCATATTCCACATGTGTATTCTTTCTGACAAGGCTTTTCCATCGATATCTGAACTTTCACTGACGAGGGTTAAGTACCCGAAACGTGCATGTCTGGTCCATGTTGCCAATTTACCTGTTCTTAAATGATGCTATTCAATTTGAAGACGTTTACATTTATACCACTTGGTGAGTGTCACTGCTGGTGGACCAGGAGTCCCCGAGGGCACATGTAGCCAAGTTCGATCAATTTCGGTTGATCGTTTCTTCAACGCATTCAAAAATTTCTGTTATCAAAATTTCTTGAAATTTCTAAAATGTGGGTCCTATAGCATCATATCCCACCCATCCTGCTACGTCTTTCGGTACGCTTTTTCGACATAGTAACTTTCATACCTTTTTGGCATATTACATTGTTTAGATTTGAGGATCACTGACGAGGGTTAAGTACCCGAAACGTGCATGTCTGGTCCATGTTGCCAATTTACCTGTTCTTAAATGATGCTATTCAATTTGAAGACGTTTACATTTATACCACTTGGTGAGTGTCACTGCTGGTGGACCAGGAGTCCCCGAGGGCACATGTAGCCAAGTTCGATCAATTTCGGTTGATCGTTTCTTCAACGCATTCAAAAATTTCTGTTATCAAAATTTCTTGAAATTTCTAAAATGTGGGTCCTATAGCATCATATCCCACCCATCCTGCTACGTCTTTCGGTACGCTTTTTCGACATAGTAACTTTCATACCTTTTTGGCATATTACATTGTTTAGATTTGAGGATCACTGACGAGGGTTAAGTACCCGAAACGTGCATGTCTGGTCCATGTTGCCAATTTACCTGTTCTTAAATGATGCTATTCAATTTGAAGACGTTTACATTTGTACCTTGTGACCTTAACATTGACCTAATTGACCTACTTATCTGAAACTTTAACATTAGCAATAACCTTTGAATGGTAAGTTATAGGGCTTTCATATTTCACATGCTTATTCCTTGTGACAAGTCCTTCTCATTGATACATTTTCACCTTGTTGCCTTGACCTTGAGATATGCCCCACTTTTCAAAAATTTTAACATTAGGCAGAACTCTTAAATGGTAGGTGATAGGGCTTTCAAACTTCACATTGTGTATTTCATGTGACTAGACCTTTCCTATGATACCTTTTTTGATCTTGTGACCTTGACCTTTGATCTACTTCTCAAAAACTGAAACATTGGGCATACTTTATTTGGCATATGGTAAGTGATAGGGTTCTTATATTTCACATGTGTATTCCTTGTGACAAGACCTTTAATTAATACAAAATTTTTGACCTCGTAACCTTGAATTTGAACTTTGACATACTTTTCAAAAACTTAAACATTCGTCATACATGTAACTTTTGAATGGTAAGTGATAGGGTTTCTATATTTCAAATGTGTATTCCCTGTGACAAGAACTTTGATTAATACCATATTTTTTACCTCGTAACCTTGAATTGACCTTTGACCTACTTTTAAAAAACATTAACATTGGGTATAACTATTGAATGGTAAGTGATAGGGCTTTCATATTCCACATAGGTTTTCCCATCGATACCAACATTTTTAATCCTTGTGAACCTGACCTTGACCTTTCATCCAATGAAAATGTTGTTTATACAATGTACTAACAAACATTTTACCGAAGGGATCCATGTTTCACGAACACAGGTTCCATTTATTACCATAATCATGACATGACTTTTCGAAATAAGCATATAGTTCGACGAAATCATTAGAATAGAAATATGTTTCATTTTTAAGAGCTTAAATGTGTTTGTGATATTCTTTCGCAAGGATATTATATATTTTATTAGCTTTGGGCGCTTGGGTTGCGTGTGTTAATCACTATGCGAGGATGGTAATGGAGTAATAGTGAATCGCATAATTTTTAAAGTAACTTTGTCTCTCATAGTGTGTTCTTATATACAGCTAACATGGAATTGGTCAGGATAATAACTTCATCCGGAGAAATCAATCTATATTATAATTAGATATGACTTCAAAGAAAACAGGATGATATATGTTTATCTGTTTACGCAATATCCTTGCCTTGATCCTCATCACGGAGATTAAATTAAACTTCAGTCATCAAATATACGCATCACAAGATAAAAAAAAGTCAAGTAAGGTGCACAAAGAGAGTTCATTAAACGTGAATAGTTGCTCAAAGAGGACATATTTGTTATGTTCCCAAACATTTTGGTATTTTCCTTCTTCGTTTATACCCATTTTGGAGGTGCTGAATGTGCAATATATAATATATCTCAAACATGATAAAACTTGTAATATTACAACAGTCGTAAATAATAACAAACGCGAGAGCCTTCTACTTTGTGCAGCGATATGTAGCTTACAAAAATGTATTGGATTGACTTACAACGACAGAAGAGGTACATGTTTCTCTCTTGGTACATCAGAAGAATGTCATCATGGGGAAAATACAAGCACCTTACGTCTAGAAAGACAACAATATGGTAAGCTTCTATTTGGAATAAAATCGTTATAGCTGAGTGTCTCGACCCCTCGATCCCTCTCTCCCCCCCCCCCTTTTTTTTTTGCTTTATGTAAGTGTTCGAACTAGTAACCTTCTTGAACATTTCAATTGAATCTTAATACACAAAGCACGAGTTTTAAATGTTTAATCCTCATCGGTTGAACTTTATGGCATTTTTTGACAAGTAATATTTATTTCAGAAGCGCCCTCTAGTTTAAATGTTGTGTATCTATTTTGTAAATATTGTGCGGTTCAGAATATCCTGTAGCATAGTTTGATTTAAAGAAAAGTGTTTAATTGCTTTGTTGCTTTGTCTGCTTTTACAAAATTATAAGCTTGTTCCACTTTGCTCAGTAACAGAGAGTGTTGCAGGAGATAATTGCAATTGTCCCATATTTAACTCGTATTGTTATAGATTACAAGTTGTAAAACTAAATTAGAAATTGAAACAAAGCAAAATTCTAGAAATATTCATCAAATTGGCCCTTGGTTAACACATCTACTGGTCAGAAATCAAAGACGATGTTTGAAAGAAATATGAATGTATTATTATTATTCAAATGCACAAGCTATTGATTATGTGACATTATTTGTTTGCATTAATGATGATATAGAGAAAGGACAAGCAGTTTAGGGCTTAAGTACGATTTTTTGATTATCATAAAATCTCTTTTTAGATATACGTAAAAACATGAAATTTTGAATTTTCGACTTTTTATGTTTTTATGCATTTTCCATGTTTATGAGGAATTTGAATTTTGCCCAAGTCAAAGTTCATTGATGCCCTTCAAAATTTTTGGACTTTAACTTCTTCGGGTCACTTCCGCTTTAACGCAATGCGCGCTTACAATATCCGATGTCATGCGTTCGAACATTGCGACATGATCGAATGACTCCCATTTGTAAGTGAGTAATACTCTCTTAAGCTCAAGGATCAAAAAGTCAAATTTAGAGGATTTTTCTCCTTATGAAACAAATTTCTTTCGATAAAACTGATTCGCAAATCATTGAATGCGGCGAACTTTGGATGACATCATAGAATAAAATTTCATCATGCGTAGTAATGCCGCCATTATGAGATTGTCGCTGTTTAGTATGGTGTATCCGTTTTTCAATCGAATCAAAACATTTTCAAATGATATGGAAAACAAGCGCATACGGATCTCCAAAAATTCCCACAATTTGGCCTCTAAAAGAACACCGAGGGCATGTTGTTTTTGAGTCATTTTAACTAACATTTAAAACACTAAAGAGGTTCTCGTTGAAAGCTTAGGGTCTGAAAAAACAATTATGTACATTTGGTTTGATTTTGTCAATTAAAAGGATAAATGTGATTATTTTATATGTGCACTAAGGATGAAATAAACAAATACTATGCGTTACTTTTTTTTGATGAGTATACATCGATCACTTACATTAAGTAGACCAAGCAATAGATGAATAAAATTATGATCGCTGGGCGTTTTAAGTCCCCTACCGGCATAGATCTATGTTCTGCAACTCTGCCTAGATAGCTTTGCCTTAACATGAATTTTAAGTTAATATGTATTTAGACAAAAGATTGATACAAGTTTGAAAACAATTTTTAATTATGTGTATTAAAAGGAAAAATGAAGAACTTAAAAGTTTAAAGTGCAATTGCCAAAACCTTACTGAAATTGGTTAATCGAAACCAAACTTGACCTTGACCGGTTTAAAAAACGATCATACTAATAATCAAAATCTGCAATAAAGCCGAAGAACATCGCGGAGAACTGAGATTTCCTTAAATATCCTAAGACCAACGGTCATTACCCCCGTAAAAAAAACAGGTAAATTGAAACAAAACTCAAAAACGGAAGTGTTCCAACTTTATACCTTCATGAAGAAAATTTCAAACCATTTTTTTTCCTGCAGCAGACACGTGTTTGGAATATTAATTCTCATCAGTGATGCTCCCAGCGGAGCCACCAAAATTCATTTCAGTAGCGCCCTCTTTAATTTTTTTGAATTTAGATTTGTACATTAACTTTACTGAGAGTGCGCGGCTCCAAATATCCTGTAGGGTCGATTCAGTAGCATTTCCATAAACACTATGTTAAAAAAAAAGCATTGGAGGGATGGTGCTAAGATGTTAACCTTCACTAAGGAGCTGTAACGATAAGACGTAAAATCTGCCCCGAAAAGTGGAAATTACAAATGGGAAATTTGAAGAAAAAAAAATATCAACTAACTTAATGCATATCTGAATCTTATGTCTGTTTGAAAAAATCATTAATAACAATACCGATATTTGTGTTAAAATGGGCGTTTTTTCTCAGAAATCTATGAAAAACGGAAAAGTTTTCTACAACATTGTTCCACCCCGAGTTACAAAATGACACTTTTACCAAAAGTGTATATCATAAAAATCAATATTCTGACCAAGTGTGGTTCTTTAACTCGGGATGGAACAATGTTCCATAGACGAAAAACGAAAAAAGAGGGGATGGGCCTTTTTTTAAGAATCTTACTTAAAATCGGCAAGATAGAGAAAAATTGCCCATTTCTTCCTGTTATACTATTGAACAATCTATTCTGAGTGGATTCCGATGAAATATACAACATACATGGATGAAATAAACGATATAAAGATGTCTATTTCTACACAGTGTGTATTTCGCACCTGAAAGCTTACAGTGTGGCTGTTTAGTACAAAATATAACGGTTCTTAGTCTCCGGATTACGTATTTGATCGATTACATTGGTATAATGGTTTCGAACTTATCATTTTCTTTTTCCTTATTAAAATAAGAGGCGATTAAAACATAAGACACTGAAAATTTATGTAAAAGATGCATTTTTTGTATACTTTCGCTCGCTATTTGACGTTTTCAGACATTGTTACCCCCTACATATTCAAGCCGTAGTTATAACATCTTACATCATTTTTAAAAAATAAAATACTTATTAGAAACCTTCTAATATATAATATTTTTCTCCTGAACAACCTTTTCCATCAAAGGAAGGAAAGCGCACGAGAAATAATGGATGGATTCCATGGCTATATCAAGCCCTAATCGTTACAGCTCCTTTCGATGATAGTTTTGAATGGAAAGACAAGTTTTCGAAATAGCAAAATAATATCTTTGATGTCAAATCGATAAAGTGCCAAAATGAAGTTTCTTTCAGGCGACAGAGCTTGAAAGGAGTAATTGATACACTTCTAAACATCAAGTCACCGGGAACGATTTTAACTGCTCCACACTGCAACAAGAAATAAGTGTTTTTAATAATAATACGGAAGTGTTCCAAATCTATACCTTCACGAAGAAAATTTCGAACCAATTTTTCCTGCACCAGACACATGTTTCGAATATAAAATTCTCATCAGCGGAGCCAACAAAATTCATTTCAGTAGCGCCATCATTTATTTTCTGAATTTAGATTTTTACATTAACGTTACAGAGAGTGCGCGGCTCCGAATTTCCTGTAGGGTCCAAACCACACCTTAGCAAATTAACTCGATAATTATGACTATTTTCCTGCACGGCATAAAAGCAAACGCGAGATGCTTACTCCCAGCGGCATCTGATTTCATCTCCATTGGGGATACACTTTTTTAGATTTGCTGAATGCATAAATTAATGGTTTTCTGTTGCTTACCCTTTACCGGTGTGGCGATAATCCCTTTTTTGCTATGTTTCTATTTTGTAAAAGCAGATTCCAAACAAAATTGTTGTGTTGACTTTAGGCTGACTTGAATTGTGTTTTTGAACTATAGTGTACATAAGATTCTTTCTTGAAATTTCTTAAGTGAGAGCCACTTACTTTTTATGTTTATACCCGAAATACTGATACCAGAGTGTGTGTGTGTGCGAATCCTCTAATCATGTCTTTGATTAATACAATACAAAAAGAGAAATCAAGATAAGCTTAATGCTTCTTTCTTGTCCTACTTTATTAGATACTATGACTTGCATTAAAAATGTCAAAGTTATGTATGGCTCATTTGAAAGTTGTTACAACGGATCCTGACATACTTGAATCGTGTCCTGCTTCTTGAGAACGTGCAACTTCTAAATATCTCTACAAACCAGCTGGCAATGTTGTTACATGTGACTTTTCAATTATCCAAGACAGACAGCTCCGTGGTCTTCTTAAAAAAGGACCTAAGTATAGAATCCCATCCAAGATAGATTTTGTCAAATGCCGTGAAGTGCTTACGGAAGCCTTAGATAATTATACGAAAAGATGGTGTAAATCAGAAGGAGTCGAACCGCATGCTCTGAATGACTGGAAAAACCTTATTTTAGATATAACGGATATTCGAATAGATAACTTCCATAAAAACCCTCATCTTTTTCAAAATCCACGTTCCAAATCAGAGAGATATTTCAAATCCAAACTAAGTAAATTACATCAACAATATGTCTTTGCACCAGCTGATAAAGCAGCCAACAACACCATTATCCTTTGAAAACGTTACTACATATCAACTTTGATTTCGGAACTTTCGTCTACAAATACATATATCAAAAGCAATGAAAGTGCATCTAACATTTTAGGCAAGCATAACAGTGAACTGTCTTCATTCAATATCTCTATTTCTAAATTGGATCTCCCAACACTATATTGCATACCGAAACTACACAAGTCTCCTTACAAATTTCGATTTATTGCTAATTCTAGTAACTGCTCCACTACAATTTTGTCTAGAAATCTGACGTCAGCACTTACTGCTATTAAAGAACACATAACTAGATATTGTGAAACGGTTCTAAACAGGAACGATGTAAATTTATTTTGGTCTATTAAGAATTCAGGGGATGTGATTGAAAAAATGAAATCTTGAAATTTCCAAGCCAATACGATTTCTTCATACGACTTCTCTAATATGTACACCACACTTCCTCATGACAAAATTAATGATCGATTATCTAATCTCATTAAATGGTGTTTTGATCGAGAGCGAAAAACTTACATTTGTACATCTGAATCGAAGTGTTTCTTTTCCTCGACAGAGTACAAATCATACAAATCATGGACATGTAGTGACCTGTGTAATGCCTTGTCCTTCCTCTTGGACAATATTTATGTTAGATTTGGTGAGGATCTATACAAGCAGGTTGTAGGAATTCCTATGGGTACTAAATGTGCGCCTCTTGTTGCAGATTTATTTTTATACACTTATGAAAAAGAATTTATCCAAAATCTTCAAAAGCAAAGAAAATTTGATGAGCTGAAATGTTTCAATAATACTTCTAGGTATCTGGATGATATTATAACCATTGACAATCCTGCTTTTGAATTATATAAGAATGAAATTTATCCACAAGAATTAACCCTTAACAAGGCAAACCTTTCAAATACAGAAACACCCTTTTTGGACCTAAATATCAAAATTGTAAACGGAAAGATTCATACAAGCGTATATGACAAAAGGGATGATTTTGGATTCAACATTGTAAATTTCCCTTGGCTTGACGGTGATGTTCCAAGATTACCGTCATACGGCATTTACATATCACAGCTCATCCGGTACGCTAGAGCATGTACTGATATTTTGGATTTTCACAGTAGAAATTTACAAATTACCAAAAAACTTTTAGGTCAAGGTTTCCGCTTTCATAAACTAGTTAAGACTTTCTGGAAATTTTACAAAAATTACAGTCAACTTCTTTTAAAATTCGGATCTATACATGCAACAGAGTACATTACTATGGGTATTACAAAGCCTGTCTTTTATGGTGATATGATAAACAAAATAAAAAAGATCAAAGGTAGGCAGCATAACCATCGAAAATGCGTCAGAATCATCAAACGCCTTTTATACCGTGGGTATGATCCTAATGTCACCAGACGGACACTAGGCTTGGTACTTGACCAATCTACAGTCTTGTACAAGCGCATCCTTGAGACTTGCAATCTGACTGACTGTGACGACGGGACTCCATGACGGGCCCTGTCCAAACCTCTTTAGAGAAGACAGGGCCCCGACCACCTGTCCTCTCTGAATGTCAGTCGGACTCCTCGGGTGATTACATACATGAGCTCGCTACAGCCGGCAGAGCACGGACTGTATTACGCATGCCCTCTTTTTATATCCATTTACATATTCATCCGTGTCTATGGGGCCTCTGCGTTTCGCGGTCTTGTTTGTGTGATGTTATCTTACAGTGAGGAGGTTGTTTTACACCACAATTGTACGTTCTTCGAGACCTCTTGGTAATTGGAGAAGTGAGAGGGTTGTGCGCACGTAATCCAGGATAACCACACCATTTGCTACTTGCGTGACAGATGGCCGTCCAAAGTCGGCACCGGTTATCCATTGGTCTCGTCGGTTTATGTGTAGTCTTTTGTGTTTTATGTTTACATGTCGTGTGTCTCTTTCCCGTCTCATGCTGTACTCGTCTTTTGTGTTTTTGCATCGGATGTTTTGGTGTTTTACTGTTGATGTTGCAACGGGGTCTTGTTGGAGATATCCTCCCTTCTTTTTATTAATTAATGCTAATTTGCTATGTGCTTTTGAACAGCCCGATCTACAGTACATTCTGTACTTGGACTGGACTCAAGATATTATCTTGATGAGATAAACAGTTAAACAGTCAGGGGCATCACTGATTTCAGTCCTCTTTGGAAATGACTGATACTTATAATTTACTTTTCGATTTCTGTGTAATTAAACACGATAAAAGATATTCATTTTGCAAAATGATAGAAATCAGTCACATAAAAATAATCGAATCCCGTCATATTCTAATGTTTGTCCATTTGATTGTCTTTACTAAACTACTTAGGGAAATCTAATTCCATGGATTTGTAGTACTTTCTATTCTGCATCAAATGAACTCATCAAATGAAAATGCGCAGGAATGAGTTTCTAGTAATAAGAATGCGCACAAAAAGTATGGAATTCAGTCATTTGGAGGTAAAAAAGCAAGTAAAGTCAATATCAAAATTACTGATGTTAGTAATTTCTGAAAGAGTACTGAAATCAGTGATGCCCCTGACTGTTAAAAGTAAAATAGAAATTCTTCCTTTCATACAAGAAAGCGGCTCCTAGACCAAAAAGAAATCAAAAGGGTAACTGCATATCCTTATTTCTTTTGTCTACCAAACCGTAACATCAGCTTTAGATATAAACATGAGTGTAACAGTTTTGAGACAATTGATTTATATCTATTTATGACAGTTTTAGCAAATCACTCAAGGGATCAGTCAACGGAAGTAAACAAAAACAAAGTTGATTTATTTTTTTATGTTTACACAAAAAAGTTTTTCTTGTTTATACTCATAATGTCTTTGATGTATTATATCAAACGTGAATTTCCACTTTTGAAAAAAGAAATGCTATATAATTCCATCTGCTCGCGTAAAAGCTAGGAAATTTGCAAACTTTAATTGTTTGGTCAGAAAGGATGATTACGCATTTCCTACTTATTAAAATACTGGTTGAATGTCCGAGAATTAGTGAATTGGTTTTCGAAGCGAAAGACTTTAGTATACTTTATGTATACTGTAGTGAAAAAAAGACAGGAAAAGCTAGCATAATAAGACTGTACCTGGATTGTCCGTAAAGTATGCAGACTAGACATGTTATTCTTCTCAGAATTAAAATAATATCGAATTCAGATAGAGTGCCTTTAATAAATGTAAACAGCAAATTCATTTGACTTTGATAAGCGCAGTTACATTTTATATATGGAAACCATTAACGATGGAAGCTTCTAACTCATGTCAAGAAGCAGTCGTCCTAGCGTTCTCATAATAAACACAGACACGTGTCCGTTTTAAATGGTTTGTTTCATATCGATAATTTAAGCTCTAGAAGACGTCAGGTGTCACCGTTACAAAAGAACAATACTGTTTGTAATTAAGTCATATTTGATTCATTTTCAAGAGGTTACCATGATACATTAAGCTGCATCAAATGTAGACGAGGTACATTTGCATGCTCCAATAACAACACTTTCTTTTATCTGATATATCAATATTATAATAGTAATAATGTTCTAATCAGAAATGTGCCTTGTAAATCGAATATTTGATATCAAAGTAAGTGTTCCTCATCGAAAGAAAAAGGACAGTAAATGAAGTAATTTCTATAGATTAAAATAATTTGAAATGCTCTTCATCAATTCATCTGAAATTTTTGCTGTCTGCGACTTTTTGGACAACCCTCGTGTATATAAAACAATAAATAGTGCATTTAAAGACAATGAATATTTCGCAAAAATATTTGAAGAAATCATAAATACAATAATGTAGACTAGTTTCACGGTCACTCAGATATTATTGTTTTCAGTGTCATCGACTTTATTTATGTGGTTGTTTTGACTGATATCCTCTCCGCCTTGTCTAGAACTATGTGCGAGTTTTTTTATATTGTTTTTATTTTTATTTTTATTTTTTGATGTCACCGAAGTGTCGTCTTTTCCTATAATTATGCATTAAAATAGAATTGTATGGCTCAAGACAATGAGTACATCAACAGTCAGGAAAAATAAAGCACAGTTGGCTTTAGGCGACAACAATTAAAAAAAGGAAGGAAAGTAGCTTTCCTTCAGTTTTGACATTTATAAGAGACCATCTTCAAAAGTGTCCAGATATCACAAATACATGCAATCGTTTGAAGCAGTGGAGGAAAAAAAATGTATAATTTTCATATTTATCATAGAAACAAAACTTCCGCAAGTGTAGAAAAGGGAAGGATGTACAGCACAATCACCCATCGAAACAAGCCCACAAAAAGCTACACATAAATTACATCAGACAAAACTACAAACCGCAAAAAGACACAACGTACAAAACAATCGAAACAGACGTAGAGAAACATTAAATATTAATGACAACACATAAAAGGAAAGACACTAAGTGCGCCATTTCAAAGTAAACATGGTAAAAGAGAGTCAAAATTAAAAGTATATTTTTTTATATTCCTGCATATTGCATACAAATGTGTACAAATTGTGACATCACATGAGCTGCCTGTTCGGCAGGCTGTATTTATCAGGGATGCTGTAATGGGTTCTTGATTCAGACTCCTTAATTGCTCCACGTTGCAGAGTGAAGGCAGCGTAGTGACTTCGTGGTCCATTGCAAACTAATTTGGGGAGTTATTTGTAACTCGATTGTCCATATTGCCATGCTTTGGACGCTACAACGTGAAAGATATGTTGCTCAATTAGCTGCCTTCTATGAGGATTTTTTAAGTGAAAACGCGGGAAGAAGTATCAGATGAAACATACCGTTTGATGGACACAACAGATACCCCAAAAAGAACTCGCGCAATCGAAAATTCGTCGAGGATGAGACATCATTGGGAAGAAGAAAGCGTGAAAAAAATAGTGAAAAATGGTGAATTTCAATATTTTTTAGCCATTCGAACTGTCTTTCCAGAAGGCTAGGTTCATTTAACAGTCCAGGAGAATACTAAAAATAGAAATATTACTTAAAGCTGTAAAATTACTGTTAACCCTTATATTATTGAAAACAGTAATGTTGCCACCCTATATTACATATTTCAGTAATATAGAAAAAGCAAAGTTTTAAAACCACTAGCACAGTTTCTATCATACAATTCTTTCACTCAACAACAGATTCATTAGATATGAAAAATAAGTTATACTGAAAAATGAAAATAATGTCCATTTGGGACCTATTTTTCATTTTTCTTCTTTTTGAAATGACTTTTTCTTCAACTACATGTATGTTGAGGAAAACATTTTCCTGATGTTCTGAATAATTTTTCAGTGTACATTTGAATGAGATACAACTCCTAATCACCCTGATTTCTCTCCGAATCCACTGGTATAAGAGCGAACGGACAATCTAAATACAGTAAACTTCACCTATAACGAACAGGTTTATAGCGATATTCTGCTTGTAACGAAGTAAAATGAAAGTCCCTGCAGAAGTCCTATTACCCTCCATTGATTTTTGTACGCCTGTAACGAATTTGTATGTAACGAATTATCGGCTTTTATGAAGTCATCTCGTGGTCCCGTGGTCATAATGTCTTCACTATTTTCACCTGATGTAACGAAATGCCTTCCAGGTATTCCCAATTAACAGACCGGACGGACAGATAATTACTAATTATCAAATAGTTGTTCTCCCCGTCATTTGTACCCGCGCTAATTACCTATTAGGAGACGTGTTGTATACACATGAGGAAATGGTTGCCAATCATTTAATACTCTGTTGGCATGTCAATTGTAAAGAATGCTTACTTAATAAATCACAACATAGCTATTGACTTCTGGTCTTGACTTTTCATTCATTCAGAACGGCAATACCATAGAAACATATCTAGCATCAAAATGCATGTAATGAAATATGGCTATAACGAATTTGGACCAATGGTCCCCTGGGCTTCGTTATATACGAAGTTTACTGTAGTATTACTGCCTACAGTAATATAAAGAGATAAATTTCCAAGAAAGATAATTCCAATTTAATCTTTATTATTGCTTTTAGTAATATTACTGTTTCCAGTATTCTCTTGGACTTTTAACTTATCAGTAACAGGTTATTTGTTAAACTATCGTGGTTTTAGTTTTGTAGATCTCATCACTAATTTGTTTTCTTACATGTATTTATCAAGCAATTGTACGGCTTTTGATTATATTATCTTTACCTTCTAGCATTGGGTTTTAATTCTTATTCACTAACTTATCGTGAATACATCCATTGAATTGATAACCCATGATTGAGATCCTACGTCGATTCACATTACACTATTTTACAATGAGTATTCCCAATCATAATTGATTTTTTTCTTATCCTTTCTTTATATTTGGATAGGTGAATATGATCAAAAGACCACGTATTATTATAACAAGAGGTAAATGCTACGCCAGGGTATGAGAGGCATTATCAAATGCTAGCTTTTTCGCATTTTTAGGCGGGTGCGGCTAGCCAACAGGGGATGCTTACTCTTCCCGGGCACCTGGTCCCACCTATAGCTTGCTAGGGGTCCGTCGATGCTTAATTTTGTGCTCTATTGAGAGTGCTGTTGAGATTATCGTCAGGATGTTCTTTAACGCATTTAAAACATTCGCGGATATTATGGAAACAAGCTTCTTTCATGAAATTCTGTCAATACAATGCAATATTTCACGGTCTATTTTGTTATTTGCTTTTTTTTATGAGATTAAGTTTTATCAATTTTCTGCAAGTGCAATATTGAGCATAAACATATCAGCATCCACATGCTTTGGGTTTCGGGTTGAAAAAAATCTAGTGGAAAGTAAGTATTAAAATAAAACCACATGAGTAAAGGAAATGAGCAAATCAAAATGGGGATCCTTCAGTTTAATAACGATGGAAAATCGATATTTGAAAAGATCGAGTAAATATTGTTTCGGAAGTTATATTGAAATTGATTTAGTACCAAGTTCTAAGATCTTTTCATCCCCTGGAAAAGTCAAATAACCTAAAGTAAATCTGTACTCGATTTTTAATGATAAATATTGCATAGGTAAACAAAAACATTTTAGGTTCAATTATTAAGTGATATTTGATGATCTGTATCACAAAAGAAGTACTCAATTAAGTTATGATTCGATCATTTTCTTAATCTATGCTGCCTTCTATCCCATGAGGCCATCATCTTCTAAAGAGTTTCATATATTTTGAACCGAACTGTTAGATAAGAAGGACGAGTGTATCAACACACTATATATACCGAAACAAGATATGATGATAATCGCTGTATCATTTCTTGTTTCTCTCAGTGAATGCTTACTTAGCGTTGAAGGGGACAAGGTTGAGAATGGTAATTTCCAAAGAATTCTTGACATGGAAGATTTAAAATACGAAACGGGAATAATAAAGTACATGGTTGGTAGGAGCAGTGCTCATTGTGGAAAGAACTGTTTGAAAGAAGAAGGATGCAGGTCTTTTCTCATAAACAAGAATGACAGAAACTGCACTTTGACTAGCGTGATCAAACTTGATCAGTCGGGAACCATACATGAAACAGGATGGCGTTATTTTATACTGCAGTGTATGTAAAAATCCTTTATTTTCATGAAATAAACTTTATTCTTATACAGTCTTTACGTGCTTTTACTCAGTTAGAAATTTAATATCTGATCTTATTGCAATCACAAAACGATTGACGAACAATAAATAAATATGAAACTTCAAAATAATGAAAATATTTTCGTAGCAAGCGCCACTAAAATATGTCTGTCAAAGAATTGGGTTCGTTTTAAATATCATCTGAAATTAAATATGTCCCGTTATGAAAAATGTAATATATATTTGAAATCTCATTTTATTTTGTCCATAAAAGCAAATGAAGCATCAACAATTTCGGTCGATACAACCACTGAAAGTACTACAATTGCAACTACTGCGTTAACAACAACAGAGACTACAATTATTACAACGGAAGTGCTAACAACAGCGGCAGGTACATGTTCTTCTTCTCCTTAATCATCTTCTTGCCAGGTTGCACGTAAGGCATGTGTCTGTTTCTGTAGACAGAAAGGGTGACTGGCCCCATGCTACTGGCGTAGCCCCGTTAGCCGGCATGGCCCGTTTCCACCTCCTACGACGGGAACGTGGGGCTTATACTTAAGGAGGTACATGTTACATTTTTTTTTAAAGTTAAGGTTTTCGTTTCTCACAAAATGTTGATTAAACTTTAACTATAAAGGAAGACAATATGTGGTAAGGCACATTTGAGTATAAATGTATCTTATAGGTTCATCAGGCATTGTGCTGATCGCATGTACAAGTATATGAAATTTAGTTTCAATTTATTCTGAAAGAAATAAAGGTATTTTCAACAGGGCTCATTTGAAATGTTATGTTTCATATCAATTAGAAGCATTTTCCAGTGCTTACCTACATTTTTAGCTTGACAATTATATTTCATGTTCCTCCTCCTTGTCTCATTGTCTTCAAACAATTCTGGATAACGTTGCGATCACTCTGATCACTGTATCTTTGTTTTAGTTCTTAGTCCAAATTCTTTATAATTTATCATCTGATTAAGAAATTTTACATGTTTACGAGTTCGCAATTTCATTTTTATATGAATATCCATTCTATTTGAATTAAGGCTATGCAATGAACAAACTTGTATTTTCTTTCAATAAGGGTAATTTAAATATTAGATTGCACATCATATCGTTGTATTGATAGACATAATACATACAGTTATAATAGAACGGTGGAGTTGATGAGAAATGCAATTTATATGAATTACTGTCTGTTTGCGCAGCTCACTTCGGAAAAAGAAAAAAATGAAGTTTTGTCTACTATGTCGGCATTTTGTTACTCCTGGAATTCATACAAACTTCTACCCGTGATCGGTTTCCTAAAAACCAATCTCTTCTATATGGGTTCTTTGGGATAAGGGGATTTTCGAAGATCAAAAATATATCCTATAAATAGCTGCCGAGTAAAAAGGCATCAATTGATATGATTAATTTTTTATCGCAGATCAGTGGAAATTGAATTAAAAACTAAAAACCGACTGACATGGTATAACGGTACCTGTACTGAGTTACCTCCCGTACATTGTTTATTTTAGAGAAAATAAAGTGGAATTTCAAGTTATTTTCTTACTTAGTAGACACTTATGTCGTTTATTTCGTCTACTATGATTACGTTAGATAGGTATTTAACAGACCAACTCAAATTATTTTGACTAAATATCAGTTTTCATCGCGAACTATTTCTCATACCATATACATGTATTAGGCTCGCGTAGAAATCGCACACTCATAAATATCTAGATCCGTCATGCGTCTTATGGGTGAGATTCCGTTTAGAAGGGAGCTCGACCGGGAAGTTTGGGGATTCATTTACTGGGATAGATCTCCGACTTTCGTAACTAATGGTGTAATGTAAAACGTCTTCATATCCATCGTCGTAATTAATGGTGTAAGTTAATTATATGTTCCTTCGTCAACTTTTAAGCACACATTAGAGGAAAATAGTTTTAGATTCGTAGTATCTATGTTGATTTTAGCGTGGTGTCGACGAAATTTGACATTTGGTCTATATAGAACGCCAACGACGTCACTCTAAAACATCATGGAAAACTCCCCATTCAAAACTATTTTATTCTATTGTGAGCGTTGCACGTGTAACTAGAGTTCGAAATTATTGAAATTATTTTTGGTGGCTCCGCTGGAAGCATCACTGATGAGAATTTAATATTCGAAACACGTGTCTGGTTCATGGAAATTGGTTTTGAATTTTCTTCAAGAAGGTATCGAGTTGGAACCCTTCGACATTAGTCAAGATCTATTCCCCCAATGGGAATTCCAATCGGAAATATTCAGATAAGTGAGATTCTGATCCTCGCAGTGTTCTGCTGTAACACATTTTCAATTAGGAAACAAAACATCTTGATAGAATCACACAATTAAAGAACATGTGTAAAAAATAGATGCAAATGATTATGCATCCATAAGATACGACTTCATAAAATCCTTGTTAAAACTTTATTGCTCATAATACATGTTACAGACTACATTGTTTATGGTTTAACATTTAATTTGTTAAAAGTTATCAAAAGTAATAACTTTGATATCATGGTAAGGTATGCTGTTTTGCAATATCACTTCATTTTAAGTATACATGGTATACGAGGTTTATCAATATAATATTAAATTAAGATTGATTATTCGATTTCACTCATTCCTTTCTATCGCATGAATGATGACATAATTTTACCTCAATCAGGATATCTCATGGAGGTGAGGTGAAGGATCTGGCAGGTGTAAACCGCCTCTTTCTTCTTTGTTATGGGACTGAGTATTGCTCATATGATCAATTGTTTCGTTTTGTTTGCTTTATTTTCACATTTATATTTGCATAATTATGTCGTTGGAGCTATGTTTCAACCTTGATGCTTATTTGAGGATGGCTTTTGTCCTTTTTCTTAAATCTGTGACTGAATTAAACCACAATAGCTGCTTAGGATGTCTTCCACTGTTTTAACAGATGGACATGTCTTCTTCTTTCACATTTAGGTACAACATGTCCATCTGACTACTACACGTTACCTACGACAACCGTATGTTTGAAGTACTACGCAGCATCGGGGTTGACTCAAACATCACAGAAACAAGCTGTATGTGTGAATGATGGTGGACGTCTCTTGAGAATTGAGAATGCCGTCACTCAGGAGAAATTAACAGATTACCTAAGTAAGCTGTTTACGTAAATTATCATCATTTGGAAAGAGAAACATTTCGATCATATCATGTTTGTTTGATACACTGAAAAGTGCTAGAAAATCGTTTCCTTACAGCTAGTTTCATCAGTAATACTGCACTGCGCATTCTGATACAAGGAGAGGAGGACGGTCCCGGGGGAACATGGAGGTTTGATGACGGCACTGCCATGAACTATCTACCATGGAAACCAGGACAGCCAAACGATGTGACTCATAACTGTATAGCCCTTAGACCAATGGATTTCACTTGGGTCGATATTTCCTGTATCCGTGACACGCCATTCATCTGTCAAATTGTTCTTTAATGCACACTTCTGTTTGGATAAGGTGTTTTCAAACGAATATGTATTTACAAAACCCTTTACCGCATTTTTATGCCCCCATAATCGAAGATTGGGGGGTATATAGTGTTTGGTCTGTCCGTCTGTCTGGCTGTCTGTTTGTCTGTTTGTCCGCAAAAACTTTAACCTTGGCAATAACTTTTGAATGGTAATTGATAGGGCTTTCATATTTCACATGTGTATTCCTTGTGACAAGACCTTTCCATGGATACCAAAATTTTTGACCTTGTGACCTTGACCTTGGAATTTGACCTACTTTTGAAAAACTTTAACCTTGACCATAACTTTTGAATGGTTAGTGATAGGGCTTTCATATTTCATATGTGTATTCCTTGTTACAAGACCTTTCACTCATACTAAAATTTTTGACCTTATGACATTGACCTTGGAATTTGACCTACTTTTGAAAATCTAAACTTTAGCCATAACTTTTGAATGGTAAGTGATAGGCCTTTCATATTTCAAATATGACTTTCTTGTGGCAAATGAGTTAAAGACCTTTCAATGGATACCAAATTTGACCTTGTGACCTTGACCTCAAAGTGCTAACTACTTTTCAGCTGTTTCGACGACAAAGATGCCAACGGGGGCATTCGTGTTTCACAAACACATGTTTTTTTATTTTTGTCAATTAGTCTCTTGCAAATATGAACTTTTGTTTCTTTTTTATGCAGGGTAAATATTTCCAACATAAAATTTGGTACTTTCTCTAATAATAGTTATATATATATTCATCATGATCACTTGTACGTTATTCTTTGTTTAAGAACGTGCAATCATTTAAATCTGGATCAATGTTAGAAAGTTTGTATTTATTTTGCCATGTATAGCCTGTCAAAGAATACACTCTCAGAAACTACAAACTTCATCTTGTAACACTTCCGTATTATTGAAAATGACATTTACCTTAAATAAGGCAAAGCTAGACAACTTAGCTATAGCTATGTCTATGCCACGAAGCTTTTGGGAAATGGAACATATTCTGCTTCCAGAAAGATGTCAGATGGTCGCCCATCATGTTTGTTTGTTTATGTATAGTTATTCTGTATAGACTTTTTATGTCGTATTAGGTGTCAATTGTCCCATTTGCATCTCTTGTTGTGCTTGTCTAGTTTGTGTTTTCACGTGAGGACCTTCGTCGTTTTGTATGTTCACTGAAACCGCGTCTTGTTCTGTTCATGAGAACACCTCCTATCATTCCCGCAATATATGTGACCATATCCCAATACACAGTACAAATGACAAAAAAGTTGTTTATTAAGAAGATCATAAACCGAAAGCATGCAATTTAAGGATAAAACAGGAACCAAAGCAAACAAGCAAAACTCTCTACCACATGAAAAGAAGCGAACTCCCAATATGGGAGTTCGACCAGTGCCCACTTTCATAAAAAAAATTTACGAAAAAATAAATCATGAATTTTCGTAACTTTTATCATGGAATAAAATATTGTTCTATTGATATTGTATTACGTTTTCTTATATCTTTCTACATACTAAATATAAACTCAAAAACAAAACTTAGCAGAACTAAGCATTCAAAAATTACGAAGATTCCTGAAATTATTCGTAAGATTTTATTGTGAAGCAGGCTGCATGTGCCCAGGAAGAGTCGGGATCTCCAGCTGCTTGTGTGCAATACCAGTCGCTTTAATATATCCAATTTACAATAGGGTGTTTTATCATGCCTGGTAAGATACTATAAACTATATATTTTTGAAAGGTAATTATGCCTGCAGCTCAGAAAAATACAAATGGGGCTAGGAAAACAAAGAGGAACAACATCTGCAAAATTCAAAATGTCTTTTTTCTCTATATCACAGGTACGAAATACGTAAAATGTACAAGAGCGTTTCCAAGATCTGGCAGTCTTATATCTTTACTCAGGACATCCTTATCTTTCAGAAACACGCAATAAACAGGCGGGTGTTACTACTTAGAAAAAGAAAGCTTGTAATGCTGAAACTGAAGTTGTCACGTTTGTCATAGAGTGACCATCAGTGTTGTAGGACAGCATTATGTCAAAATAGGAAGCGTAATTATTTGTCGATTTCGTTTCATTGAATTGAGGTCCCCGAAACGTGCATGTCTGGTCCATGCTGTAAATTTATCAGGTCTTAAATGATGCCATTGAATTTGAAGACGTTTAACATTTGAACTACTTGGTGAGTGTCACTGCTGGTGGACCAAGAGTCTCCGAGGGCACATGTAGCCAAGTTCGATCAACTTCGGTTGATCGTCTGTCTCTTAACGCATTTGAAATTTTCTGTGACAAAATTTCGTGAAATTTCTAAAAAGTGGGTCCTGTAGCATCATATCCCACCCATTCTGCTACGTCTTTTGGTACATTTTTGGACATAATTTTCATACTTTTTGGCCATTTTACATTGTTTAGACTGAGGATCACTGACGAGGGTTAAGAACCCGAAACGTGCATGTCTGGACCATGCTGTAAATTTATCAGGTCTTAAATGATGCCATTGAATTTGAAGACGTTTAACATTCCAACGGATAGATTCTGCTAAAATCCGCGATTTGTGAAATGTTGATAAACCGCACATCATCTATATATCTATAAGTATAATTAAATCGGTTGGACATTTTCTTCAAGAAGGTATAGAGTTAGAACCCTTCCGTATTATTAAAGTATGATGTATAGAATATAATTATGCTAAATTTTGTATTTAAAAGCCAAAAAGGAAAAACAAAAGGTACATGTACTAAGAACCTACGCTCCGATCATATCAAGGTGTATATATTTAGAACACGTTATCACCTATTCGAATTGAAGATATCATCTATTCAATTGATGATATCTCCTACTTATTCAATTAGTGATATAACTTTAATTCTAATTCATTCCGTTTGTTTCAAGCATTCTGATTGGTTCACAGGATTTCTACAAGCATGTATATCGACGATATACATGCCGCAAACCGAGCGGTATAACGGATAAACGGTATGATGACGGATAAACGGTATATCGGATAAACGGTATGATGACGAATAAACGGTATAACGGATAAACGTTATGATGGTATAACGATATAACGGATATAACCTATTCGACTTACTTGACATACTTTAAAATGTATTCCGACTTTTTACGTATGACCTCATGCTTCTCTTTGTTCTTCGTTCATGTGACGTTATACTGTAACGTAAAACAACAAGATATGAACTTGTAAATGACGTTCTCCACATGTAAACAACAGAGCAAGTAAGTTTGTTATTGATAACACTTTGTTTTTCGCCATTGTAATAATACGAAGCAGTTGTATTTCACATTTTGCAGCGCAATTATTATAATTTCTGTTGGTCGTTGTTATTACTCTTAGCAACGTCATCTCTTATGCGATACGTGAGACCCTTTGAGGGGTATAAAAAGTTGAAATATGTCACTTGAATAGAATAAGGATAAACGTACTGTGTTTTGTGGTTCCTACAGGTATATGTTGGATATACTGTTGGAAACATACGTTATACCGTCGGGGACAAGTCCGTTTATCTCCTAAATAGAATATGTCTCCTATTCAAATTCGATATCACCAATTATAATTAAGATTGAATCGGCGGTGTCTTAAATTGAATAACATGAATAAGCGATATCTCGAATTCGAATAGGATATTATCTCCAAATCGAACTTATAAGAGATATCTCCTATTCGAAATGAAGATGTTTTCTATTTGACAAAAAACCAAATAATAGCTGTCCCCCCTTTTTGATTTTAGGTCAATTTTCCCTTCGCTTCCCTTACAATAAACATAAAAGAAGTACCTAACAGTACTTCAGTCTCAAAGTCGAGAAGGCAAGGCCAAATCGTGAGAATTCCCATCGAAAAGGTTGCAAACCCCGGAATGAACAACATTCCGAAGTGAATCCATGTGCCCGGGGAGAGTCAGCGTCTCCTGATTGCATGACAAATATGGGTAATGACCATATCCCTGTATACAGCACAAAATCGATAATTCAGAAAATCAGAAACCGAGGGCATACAAAATCAGGATAAAACAGAAACCAAAGCAAAAAAAACAAAAACCTCCATCACATGAAAAGAAGCAGACTCCCGATATGAGAGTGAGACCAGGTGCCCAGGAAGAATAAGCATCTCCTGCTTTTATGCAACACAGAACTGTCACATCCGGTAACTTCCATTTCGGAAGACATAGAGTACAATTTTTTGGTTGGATGGTTCAAATGGTCTATGACAGAATATCATCCACCATTCTGGAGAGTGGGACATCATAGAGTATGACGAGTTCCCCATATCGACCGTAGAACTTCCTCAGTGACGATGTTAGTCGGTCGCAAACATATCCCTGACTGAGAAGCTTATCTGAAAGACGCCTAGCTCTCAGAACAAAATCCGTATATTTGGTACTTGCTCTGACATAGCTGAGATATGAACACGCCATAAGCAGGCGATGCAGGGTTGTTGCTACTCAGAAAAGGAAAGTCTGTAATGCTGAAATTGAAGTCGTCACGTTTGTCATGGATGGAGGTGTTCATGTGTCGTAGGACAACATTATGTCCAAATAGGATGCTGAATTGTCTGTCTCTGTAGTTTCTTTGACTTCAAGCTCCGAAGGATAGACACTGCTCAGGTAATCCGCCAAATTTGGGTTATTGATGGACAACACATCGTCTATGTATCTGTAAGTAAAGTTGAAGTCAGAAGCTAAGTATCTTTTCCCTTCAGATACCAAAGATTGAATGAGTTCAGCTTCGTACGAGTAAAGGAAAATGTCGGCAAGGAGTGGGGCACAATTGGTCCCCATTGGAATTCCGACAATTTCCTGGAAGACCTTTCCTCCAAACACCACAAAAATGTTGTCGATCAGAAAGTTTAACATCTGAATAATATCAGTTTCAGTGTACTAATTTTCGGAATCGGACTTTTCTTTTACAAAGTAGTCTTTGTCATAGTTAACTACAATAAATTTGTATTTGCGATTACCGTTTTTACATGTAAACGCATTAAACGCATTAGTTATATTTTTGCGAGTCTCTCTTTCAATTTAGAATGTGGAATTGTAAAGTGTCGAAAAATCAAATGCTTTGATCGAATGGACTCCACTAAAATGAGTGCGTCGCAACAGCATCATGGAAACCTGTCAAATTTGGTGATTGTATCGAATGAACATTTTGATGTACAGAAGAGGTAGGTATGTCATGTTTAGTGATGACGACAGCCACTCAGTCACAATGTAGAATGTCACCGATCATTCTTGACAGGGGGATCTGATATGCTTTTATAATGTCCCGATAGCGACCGAAGAACTTCCGCAATGATGATTTCAGCCGTTGTGTGATATAACCCTGAACAAGTAGCTTATTTGCAAGCCGTCTGGCTATCATGATTTGAATTGGAGATATCACCAATTATAATTGAGATTGAATTGGTGATATCTTCAATTGAATAGGTGGTATCTCCAATTCGAATAGGAGATATCCAGTAGTGCTGGAAGCGTATTGAATAGTGCGAAGGACTACAAATCCATAGGTCTTGGGTTCGAGTATCAACGTCTGTGATCACTGCAAAACATATTAACCTTGGGCAAGTTACTTAACACTACGTTGCTCTCTCTCCACCCAGGAGTAAACCGGCTACCTGGCACATGAGACGAGCTTGTAATGTGAATGCTTGTATACTCCCAAGGGAGTTGAGAATGCACTAGATTGTACAGGTCTCGCCAGGGAGGTGATTGTAGAAGTCGTCAGATTTTTGATTGTCAAGTATTTCAGATACAGATAAATATGTAAGTATGTAAGTTGGATTTCAAGGTGCTGAATGTAACCCAAATGAGTTAAAGAAGATCCTGACGAATATCTCAACAGCACTCACAATAGAGCACAAAATTGAGCATCGACGGACCCCCAGCAAGCCAGAGGTGGGACCAGGTGGGAATCCAGTAGATATAAGGTAGTTCAAGATCAGACTCATCGTTGTGAATACCGAAGGACTAAAGAACAGATTTTTGATTGTCAAGTATTTCAGATACAGATAAATATGTAAGTATGTAAGTTGGATTTCCAGGTAATGAATGTAACCCAAATGAGTTAAAGAAGGTCCTGACGAAAATCTCAACAGCACTCACAATAGAGCACAAAATTGAGCATCGGCGGACCCCCAACAAGCCAGAGGTGGGACCAGGTGCCCGGAAGGATTAAGCATCCCCTGTTGACTAGCCGCACCCGCCGTCGATGTTCATGCACGAAAATGAAACAATATATAAAATGTATGTACTGTCTGAGGTTATGTCTATATAGAAAGTGCTATGGCGACAATGTCAGGGAAGTTCCTCTCACAGGCATTTGAAATATATTAGTATTTTTAGTTTTCTCGTGTTTTAATTTTAATCGTGTTTTTCTTGATTTTTTTTCAGTTAAAGGAGATCCTTACGATAGTCTCAACAGCACTCGTAATAGAGCACCAAATTGAGCATCGACGGACCCCTAGCAAGCTAGAAGTGGGACCAAGTGCCCTGGAGGAGTAAGCATCCCCTGTTGGCTAGCCGCACCAGCCGTCGATGTTGTTTTATGAAAATGAAAACGATATAGAAAATTCATGCACTGTCTGAGGTTATGTCTATATAGTAAGCACTATGGGGACCATGTCAGTAAAACGATTTTACGCAATTTTTTTAATTTCAGGGGACACTGTTTGTGTGGGCATCCTGCATGCACATGTTCTATTGTGGATCCTTTATGTTTATAGCTTGTACACACGAATAATAAATTATTACATTCTGCCAATTATAGATAAAGTAAGGTATCTAATGGGTAATGAGATGTAATTGGGGCACCCATTTCTTGAATTCTGAGACCTAAAATCACAGCATAATTATGATGTAAAAATTAAAGTTAGATATTGAAGAAATCGGTTACTTTAAGAGTTATGGGCCCTTACAGTTTAGATGGAACTCTATGAGAAAAAAGTTAATTTTTCCTAAAATTTTCAAGAAAACCATGGACATTAAATATCGATTGGTCAACATTTTCTAAAAAAAATATATTTCATTGAATTTCGCTGAAAAATCAAACGTTCACCAAATAGTTTAGTAATATTCAATGCTGAATGAACTAGTTTCAATGTTTTTGGCATAAATTCCTTCATTGCCTATTGGATACCTTGAATGAAATACTAGATGGTATACCTTTCAGTAGTTATATTCTTTGTATGTAGCATTAATATTGTTGTATTTACAAATCTGATCAGAACGTATTAGGGGTAATCATGCACATGGTGTGCAGAAAATAAATCCATTTTTCTTATTCATTTCAGAATAAGAAAGTTCAAATCATCTATATGATGAGAGGATGATGAAGATATCGAATTAATATCCACCAACATTTCATCAAGTATCAAGGGAAGTTATTTTGTCCTGAATTATATTATCCTGATGGCTTTATTCATAGAAAGATGTGTACCGTAAGCCACTGTCTTTAATTTATCAGTTTACTTATTACTCAAGTATGTAGTATGTATCAATTTAAAACCATAATCTAGGTTAAATCTATGTATACAGTCATGATCTGGTGCATTTGATTTTCAAAACATAAACCAAAGACAGTGATAACCCCCCAAAACACAAAACGTGATACACATGTGCAACAGTACTACAGTAACCGCAAACAAGTATATCAAACATTCAGTGCAGGACTGATATTCTAGGGAGCATACATTATTTTCATCCAGTTCTTACGAATAGGCCACTTGCCAAAACTCATAATGGCTGACAAAATGTCCGAGGTAGGCAATTTGTGCGTACTTTTCATTGTTACGTCACAATGGAATTGCATCTTTTAACAGTGACATCATAATGTAAAACAACGCTAAAATATGTTGACTCAGACATTTCGTGCTTTCTAACAAGATCGGAAAATGGTCTATTGGACATATATTCAATTGGAATCGGAGATATCATGTATTTGATTTGAATATGAGATATCACCAATTCGAATATGAGAAACCACTTATTTCCTTAGGAGATATCACATATTTGACCAGAATAGGATGTATCTTCAATTCAAGTTCGTGTATCTCCAATTCGAAAAGAAGGTATGATATCATATTGAATTGGAGATATCTCCTATTCGGAATGAAGATATCACTTTCTTACATAAAAATTTAAAACGGCGCCCCTTACATTTAAGAACAGATACATTTGCATTATGGACTAGACATGCACGTTTCGTTCCTCAACCCTCGCCAGTGATCCTAATAGAGACAATGAAAAACATAGTAAATTAGAATAATGTGTATACATTTAGAACACGTTATCGAGGTTAAAATTATAGAAAAAGAAACTACAAAGTAATCAAACAAGATAGAATATCAAACGTAGCAATCGCAATAGCAACACAGGTCGAAACAAAGAAAATCAACTTGAAACAAAAAGTAAACGCTCATGTTATAGAGAATAATACAGCCATGTAGATGAATGAAAGTATTGTTAAGACAATATATGCAGGTGTTATTGTATATATCCATCCAGTCAAGTTCCAACCATCTTCTCGAGACATGTGTAGTCAAGAACGACAAGTTGAGAGAATTGTTAAAAAAGGGTCCCAAATACAGAGAAAGTATGTCCTTTACATGGAACCAAAATGTCAAAATTATCATGGACTCTTGTGAGGAATATGCAAGACTTTGGGCAAAGAAAGAGGATGTACAGCTCGACATCCTTTCCGAATGGATAAAATCAATCAGAGGGTTACTTTTATCTAGAATTAACCAATTAAAATCAACTGTGAACACCAGATTCGTGTCTATATTTAAAGACCCTAATGTTATCACAGAGCTCACCTACCTCCAAGAACATTATGTCATCATGCCAGCGGACAAAGCCTCAAATAATTACACATTTACTTGCAAAAAGTACTATTTCGACAGTCTAGTTAAAGAGTTGGGTTTAAATTCGACACCTGGAAATCCCACTTACACCCCAACTAACCTTTCTGCCTCTGGAATAATAGATAATCACAAATCAGCTCTTACTTCCTTTGGCTTCGACACTACCAATTTAGATTTAGATTTACCATACTTGTACTGCATACCTAAAATGCATTAGAATCCGTACAAACAACGTTTCATCGCTGGTTCCTCAAAATGTTCTACCAAATCTGTATCGATCTTACTCACCAAAGTTTTATCTGAAATCAAATCTGGGCTTCAAAAATATTGTTCGACAGTGTATTCTCGCAGTGGTATCAACCAGATGTGGATTTTAAAGAATTCGAAGGAACTTTTAGAACATCTGAAATCCTCTCATTTTAGTAGAGTCCATTCGATCAAAGCCTTTGATTTTTCGACACTTTACACTACAATTACACATTCTAAATTGAAAGAAAGACTCGCAAAAATTATAAGTAATGCGTTTACAAGTAAGAACGGTAATCGCAAATACAAATTTATTGTTGTTAACTATGACAAAACCTACTTTGTAAAAGAAAAGTCCGATTCTGAAAATAAGTACACTAAAACAGACATTATTCAGATATTAAACTTTCTGATCGACAACACTTTTGTGGTGTTTGGAGGAAAGGTCTTCCAGCAAATTGTCGGAATTCCAATGGGGACCAATTGTGCCCCACTCCTTGCCGACATTTTCCTTTACTCGTACGAAGCTGAATTCATTCAATCTCTGGTCTCTGAAGGGAAAAGATACTTAGCTTCTGACTTTAACTTCACTTACAGATACATAGACGATGTGTTGTCCATCAATAATCCATAATT
Source organism: Pinctada imbricata (assembly GCA_033119305.1). Taxonomy (NCBI): domain Eukaryota; kingdom Metazoa; phylum Mollusca; class Bivalvia; order Pterioida; family Pteriidae; genus Pinctada; species Pinctada imbricata. Next base: position 11,099,808 of record VSWD01000013.1, read on the forward strand.
CGCGGATTACCTGAGCAGTATCTATCCTTCGGAGCTTGAAGTCAAAGAAACCACAGAGACAAATAATTCAGCATCCTATTTGGACATAATGTTGTCCTACGACACTGATGGACACATGAACACCTCACTCTATGACAAACGTGACGACTTCAATTTCAGCATTACAAACTTTCCTTTTTCTGAGTAGCAACATCCCTTTATCGCCTGCTTATGGCGTGTTCATATCTCAGTTGATACGCTATGCCAGACCAAGTACCAAATATACGGATTTTGTTCTGAGAGCTAGGCGTCTTTCAGATAAGCTTCTCAGTCAGGGATATGTTTGTGACCGACTAACATCGTCACTGAGGAAGTTCTACGGTCGATATGGGGAACTCGTCATACACTATGATGTTCCACTCTCAAGAATGGTGGATGATATTCTGTCATAGACCATTTGAACCATCCAACCAAAGATTGTACTCTATATCTTCCAAAATGGAAGTAACCGGATGTGACAGTTCTACCGAATTGAAGCGACGGGTGTTGCATGCAAGCAGGAGATGCTTACTCTTCCTGGGCACCTGGTCTTACTCCCCTATCGGGAGTTCGCTTCTTTTCATATGGTGGAGGTTTTTGTTTGTTTGCTTTGGTTCCTGTTTTGTCCTGATTTTGTATGCCTTCGGTTTCTGATTTTTGAATTATCGATTTTTTGCTGTATACAGGGATATGGTCATTATCCATATTTGTCATGTGAACGATTCTTAGCGCCTTCTAGTGAACATTCATCCCAAAACTGTATGGTTTCTAGACTCTTACATGTCTAAGGCAAGACAAAGCATATATCATTGTTGTGCACGCTGTATAACTATTTCAGAATACCGTCATATTTGATCGTGCTTTTTGATATCGGTATATCGAAATATGTAACCATATCAATATCGGTTGATACGTTGGTGGAGATCCCCTCCCTTCTTTTATGGTATCCAGAAACGTAGTTTATCAGCTGACATTAATGTTGTGAATTCATCTATCACAATTTACATAATTCAGATAAGTGTCATATTTGATGGTATAATGTCCTGTAATAAATTCAGGTCTTAAGTGCGTAAAATGCCGGGAGAAATCAAACATTCATTATAATAATTGATACTGCCTCCAACTGTAATATCATTATTAATAATAATACCCAGCGTAAGTATGGTCAATCACTCTACTACTTGGTAGCAGTGCTTCAATACAGAGAGATCTTTCTACGTTTGCAGACATCCAATAACGATTTCAATTTCGTTCGATATGTAAGTAGAATCTTTCTTTAAATTCTCATTTTCTATGTTTTTGCCTCTGCTGGAGCGAGCTCAAGATCAATCACTCGAGACGTCTGGCCAACTGTCAGATAGGACAGAGAATCATGACTTATCTGACGAGATTTTAACAAGATCCGCCATTGTGGCATCGTCGCGGTTGGCAAGTGTGCAACGATGGTAAAGACGCTGGTACAAAACTGTACATTGGTCCAGAACCATGCCGAGTGTTTATTTAGGACTTTAGGATCATATCCTCGGTAAAACAGGCGACCGACTGTTTCCTTACATTTGAGGTTGAAGTTTGATCTACTTTTGATCTTTTTATTTTATTAGGCAACCGTAAAATGAAGAAAGTTAAATTTCCTATGGTAAATACTCTGATGCCGAGGTTGTCCCCAATTTTGAAAAAAAGGTTAAGAAAAGATATAATTGTAAAGTTTCCAAAAAGATAAGATTAAAGTGACTGTAGGTCAAAGGTTTCTCGAGATCCATATCTTTACAATTTTTCTATTTCTAGATTTTGTTCGAGACATATAGAGCTTTTAAATATAGTGGACAAAGTTAGGGATCATTCTCGTTCACAATGGTGTTGTGTAATTGTTCATCAAGGTGCTGGAGCTATAATAGGGACAATATTACAAAACGAAACCGGTCAAACAAAATGTTTGGTCATTGTTTTCATTTTTTATTTGGTAAAATGTATTTCATCATTTAACTTTAAATGATTGTTCAGTTCAATAATCCCTCATCTGAATGTTAATTTTTTCTCACTATTTTCCTTACGTTTTCAAATATTACAAGGGTTATGTTAGATTTTCGTTTACAGCGATGAGTTCAGTATGAATATAAAAATTTCAAAACAATATCATTGTGTACTTTGGATCATACATGCAATTTCTACAGATTAATTATGAATTAATCATTCCGTGTAGATTTTGAGTCAAAATTCTATTTTTCTGATATTTGCTTTTCACAGAGATTTATAGTAGATAGACACTTGGCATGAGTTGACTTTTTGTAGCCGAGAGCTGTACAAATAATGACACCTTACCGAATAGTTGAAGTTTATCTCAGTTATGACAATAGAACTATGTAGATAAAACAAAGTCCCTATCACAATGGTAATGCAATGCAAACTCTAACAAAGCTAGGCGTCTTTCAGATAAGCTTCTCAGGGATATGTTTGTGACCGACTGACATCGTCACTGAGGAAGTTCTACGGTCGATATGGGGAACTCGTCATACACTACACTGTCCCACTCTCCAGAATGGTGGATGATATTCTCTCATAGACCATTTGAACCATCCAACCAAAGACTGTACTCTATGTCTTCCGAAATGGAAGTAACCGGATGTGACAGTTCTACCGAATTGAAGCGGCGGGTGTTGCATGCAAGCAGGAGATGCTTACTCTTCCTGGGCACCTGGTCTCACTCCCATATCGGGAGTTCGCTTCTTTTCATGTGGTGGAGGGTTTTGTTTATTTGCTTTGGTTCCTGTTTTATCCTGATTTTGTATGCCTTCAGTTTCTGATTTTCTGAATTATCGATTTTGTGCTGTATACAGAGATATTGTCAATATCCATATTTGTCATGCAAGCAGGAGATGCTTACTTTTCCTGGTCTTCTGGTTCAGTCCTATATCGGGAGTTGGCTTCTTTTCATGTGATGGAGGTTTTTGTTTATTTGCTTTGGTTCCTGTTTTATCCTGATTTTGTATGCCTTCGGTTTCTGATTTTCTAAATTATCGATTTTGTGCTGTATACAGGGATATGGTCATTATCCATATAAATATCCTTAACTTTTCTTGCGCAGGGATATAAATGTTCATCAATGTGATATCATCGCCTGTTTTCTAGCAACATCTGTAGCTGCAGAGTATTTTCGCTACGAGAATCTCGATTCGATATTATTATCACTACTACATTATCGATAGCTTAAAGCACTTACGAAATTGTTATTCTATTTCGAATCGAAAAGTAATAGATATGAATACGAATTAGACGCGAATACTGGATGTTACTATATAAAAAGCGAAGTATTTACATGTACCATGTAGTAAAATGCATGTGAATGAGTTAGATAATGACTAATTTAGGCCATGATTGAGATGTTCCTTTTTTTAGATCAATTCATAGAAATCTATCTAATATTAGGACATTTCAAAATGCAGAAACACAGTAAAATAAGGCATGTAGTATCGCCAAAGACTTATGGTCAAGGAAATGATTGCAACCTAGTTGTTAAAATATTAATGTTATATCGTAAGTAACATGTAGTGCATCATGTGCGAATTTCAATTAAAATTTTTCATCAGTAATGCTCGAGGCCGACGGAGAGGCAATCATTATCATTTAATTTCTATTTTTGTTTCAAGAAATAAAAATTTAAATTGGCTAATTGTTGATACATCGAGCAAAAAGATTTCACCGAGGTCTATTTACAACATGTAAAGCTCTATTTTTAGAACCGGGGATTAACTCAAACACGAAACTGAAGTTGATGTTTGCTTAAAATTTCAAAGTTATTATGTTTTTCTACTGAATAAAAAAATAACTGTGCATGTAAGATTTTCTCAAACTGGTCCTTATTCTAAGGATAGGGAGAGATGATCGTTCGATGTTTAAATCATGACGGCTGCCATAATTTGTGTTTGTCTTGGGCGGCAGTTGTATCACTGCGCAGCCCCCTGAACTTACGAAATTAGTTCCAGGATTGATTGTTATTAGATCTAAGAAAACAGTCTGTTTTCCAGAAGTAGAGGATATAAAATGATAAGAAATGAATCTTTTTTTTTCTGTTGATGCATATATTATTGTTAACATGCCTTAGTATTTAGAAAAGCAAAAGAATACTTTATTTACAGGAAAAGCAAATATTGTGCAGTCCTGATCACCATCCTTGTTCTGATGACATTGCCATCTTGTCCTGAAGGAGACGTTTGTGAAAGCAATTGTATTCGTCGGTGTGTATCTACTTGTGCACGTCAAAGAATGGGGTGGGACTGTCCTGATATATGCCGAAAAAGAGAAAAGAGCTGCATTGAAAAATGTAGAGGGACTTGAATTGTGACCAGACGATCAAATCTGGAACGTGACGAGTAACTCCAAATGTCAAACCTAAGCAAATTATTGTACAATTATATGTAATTTGTTACTAGAAATAAAGTGAGCAACCTATGCTGTCGTTTACTTTAATTTATGCCTTTCCGATTGTGAGTTAGGAACTATACTGTTACTGTTACCAAATTACGCCGATGGAATCTCAATTTTGTTTAAATATTTTCGATATGACATACCGTTAACATGAAACATCTCCTTTATTAATGTTTGTGAGTGTATAAGCTTCACTTAAAGATGAGTGACGCTTAGTACACAAGAAAACAGACAAATGTTAACTTCAATTTTTATTTTTCAAAAATTATATATATACCTTGATGGCAGAAAGCTGATTGTACTTGAATTTTTTTTTGTAATGTATCAAAGACAAATATAATGATATATGTTTTTTTCAAACATGATAAAGGTTGAAGAAATAACATTAAGGATTGAAATATACATGTACAATCGGTGAATAGAAGTCAATGAATCATTTTCGGATTTTGTTAGAAAGCACAAAATGTCCGAGATAACCTCATTTGGTGTTGTTTTACATTATGACGTCACTGTTAAAAGATGCAATTTCATTGTGAACTAACAATGAAAAAGTGCACAAAAATTGTCTACCTCGAACATTTTTCGTCATCTTGTCAGCCATTATGAATTTCAGCAAGTGGCCTATTAAATAGTGAATTCCTAATTGAATTAAGATCAGGTGTCTACGGGAGTGTAAGCATCTCCAAATAATCTTTCATAAGGCATAGGGGATTGGTGTTATGCATCGTTATTTGTTGTTTGGACAATTTATTAAAATGCAAAGTCTTCTGGTGACACATAAGAGAAACCCCTCCCTATAAACAAACCTAAAGAAATAAGAAAACATTCAAAAAGATATCAGAACTGCATGACTTCGTATTTGACACCTCCACTGTATAAGCCGAAAAAAAAAAAGACAAAATAAAACAAGGAGGCTAGGTGGGGCACTTCTTAACGGCAGGCGACAAGGGTACTAAGAAACCAAGGATGGAAATTGAACGAAAATGTGGATAAGGTACGGTTTTAGGAAATGTATGTGCATAAAAGCCTATTTACTAGCTTATTTTAAAAGCTTATTTAATTATAAAAATGTTATTTATCCACAAGAATTGATTTTAAGCAACGCAAACGTTTCAAACACAGAAACACCATTTTTGGACCTAAATATCAAAATTGTTAATAGAGAGATCCATACAAGTGTATATGATAAAAGAGATAATTTTGGATTTAACATAGTAAATTTCCCCTGGCTCGACGGTGATGTTCCTAGATTACCGTCCTATTGTATCTATATTTCACAGCTCATCCGGTATGCTAGAGCATGTACTTATGTTTTGGATTTTCATAGTAGAAATTTACAAATTACCAAGAAACTTTTAGGACAAGGTTTTCGCTTTCACAAACTAGTAAAGACTTTCTGGAAATTTTACAAAAATTATTGTCAACTTCTTCTGAAATTCGGACCAATACACGCAACAGAGTATATTACTTTGGATATTTCACAACCTGCATTTTATTGTGACATTATTAACAAGATAAGAAGGATCAAAGGTAGACAACATCACTATCGAAAATGCGTCAGAATCATCAATCGCCTTTATACCGTGGGTATGATCCTAATGTCACCAGACGGACACTAGGCTTGGTACTTGACAAATCTACAGTGACTGTCTTGTACTAGCGCATTCTTAAAACTCGCACTCTGTCTGACTGTGACGACTGGACTCCATGACGGGACCTGTCCAAATCTCTTTAGAGAAGACAGGGCCCCGACCACCTGTCCTCTCTGAATGTCAGTCGGACTCCTCGGGTGATAACATACATTAGCTCGCTACATCCGGCAGAGCACGGATTGTTTTACGTAGGCCCTCTTTTTATATCCATTTACATTTTCATCTGTGTTGCTTGGGCCCCTGCGTTTTGCGGTCTTGTTTGTGTGTGGTCATCTGACAGTGAGGAGGTTGTTTTATACCACAATTGTACGTTCTTCCAGACCTCTGGGTAATCGGAAAAATGGGAGGGTTGTGCGCACGTAATTCAGGATAACTATACCTTCTGCTATTTCCGTGGCAGATGGCCGTCCTAAGTCGGCACCGGTTGCCCATAGGTCTCGTTGGTTTATGTGTAGTCCTTTGTGTTTGATGTTTCTGTGTTGTGCGTTGACGTTCCTTGTCGCTTGCGCGTCTCTTCTTGTGCTTGTCTGCTTTGTGTTTTTGCATGGGGTGTTTTGGGGTTTTGCTCTGGGTGCTACAGCCTGTTGTTGTTGGAGATCCCCTCCTTTGATTTACGGTAAATATATCCAAATGTTAAACGTCTTTAAATTCAATAGCATCATTTAAAACCTGATAAATTTACAGCATGGACCAGACATGCACGTTTCGGGTACTAAACCCTCGTCAGTGATCATCAGTCTAAACAATGAAAAATGGCCAAAAGGTATGAAAACTATTATGTCCAAAAATATACCAAAAGACGTAGCAGAATGGGTGGGATATGATGCCACAGGACCTACGTTTTAGAAATTTCAAGAAATTTGTAACAGAAAATTTCAAATGCGTTGAAAAGACAGACGATCAACAGAAGTTGATCGAACTTGGCTACATGTGCCCTTGGGGACTCTTGGTCCACCAGCAGTGACACTTACCAAGTAGTTCAGTACTTTTAAATATGTCGTGCTAAACAAATCGTCTGTAACCAATTGCCCCTTCTACGGTACATGTGGTATGCATAAGTGGATATAGGCTACTTTGCTTCCCTCACAATTTCAAAAGAACTTTTAGTTTAACTGTTATAAGCGATATTATGCTTACGAACGTATTCCGACGAGTTGGCGGACTGGTCTGTTGTTAAAAGATTGGGCGCAAATCTCTCACTGAAACTGGTATCAAATAATTTGCTTAGCATTTAACTACTGATTAGGTACATTTATAATTCGATTATTGCATAAATTATACCAATTTATTAGCTTTACATACATAAAGTTTGGTCCATGGACACCATCCTTTTCAGTAAAGGATGTTTCTTATAGTTTTTACATACAGGTCTTGAAAATCAAATAAAACATGTCAAGATCTAATATTGCTTTAAAATAATCTACCGTTGATACCAAGTGGCATTTTGTGCAGTATCTATCTCGATATATTCCGTAAATCCGGAGAAACAAAAGAAAATGTAAATGCCGCATGTCCGATTTTTCATTGAAAAACGTGATGTTAAGTTTACGGACGGAGCATCGTGCAATGACACAATTTTGTGATGACATGAAATATACCTTTACATACAATAAGGGTCCTTGAAAATTGTTTGACTGCTTTATATATCGCGAACACCTGTTTACAAATGGTGTAGATCATTTTTGGAACACCTCTGATGGTTGAAAAGTCAGCGGAAATACGTGCAACAGTAATTGTTGGTGACGGAATAAAGGTGCAAACGATAGAGGAATAGCTTGAGTCCAGAAAAGCGACTGCGAGGGGGTAAAACTTATATATATAAAAGTTTTTATTGAAGTTTTTGGCCAATGGTCCCGCGAGAAGTGACAGAAAAAGAAAAAAAATACACTAAAATAACGTGTACTCGTTGTTTGATTAAGGATGAAAGGAGGGGATCTCTAACAACACTCGGTTGCAGTACCAAAAGCAAAACTCCAATACACCCAATACAAAAACACAGAACAGACATTCACAGAAAGAGACGCAAAAGGGACAAGGAACACCAATGGATTAAAGAAGATCCTGACGATATCCTAAGCAGCACTCACAATAGAGCATAAAATTGAGCATCGACGGACCCCTGGCAAGCTATAGTTTAGACCATGTGTCCGGGATGAGTAAGCATCCCCTGTTGGCTAGCCGCACTCACCGTCGATGTTCACGCACGAAAATGAAACATTATATAATAAAATACATGCACTATCTGAGGTTATGTCCATATAGAAAGTGCTATGGCGACAATTTCAGGGAACAATATTCAAAACACTTACTGTCATGCCCCACGCGGGGAACTTTTTTACGAGCTCCACAAGGCAGAGAGCATACGTGTAACAGAAATGAGTTCAAAAAGATCCTGACGATTTCACATCATTGAAACATGAAACAAAAAATACCACAGATAAGCCAACGAGAACAATGGGTAACCGGTGCCGACTCAGGACGGTCATCTGCCATGCAAGTAACAGACGGTGTGGTTATCTTGGATTACATGCGCACAACCCTCCCACTGTTCCTATTACACAGATGTCTCGAAGAATGTACAATGGTGGCGTAAAATAACCTTATCATTGTTAGATGACCACACACAAACAAAACCACAAAACGCAAAGTGGATCCGTGTATCACCTTTGCCAGTACAGCCAATCTAGCTTTCCGCCATAACTTCACGCCCAGTGAAACTGTAGCCATCTTACCCCCGGAAGGATACTCACACGAGCGGAAGTACTCCATCAAAGCTTCGAGATGGATGGTTGAGATGGATTGCCCACGAGTTTAACCATGGCATCCGCCATGCCAGGAACGGAGGAGAGATAAAGACAGCTCACCTGTCCATCGACGGCTACATCATGAACATGCAGACCGTCTACGAGTTCTATGACTGTTTCTGGCACGGGTGCCTCGAATGCTACCCCAACATGAAATTGGAATATTTCTGATTTCAAAGAAGGATGGTGTACGATGGCCCGTGCGTAATCTCCATCGTTGATCCCGTTATCGTCTTTAAAATCGTCCCCAAAATATTTATGATCTTGGGCAGTACTTCGGGAAATTCTGTTGGTGTGATGTCTTTACTCATATCCTTGAACTGGACTGTGTACTTCTTCCCCATGGTCCTGAATATACGAGACTGATAGGCCTTGTTGAATTTGACCTTGACCTTGCTCGAGAAACATAGTACAGGTGTCATTGATTACCTTGTATGTTCAAGGACATATGCAAATTAGATATTAGAAATTGGAAAGTTCTAGAACAATGCTTTGAGTATTGAGTATATATTTCACAAACATTTTCAAAGCCAGTCATTCATGATTTATGCTTCATAAGGGACACAACTAACTAAAGATGATTTAACCAACTTTGAATTCCAATACCAAACGGCAATGTACAGCAAGAAAACAGAATGGACGACATCCATACCAATTGTCAACGCATGACTTCCATGATGGAAGTTGTACAGACATCCATTTCCAAGATGCAAGCCCATATCTATACATTGATGGATAACAAAAGAAATGCAGACGAAGGAGACGAACCGCCTTAGAAGAAAGCCAGATACATATGCTACAATTAATTGTAATGCAAGGGGATGCTTTTCTACCGAATGTCCTCAGCCATCATAGAAGCAGAACGATATTTGCCACAAGTGTCAAATGATGGGACACTTGGCCAGAGACTGTCCAATATATCAGGAATACAACACGTATCAAAACAACCATGGACCTAACAACTATGGACCCAACTACATACCAAACAACCCCATCACCTTTTATGGAGCGAACAGATTTTCTGATTTTTTGTAATAATCCCAAAAAATTTCCGTCTTGCTCCGTTCGCTGATAAATAAAGCATTTCTGTATTTGATTTCTCTTTTGTTTATTAAATGACTGAATTTAACAGAATAGATACTTTATATCTTCATATCTTCTTGGTCGCTATTCCCCGACTCCATTTATTGTTTGAAAATTGAAACAAAAGAGTAAACATAAACAAGAAATTTACGCTATGCACGAGGAAAAGTCCATGCTAAGCACATAACATAGCAGTGGAGGATTCAAGGGGGGGGACATAGGGGGAGTGCGTCCCAATCATAGGTAAAACGATAATTTTCCATATAAAAACAGTAAATATTTGTAAATATGAACTACCTGTCAGATAATTTCAGTCATGAAAATGTGTCCGAAAAGGCTTAAATTCTATAGCTTTCGGGGAGCTGGACCCGCTTGGGACCTAGACGGTCCCCAGACATCTCGCCATTTCTACGCCCACTCAAAAGCTGGATCCGCCATTGCATAGGGTTTTTCTCTTTTTCTTTGCTTGCTTGTTATATTTTCTGTGAACAATATTCTTTATAGCTATACTGTGACGCAGCCCTCTTTTTGAATTCCTTGAGCTGAAATTCATTTCTCGATGTTTTGACAGGAATCTTTTATTAGACTTTGGCATATTAAACGTCTTTTATTAGTCTTTCACTGTATAAATCATGTACATACGACGTCTTCGTCTCCGTTGAACACTTAGCAAAAATCCATAGTTTTTATAAAGTTTGCAAAAAAGTTTGCAAAAATCTTAATCGAAGTATTGTTGTGGGTCATGTATTATTTTAGTTTTACTTTATGTGTAGGTACACATGTACTTAGTCATGTTATTTAATGATTTCATAATAATTCTTTCTAGATTTTACGATGTCATTTTTATCTCATTAGAGAATATTCCAGTATGTTCTTTGTTACATCATTATCATCACATGACTGTGATTTCTGGAATTTACTCTATTGTTAATCATTTGTAATGAGTCATTGTTCTAGAAGCTTCTGGTTAATTCATTGTTATTAAGTATAAATACCTCTGAGGAACTGTGTTGAGGGGGCATTCGTACACATTCGTAGACACGATTCATTCATCTATTCTGATATACTGGGACACTTTATTTGTTGAGACTTTAATTCATTTAACAACGTTTGGACACCGATCTTTCGAGAACGTTTGTGATTACAGGAAACCAAACATTCGATAGACTTTGTGGACCGTAACGGACACTTTGATCCAGACATTGTATTGTAAGTTGTAATCATTGTAAATATATATATTTTGTACATAATTAAACTTGTAAATTTATATTCTGTCTTTGTCTGATTTTTGCTGGCGTTTTGGGGTATTCTGACCCATAACAGAATTGGGGGCTCGTCCGGGATCGTAATCTCTGCATATTTGCATTTTTACGTAAAGTTCGTTTTTTGAAAAAAGGAAAATTCTCAAAACTTTTGCCAGCAGAAATCAATCATGGTATTTTCGGTCACTGAATTTTTGAAATCGCCGACTGTAGATGAGTTCGAATCACTGAAAAAAGATGATTTGATTGGTTTAGGTCTTCACTTGAAGTTAGATGTAAAATCTTCTATGAGAAAACAAGAAATTAGAAATATTGTGGCTAAAAAGCTTTTAGCTGAGGAAATCTTTTCGTCATACGATTTTCCTGTTGAACCTGTTTCAAGCGAAAACAAAATGTCAAAATATGAGTTTGAATTAGAGAAAATGAAAATACAATTACAATTTGAAAAAGAAGAAAAAGAAAGGCAATTTGAAAAAGAAGAAAAAGAAAGACAATTTGAACGAGAGAAACAGGAACGTATGCACGAGAGAGAACTCCAGTTTGAACTAGAAAAGTTAAAGCTAGAGAAAAGCGTTAAGGAAAATCCTGTTCCTTCGCCTGTCAAGTCTGAATTCGACGCCGCCAAAAACATCAGATTAGTACCAAAATTTCAAGAAAAGTCTGTGGACAAATATTTTCCACATTTTGAGAAAATCGCGGCCAATCTGAAGTGGCCACGTGATTTTTGGCCAACTTTGTTACAAAGCGTACTTATTGGCAAAGCGGCTGAAGTGTACTCGGCGCTCAGTATTGCTGAGAGTTCAGACTATGACAAGGTCAAGGACACGATTTTGAGAGCATATCAGTTAGTACCTGAGGCGTACAGACAAAAGTTTAGAAAGTACAAAAAGTTTGAAAATCAAACATGTTGAATTTGCTCGAGAAAAAGAAGATTTATTTGATCAGTGGTTTCGATCTAAGAAAATTCCCAATTCATTTGACAATTTGCGTCAGATCATTCTGATAGAAGAGTTCAAAGAGTGTGTACATCAAGATTTAAAAACTCATTTGGAAGACAAAAATGTTAAAACTCTCGAAGAAGCCGCTGTTTTGTCTGACACGTATGCTCTCACTCATAAGAAAAATTTTGTGTCAAAAACTCAATCTAGCGATAGTGTTAAAACGTCAGATTTTCCAAAGAAAAATTTACAAGAGTCTCAGTCGTCCATTAGTTCCCAGTCACCATCTCAAGGTGGTTCTACGTCCGGACCTAGGTCCGAGCGTTCTGAGGCATCCCCAGGGGTGGGGTCGCTTCCTACATGCAATTATTGTAAGAAAAAAGGTCATGTTATTGGTGAGTGTTTGAAGCTTAAGAAGAAAAAAGAACTTAAGTCACAGGCCTGTGCGTCTGTTAGAAATGATAGGAAAGCCTTAGATTCGATTTGTTCTGACACTCCTGAGATTCAGGGTTCTAAGTCCAGTTCTGATGATTTTGTGGAGGATCATTATAAGCCCTTTTTGTCACAGGGATTTGTTTCACTCAGTGATTCTAGCGAAGCGTTGCCTGTTCAGATTTTGAGAGATACTGGTGCTGCCCAGACTTTATTGTTAGAGGGTTCATTGCCTTTGTCTGAGCACACTTTTACTGGTAGGTCAGTTTTATTACAGGGTGTGGAGCTAGGCGTCATTGATGTTCCCCTTCATAAAATTTATTTGAAGTCAGACTTAATTACTGGACCTGTTATCGTAGGTGTTCGACCTACTCTTCCCGTTCAAGGCGTTTCCTTGTTGCTTGGCAACGATTTAGCTGGCGGCAAAGTTGTAGCCGATCCGATTGTTTGTGAGAAAATCACGTCCGATGTCGTGTCCGATGATGAAGACGACGACTTGTACCCAGCCTGTGCAGTTACCAGGGCGATGGCCAGGAACAGACTTAAAGAGGCTGAGAGTACTTCTGCACTTAACGAGGACCATCCCTCCAAAAGTATAGACCTTTCTGACACATTCATGTCTACCATTGATGACAACGTACCTGAGACGTCAGTACCACTTCATGTTGACAAGTCTCCGACGGTACCTGGTGATGATTACCATCCGCCATTAGACAGAGATACAGATGCCCTAAGCCGTGAGCAGCTCCTCTCCGAGCAAACTAAAGATCCGGAGATCATCCGACTAAGCAAGAGGGCCCTTCCCCGAGAAGAAGCGGACAAAGTCGGAGAGTGCTTCTACACACAAGATGGCATCCTTATGCGGAAATGGAGACCACCCGATGCACCCCCTAATGAAGTGTGGCGGGTCGTTCACCAGATAGTGGTTCCAGTAGCGTATCGCGGGGACATCATGAGTTTAGCTCACGACACACCCATGGCAGGTCATTTAGGTGTCAATAAGACTTATAATAGGATTTTAAGTCACTTTTACTGGCCTAAGTTGAGAAAAGATGTGTCTGAGTTTTGTAAGTCTTGTCATAGTTGTCAGATGGTAGGTAAACCCAATCAAGTTATACCACCTGCTCCCCTCCAACCCATTCCAGCCTTTGGGGAACCTTTTAGTATGGTGTTAGTTGATTGTGTAGGTCCTTTGCCTAGGACTAGGTCAGGGAATCGGAACTTACTGACAATTATGTGTACTTCGACTAGGTTTCCTGAAGCCATACCTCTTAGGAATATTAAGACAAAGACCATAGTTAAGGCCCTTACAAAGTTTTTCAGTTTCGTAGGTGCTCCCAAGGCTATTCAGTCAGATCAGGGTTCAAATTTTATGTCAGGATTGTTTCAGCAGGTTATGCATGAGCTAGGTATCAGGCAGTATAAGTCTTCTGCGTACCATCCGGAGTCCCAGGGGGCACTTGAACGCTTTCATCAAACCCTTAAAACTATGATAAAAACATATTGTCACCAGTATGGAAAAGACTGGGATGAAGGGGTTCACCTCGTGTTGTTTGCGGCACGAGAAGCGGTTCAGGAGTCCCTGGGGTTCAGTCCCTTTGAGCTAGTTTTTGGGCATACGGTCAGGGGGCCATTGAAGTTATTGAAAGAAAAATGGTTGACTGAGACTAGCGATTTGAATCTCTTAGACTACGTGTCTTATTTCAAAGAGAAATTACATAATGCTTGCAAATTAGCTCAAGAAAATCTCAAAACATCACAAATGAAAATGAAAACATGGTATGACAAAGATGCTAGAAACAGAGTTTTTAAACCAGGCGATAAAGTTCTTGTCTTTTTGCCTATCCCTGGTCATCCTTTGCAAGCTAGATATTTCGGTCCTTATGAGATTGAGAGTAAAATTAGTGATGTTAACTATGCGGTTAAGACACCAGGTCGGCGAAAAGAAAAAAGAGTGTGTCATGTTAACATGTTGAAAGAGTATTTTGATAGAAGTGACCGAAATTCTGTAAAACCAGTTTCCACTTTGGCCAATTGAAATACATTAGAAAATTGTGTTGAACCTGAATGTAATGAAGAGACTGTCGAAAAAGACTTTGCTCAAAGTGTCCGTTTGAAAAATTCTGAAATTCTAACAAATCCGGAAGTGAAACTCGGACATTTGACCGTGCATCAAAAAGAGGAAGTGCACCAATTAATGCGGGAATATACGACCATCTTTCCGGACGTTCCAAAAAAGACGAATGCATCTCATCATGACGTCATTGTAGGTGATGCGTCACCTATCAAACAGCATCCCTATCGGTTAAACCCGATAAAACTTCAATACATGCGGAAAGAAATTCAATACATGCTTGAAAATGACATTATTGAACCCAGCAATAGTGATTGGAGTTCCCCATGTATTCTTGTTCCGAAGCCAGACGGAACTTACCGATTGTGTACGGACTTTAGAAAAGTCAATTCAGTCACCAAAACTGACTCTTATCCGATCCCACGAATCGATGACTGTATAGATAAAATTGGCAGTGCAAAATTTGTCAGTAAATTTGACTTGCTTAAAGGCTATTGGCAGGTCCCGCTTACCGAGAGAGCCAGAGAAATATCGGCATTTGCGACTCCAGATGGGCTATACCAATATAAAGTAATGCCCTTTGGTATGAAAAACGCACCAGCCACATTCCAGAGGATGATTCATTCGCTCCTAAATCATCTCGAAGGATGCGAGGCGTACATCGATGACGTCATCATCTACAGCGACACCTGGGATGATCATCTCCGAATCATGCGTACTTTCTTCGACATACTGGCGAAAGCAAACCTCACAGTGAACCTTGCGAAAAGTGAATTTTGTCATGCGACTGTAGAATATTTGGGTCACAAAGTAGGTCAAGGTTTTGTTACTCCTATCATGGCCAAGGTGGAAGCTATTTCAAAGTTCCCGATTCCTACCAATAAGAAAGAGATAATGAGATTCTTGGGAATGGCAGGATTTTACAGAAAGTTTTGTCCAAATTTCTCGTCAGTTGTTGGTCCACTTACCAATCTGTTACAAAAGAGAGTGAATTTTGCATGGACCAATGACTGTGACGAATCTTTTAAGAAAATCAAATGTGTTCTTATGAATAGTCCTGTCCTGTCAGCTCCAAATTTTGATAAGCAATTTAAGCTTACTGTTGATGCCAGTGACGTAGCAATCGGGGCTGCTTTGTTTCAAGAAAATGATGATGGTGTTGATAGAGTTGTTTGTTATTTTTCAAAGAAATTGACAAAATGTCAAAAGAATTACTCTACTATTGAAAAAGAGTGTCTTGCATTATTGTTAGCTTTACAACATTTTGATGTTTATTTGAATGTTACTTTACATGTAAACGTCTTCAAATTGAATAGCATCATTTAAGAACAGATAAATTGGCAACGTGGACCAGACATGCACGTTTCGGGTACTTAACCCTCGTCAGTGATCCTCAAATCTAAACAATGTAATATGCCAAAAAAGTATGAAAGTTACTATGTCGAAAAAGCGTATCGAAAGACGTAGCAGGATGGGTGGGATATGATGCTACAGGAACCACTTTTTAGAAATTTCAAGAAATTTTGATAACAGAAATTTAAAATGCGTTGAAGAAAAGATCAACCGAAATTGATCGAACTTGGCTACATGTGCCCTCGGGGACTCCTGGTCCACCAGCAGTGACACTCACCAAGTGGTATAAATGTAAACGTCTTCAAAATGAATAGCATCATTTAAGAACAGACTTTTATTAAGAATTTTAGAATTCTAAGAATTTTATCCCATTCTTGTGAATACTGACCACAACCCTCTCACATTTTTGCACAAAATGTCAAACAAGAATCAAAGACTTACAAGGTGGAGTTTATTGTTGCAAGAGTACGATATCATTATTAACCATATCAAGGGCAAAGACAATGTGATTGCAAATGCACTATCGAGAGTTTCATGAGTGATTTTTGCAGTATTTACCACCTAAGTTTTCATTGACATTCAAACTTTTTTTAAGGGGGGAGGTGTTGTGGGTCATGTATTATTTTAGTTTTACTTTATGTGTAGGTACACATGTACTTAGTCATGTTATTTAATGATTTCATAATAATTCTTTCTAGATTTTACTATGTCATGTTTATCTCATTAGAGAATATTCCAGTATGTTCTTTGTTACATGTACATCATTATCATCACATGACTGTGATTTCTGGAATTTACTCTATTGTTAATCATTTGTAATGAGTCATTGTTCTAGAAGCTTCTGGTTAATTCATTGTTATTAAGTATAAATACCTCTAAGGAACTGTGTTGAGGGGGCATTCGTACACATTCGTAGACACGATTCATTCATCTATTCTGATATACTGGGACACTTTATTTGTTGAGACTTTAATCCATTTAACAACGTTTGGACACCGATCTTTCGAGAACGTTTGTGATTGCAGGAAACCAAACATTCGATAGACTTTGTGGACCGTAACGGACACTTTGATCCGGACATTGTATTGTAAGTTGTAATCATTGTAAATATATATATTTTGTACATAATTAAACTTGTAAATTTATATTCTGTCTTTGTCTGATTTTTGCTGGCGTTTTGGGGTATTCTGACCCATAACAGTATGCATTCTACATATTTTAGGGAATAAAGACATCATTTCTTTAACATTTCGATCGGAAATAGGTCAGTAAATGGGTACATAGTGTAGGTTTTAGCGAATACGACGTATTGCTTTATTTCCAAGCAATTTACACAATGGACTCTGACTAATACGGCATTGCCCTTTCTTCGAGTATTCGAGAACAATTTTCGTATTGAGCCAATTTTTAAACAAACTTTACAACAGGAATACATATTTGTCTAAATAAAAATGAATACGATTCTATGATAAATACGTTATCTATTGAAAGGTTTCGACGCTATGACGTCATCATGGACATGCAAGCTACTTTTATCGCTTTGTAGTGCTCTTATATTAACACCGACCTATCTATTTTTATATATCAACTGAAAGATCAAGAGTTAAATATTTCTTTCGTCATACCTAGAAAAAAAGTTTGAAACCCCGTTGAAGTGAATGTTTGAGGTAAAAAATCATAACTTTACAAATAATATCATTATTTTACATTGAATTGATAAGGATGCTACTTCTCTAGCATAAAGTGATTTTCTTTCAAATATTTGGGTTTTATTGAAGAAGAGTGTCTTCTTTTCATTTCAAATGTCAAAAATCATCCATTAACATTATATCCTCAATTATTGGTGTTTTTCTGGAAATGGGTGATTTCTGTTTTAAAATAGCAACAAAAATTCCTGTAATCTATTTTTATCTTTATCTTGAAAATTTCAACACCGACCTTTGTATTTTGATATGTAGAATTAAAGTATGAATAGTGTTCTTCATATACGGCCCAATCTTATAAAAAGTTAAATACTCCTTATTATATGAGTCACCATCCTTAATACGCTCATGTTTTAACATCACCCCCTTTTCACACGATTTGTCAACTGTGAAGTAAAAAATAAGTAACTGTGCGATTAATTTTGCATGACAATATTCTTCAACAATTTCGTTGATTTTATGAGTGAATATTATCCTATAATTATTTAGCTGTAAATGTTTACATATATTCTTTTTTTTCAGTACGCGTAGGTCATTCAAATTGTTTGACTGGTATTGAACAATTTGCAGTGCTAATATTTAACGAGAAATCGACAACTGCTATCATATTTGTAAATGTAATTATACATTTTTAAAACTTGCCATAATATCGATTTTCCATATTTATTCAAAAACTAAGCTCGATATATCGAATCCTGACATCATCCCATTTGGTCAATATCTTCGTCCAACACACTGTCCAAACATTTATTTGATATATTCATTTCAAATGCATTCCCAGTATTGATTACATTAGATGTTGGTATATAATCAGATAATAAAAACCATAACTACCAATCGAAATACTTGTTCTTTCAATGAAGGTCTCATATTTACAATAACAATCTGTGATGTCAACAACGTTTGTTTTTTTTTAAACATACATTCATATGCATCCTTTTTAGTTCCTTTAGCATGACATGCACTTAAAATACAGACGAAGTAGATGTGCGACTTTTCGATTTCTGAAATCAATTTTAAGTCGCTTTTTGTTCATGATAAGCGTTGATTCAAACGTGTTCCTCTCCAAGCATTTACAAAAATGTATAACAAGATACAAAGTTAGCCGAAACTAAGTAGATCTTGTTTCTTATATTTGACAAATGAATGCAGTATTTGCTTCACATTCACTGTCCCATCAGAAATGAACGATGATTTAAGATACAAACATGTGTTATGTGTGTAGGTGTTAGGTTATTGAGAATCAGTGGCCCAGGGGAGGTACGAAATCTCAGAACCATCATCGAAGTACAAAATCCCGAATGTTCTCTGCTCTGTACCTTAAAACATCACATCACAAGCATCACTGAAGAGGATTTACTATGCGAAACAAGTGTCTGGTGCATTGAAATTCGTTTAAAATTATCTTCAAGATGGTAGAGAGTCTAAACACATCCGTATCATTAAATTTCTTGTCTTCATTCGATGCACATAATTCTACACAATGAATGTTTATTCAAATAAATATATCCTTAAATCAAACCTTGTTTCACGATTAAGTCCATTTCTTCCGACTTGGTGTCGACAGTATCAGCCGTCCAATTTCTACTCTTAAGTAAACATGTTTAGGTGCCTCTGTTATAGAAGAATTTTTCACAGCTGTTATGTCCTATACATTGCATGCCATATTTGATATTATGAATTATGGCAAAGCCATTGTGAGGACGCAGATGAAATTATAATTTCAATAAATTTTCACTATAAATCAATTCTTTAATTAATAACAAATAGAATACGTCATACAATATGTCTTCTTGTTATTCCTTTCCAGCATCATCTTTAGCATATGCTTAAAATTCGTCTTACATTTCTTTCTTGAAATCCAGAATCATCTACAGGAGAGGGGATAAAATTATAGACAACTTGTGGATTGAGAGCATGCAAATAATTAGTAAATGCGGGGAAACCATTCTCAATGTCCGCTTGATGTCACAAAACAATTAAACATGAAATATTAATGCTTAATTTTGAAACATACGAATGAAAGATGAGAGGAGATCACGTGGTGTCGTCTTAAAACAGATCTGTTTATACAGTGTATGTCCTTGGACATTGACGAAAAACAACGAAAATAGAGCTTGGGCAAGAAAAATGTGGGCACAGACTATCATTTAATAATAAACAAAAGAGTTCAAAATTTAAAAAAAGTATAGTTTTCTACAGTGGCAGATTGAGGGTTGCAGAGGCGGCGTTCCCAGGGCACTGACCCAAAATTTTCAAAAAAAAAAACATGTATATTTGGCCACTTTCAGTAAAAATCGGTAAAATTCCCTTTTGACCCACCGGCAAAGGAGGCGCGGGATCACCCCACTGTTCTAAATTATTTAAATTCTATATTGAAACATTTATCTTGATTAGCCATTCAATTAAACTTTAAAAAAAATTTCAGCGGGTGATAAAATATCAGTAGTCCTATCAGGAATATGAGAAGTATAAAGTGTAGTGAAGCTATTGTCTTTTGCAGCCCCCCCTTTGCACCAACCCCCTTTTCTTTCATCTTAAAATTAATATTTAAAATGTAGAAGAGAGTGAAAGCCTCACGCTTCACGCCGATTAAATTGGCGATGTGGGAAATTACGTAATTTACCACCGTTTTGGAACCAATAGGTTTAACATAGAATTCAATGGAAAAAAAAAAGATTTTCATATATATATACACGTGTTACCTTGATGAGGACTTCTACCGCGCCTGCGGCATGGACTGCGTCCTCTACAACGCCTCAGAAATGTTTCATGTAAAAGCGAACTATATTTGTAACGTGCCTCTTTTTTTGTCCTCTTGATAAAAGTCTCACTTGTATATTCAATTGCTACAGCTACTTTCCAAAATATGAAATAAATTGCGATATGATAAAGCAATCTAATTGCCTTAAAGTTTATGATTGTTTATATCCTTGATTATGTAAGGTGTGTCAAGGAGAAAGAATTAAACAGATTTATATATTGTTTTGTGTGAACCTTTGTAAATATTTAGTTACTATGCAAATTTACTAATGTCCAACAAACTCGGTTTCTGGGACCTTGATCACTACCTAGTATTTACCTTAAGTATTTAATCATGTTTAAATCGTCAATTGCTATAAAAATATAAATAATTCACTTTAGATTATTGACTTTAAAGATATTTTTCATGAAAAAGAAAAAAATAGGCATTGGTTCTCATAAAATAATTGTATTGCTATGTGATGAACATATGAACATATTTCTTACTAGTAATCAAACCGATATACCTCACCATTGTGTCAATTGTATTTATATCATGTATCACCTTCATTTTATTAATTTTTTTTAGATTAGAATGACAATTGAAAAAATGACAATTTTGCTGGATCCAAGATCCAGATGTCAATCCAACTCGTCTGCTTACCTTGATATGCGTCATGGTTTTCTTTTTCCTGTCGTTCATTGGTTAAAAAACCGTGTAGTTCCTGTTTATTTATTATTGTCTTAGTGTTCGGCAGAATTCTGCTTTTAAACCTCGCTTCAGTTTCTGTTCTAGACTCTGAGGTCAATAATTGGGGTATATTATTGATTTGTATAGATTATCTACGACATATACAATTGAATGGATTCGTATATTTATTTCATTGTCAAAATATTGACTTATGGATACTGAAATATTGCACATTATTAAATATTGAGCCTCGAAATATAAGCTATCGAGCATTGAAGTTCATGAACAATTGAACTGAACTTATACATTCAAGAAATAAGAAAAATGAACTTACTAAGCATTTGCTTTGTCATTGAATTTATTTTGATAAAGGTCTTATACTTACAATGACAATGTATCATGTCAACAAGTTTTTTTTCATGAAAACATGCATTCAAAATCAGCTAGTTCCTTGAGCGCATGACTTGCACTTCAGACCATGTAATGTGCAAATTTTGAAATTCAGAAATCGTTTTTGTTGAAAATTAGCGTGGATTCAAACATGGTCCTCTCCAAACATTAACAAGAATGTATAACAAGAAAATGTAGCCGAAACTTTATACAATGTATTTTGAAAAATCTTATATTTGACAAATGAATGCTGCATTTGCTTCACATGCGCCGTCCCACCAGAATAAGTACGGTGATTTAAGATACAAACAGTTATGTGTGTCGGTGTTAGGTTGCTGAGGGTCCGTTGCCCAGGGGAGATACGAAATCTCAGAACCATCATCGAAGTACCAAATCCCGGATGGTCTCTGCTCTGTCCCTTGAAACATCACGTGCTTTAAAGGGCTAGATGTAGGATGATTTTCTACAAGTAAAAGGTAATATAATTGGTACTATAGAACATATATATCAATACTGACATTAATACAATGCAACATTCCCTATATTCCTTAAGAATTACATATATTTTCGATGGATGGAATATTTACTATTTATAAATTCTAAAACATATGTAATTTTTTATCTTTTTGAACTTGATTAGTAATCATCGTAATCATGGAACATGAGCACTTAACTGATACATTTTTAAAACCTTACGCAAAAAGTTCGCAATGTCTAATCTTTCCACGTCATTCATTATTTTCAAGAGTTGTCCGCCTTCGTTTTGACATACTTCTTGCATCATGCTGTAATTTCTCATTGTTCCATTGGCATCATGGAAAATGATATTCAAACTGCTGTTTGAGAGAGAGATGGATGAATCCTGTGTGTACTCTGAAACACCAAAATAACACACAAATGCCAACATAAGTACAGTAGTATTATGGGTTGAATTTCTCACTCTTTCAGAACAATTGAAACAAAATAAATTGTTTAAGTTTTTCAAATTATTTTTTCCCAATATATCATTGTTTAAAAACAAACAGAACGCTACGTAAAAGAAACTTTTAATATGTATAAAAAAGGTAATAGTTGTCCGGAACCTCTTCCCACCAAAATCAAAATGCTTCTAGATTAGTCAATGAATCATAATTGGTTTCGTCCGTGCGTCCGTAAGAATACATAAATTTAGGAAGATAAAATGGACAGATGCGACTACTTTGTACAATAATCTGCATTTTAACCACAAAATTAATGGTGTTCTCCGGATTACGTGTGCACAACCCGCCTTCATACTTAGATACAGTAGGACAAATGTTTCCCTAACAAACAAACAAACAAAATCTTATCAAACATCACCATCTTAAGAGTATTATGCAGGGGCCCTAAGTAACACGAAGCCTACGTAAATTGATATAATAATAAAAGCAATGGTGATACGAAATTCAGTCTGTGCTCTACCACTGTTACGTAGTCTATTGTACATGTTGTAAGAGCATACTCATTTTCTAGAAATAAAAGTGTACAGAAAAGAAGGTGTAACAAAACATTCGTACATATACCATGTAAATCAAATTGTTATCACACATGTAGGTATCAATTAAGTTTCTACATTGCTTTTACGTCACATAAAGCGTCATTTTGTACGGGAAATCGTTTAATTAACCACAAAGATGAGTTTGTAAGGGAAATATGAGCACCCGATAAAAGTCGGTTTGTATGGTGATATATTGTTCGTTTAGTTACAGAAAAGGAATCTATCTCAAACATGTTCATGCATTTCATTTATTTTGTCGTTACTTATCGTGGTAAAATTAATTAAAGAATTTTTTTAAAGGATAACTTATGATTGTAATCCACAGTGCAAACTGAAAACACAACACTATCAACACAGTAGAAGAAGAAGAGAAAACATTTTTGTCGAAAAATTTGTCTAATTTAACCGTATATATTTTCCGGTCCCCTAAACAGAATAAAGGCCAGATTTGATTAGAATTTTTAAACAAATTATGCAATTGCGTAAAAGGCGTCCTGAAGTTATGAACTTTTTTTCTCGATCCTGATGAAATCATTTGACAACGACGAGTGTTCTTCGCATAGTGAACATATAAATCTACTTCTGCTACTTGTCATAATTCGCCGCAACAATGATCTTCACTAAATGTTCATTCAAATAAATATAACTAAAAACCAAACCTTGCTTGACGAAGTACGTCCATCCTACTTCCGAGTTGGTGTCGACGGTATCTGTCCAGATTCTACTCGTTAGTAAACATGTTTTGGTGTTTGTGTTGTAGAAGAATGATTCACAGTTGTTGTTGCTTACACATTGCATGCCACATTTGATATTACTTCTGAGAAAAGTTTCTTGTATAAGCGAACTATAGCTGTAAAGTGCTCCAAGTTCTGTTCTTTCGAGAAAAGTCTCACTTCTATATTCAATTCCTACAGCTTCTCTCCAAAATATGAAAGTGATTGCGATATGATAGAACAATCTAAATGACTTCATGGCTGTTTATATCCTTGTTAATGCCAGTTGTGTCAAGGAGAAAGAATTAAACGAATTTATATATTGTTTTGTGTGAACCTTTGTAAATATTAAGTTACTGTACAAATTTACTAATGTCCAACAAACTCGGTTTCTGAAACTGTGTTTATCTAAAGTATTTAATCATGTCAAATCCGTCGATTTCTATTAAAGATATATAAATAATTCACGTTTGATTATTGACACGACTTTTAAGATAGTATTCATGAAAAAGAAAATAGGCATTGGTTCTTATGAAATTGCTCTAATGCAATTTGAAGAACACATGGATGTGTTTATATTAGTATTCGAACCAATATAATTTACCATTTTGTAAATTGTATTAATATCATTTATTGTCTTCATATTTTTTTTTGTTAGAATGATAATACGTACTCCAATTCTTTACCTTATTGAAACAAATTTCAAATAAATTCTAATACAGCAGACAAGTGTTTCGGATACTAAATCTTCATCAGTTGTATATCGAATGTATGCGTTTTACAAAAGAAAATGCTCACAAATCAAACAATTTATCGATCAATTTCTGATTCGCCTATGAAATATTAAACGTCTTCAAATTCAATAAAAAATATCATCTGTATCAACTTATCTCACATGTTTTTTTTTAATATCTTCAAACGTAGCTTTCTAATTTTAAATATCCTTCTTTTCTGATTTCTGAATTCAAATGTATATGTTGTTTTTCTAATTGTATTTTCTTTCTTTCTCTCTCTGTCTTTACCTCATCTGAGCCATAGCCTCAAAGTGAGCTATTGTCATCCCGCTCGTCCGTCGTTGTAAATTTGTTCACATTTTCAACTTCTTCTCCAGAACCGCAGAACAGATTTTCATGAAACTTGGTAGGAATCAAGTACTAAGGGTCCCCTACAAGTGTTGTTTGTATTTCGTCCGGATCCGTCAAGTGGCGCCACCACAGGCAACAGTAGGTCACGGGGGTACCCTCCTTTGACAAACTTCTTCAAAACGAAAGCACGTATCGACAAACCGAAAGCATCAGGGTGATCTAGAGGTACATGTATGTTTTAAGAAGCATGTTGTTATTTTTTGTTCCCCTTCGTCGTCAAATTTTTGAGGCGTTTTAGACGTCTTTTCAGACTTTGTCAGAAATGTTCATTTTTTAACTTTCTCTTTGAATAACTCTATTGATGTGTAATTATGTATACTCATTTACTGCATATTTGTCACATTTTAATTGTTCAGTGGTTTGGTATTGACTTTGAGTGAATGACAAATATTGAAAATGACCATATCCCTGTATACAGCACAAATGACAAATATGGATAATGACGATATCACTGTATACAGCACAAAATTGATAATTCAGAAATTCAGAAACCGAAGTCAAACAAAATCAGGATAAAACAGGAACCAAAGCAAACAAACAAAATTATCCACCATATGAAAAGAAGCGAACTCCCGATATGGGAGTGAGACCAGGTGCCCAGGAAGAGTAAGCATCTTCTGCTTGCATGCAACACCCTCCGCTTCAATTCGGTAGAACTGTCACATCCGGTTACTTCCATTTCGGAAGCCATAGAGTATAATCTATGGTTGCATGGTTCAAATGGTCTATGGCAGAATATTATCCACCATTCTGGAGAGTGGAACATCATAGTGTATGACGAGTTCCCCATATCGACCGTAGAACTTCCTCAGTGACGATGTTCGTCGGTCACAAACATATCCCTGACTGAGAAGCTTATCTGAAAGACGCCTAGCTCTCAGAACAAAATCCGTATATTTGGTATTTGCTCTGGCATAGGGTATCAGCTGAGATATGAACACGCGATAAGCAGGCGATGAAGGGATGTTGCTACTCAGAAAAGGAAAGTTTGAAATGCTGAAATTGAAGTCGTCACGTATGTTATAGAGAGAGTGTTCAAGTGAATATCAGTGTCGTGGGACAACTTTATGTTCAAATACAAAATTATACAAATCATGAACATGTAGTGACCTACATAGTGCATTGGCCTTCCTCTTGAAAACATATTACATTTGTTGGCAATCACTACAAGCACGTTGTAGTGATCCCTATGGGTACATGCCTTAAATAAGCTCCTCTTGTTTCAGATTTATTTTAATACACATATCAATTCGAATGTATTCAAAATCTTCAAAAGCTAAAAAGACTTCATGATTTGAATATTTTCATTGATAAATCT
This sequence comes from Pinctada imbricata, assembly GCA_033119305.1. Lineage (NCBI taxonomy): Eukaryota > Metazoa > Mollusca > Bivalvia > Pterioida > Pteriidae > Pinctada > Pinctada imbricata. The sequence goes on from VSWD01000013.1 coordinate 11,126,064, forward strand.
ATGCACCTGGATGATATTCTGACTGTATGTATCGACAACCCCGTTTTGAAATTTGGAAAAAAAATATAAGTATAAAAATTATCCACCAGAATCAACACTTAGCAAGTTTTATTTAACAAATACAGAAGAACCCTTTATAGATTCATACAAGTGTGTATGAGGTTTGGATTTAACAAAGTTAAATTCCCCTGACTTGACGGCCATACGTTATCGTTATCTACATTTCAGAACTCATCCGGTACGTTAGAGTTTGTACTAATATTTTGGATTTTCATTGCAGAAATTATACCTGAAGAACTATTTAGGTCAAGGTTTCGCTTTCAAACTACTTAGAACTTTCTGTCTGGTCATCATACGGTATGGAGGTTATTTTACACCACAATTGTGCGTTCTTCGAGACCCCTTGGTAACCAGAAAAGGTGGTGAGATGTGCGCACGTTATCAGGATAACCACATCCTGCTATTGGCGTGACAGATGGTCGTCCTGAGTCGGCACCGATTGTCAAATGGTCTCATCGGTTTATGTGTCTTCTTTTGTGTTTAGTGTATCTACATGTTTGTCGTATTTGATGTTTTAGTCATCTTGCTCATCTTGCTGTGATTTTCTATTCTATGTTTTTCATGGGCTGTTTTGCTATGGGTGCTACAACCGAGTGTTGTTGGATATCCCCTCCTCTCCCTACTTGATTTTATAATTCAGGATATATGACGGTCACGAAGACTGGTTTCTTCACAGATAAGACTTATGATTGAATGAGTTGAAATGTTCACGGTCATATATCAAGTGATTCGCAAATGATTTGTTCAAAGGGAATACCCATCGATTAAACTAAGTTAATACTTTCTTGATATATATATAAATGTATTCTGATAAAAAATAGAGCTATATTCAAAGAAAACTTAAACAGAAAAATGTTCGTTCTTCACAACTGTGACATATTTTGATATGGTACGCGGACAGATTCAAAATTTTCTGTTTAAGTGTTCTCTGAATATACGTCTATCCTTAGTTTAGTTTAAACATATTTTATTTCCGAAAACGAAACGGGATCGGGCAAAAGTTTTAACAACATTACAAACGCATTCTCCCTACAAATGAATACAACAAGTATGTCATGAATGGCGGTATATACAATGATGATTATCTTTCGAAAAACACCAAACAAAATATGTAGGTATGTATATTTACAATGAAAAGGTGCCGATCCGAACAAAGCAGAAAGTGAATGAATGAATGAATGAATGAATGAATGAATGAATGAATGAATGAATGAAAGAATAAATGAATTAAATATACATAGGTATGTTTATTTACAATGAAAAAGTGCAGATCAGAACAAAGCAGAAAGTGAATGAATGAATGAATAAGTTTGAAAGAGGAAATGAAGAGAGAGAGAGAGTTAAGTGGTGAATCTTTTAGTGTCCTGAATGTATATCTGTGCTGAATGTATGATTTTCTCGTTTTCTCTATAGGTTTCCTCTAAATCACCAAATAGCAATTTTTGTAAAGTTATTGGAGCTAACTCTCTAAGTGATTGAAATAATTTTGTTCTCTGTTGTATGAAATTTTGACGTCTATCCTTGCCCAGAATACATGTAGATTACCACCATATCATTGATAATGACGGTGATATGATACGCCTAATACAAATTTATATTAAAGATTTAGACAATATTGACTTTGCAACATATTTTTGTGCGTATAACGTGGTATGCGTGCAACTTATGTTGCAACTTATATACCTCGTGCCTGACAAAATTAAGAATTCCTCTGTATATATAACACCTGACATAATATTGAAGCAAACTGAGCTGACCTGGGTGATTTCCAGACCTGTCATTTTTGTAAAAGGAGTACAACCACCTAGCTCAAAATCATATCCCTCCGTTCTGAATACATTTTGATATAACAACCTTTGAAAAGTTAATAGGATGTAATAAGATGTTAAAAGTGAGGTGATGAAACATATTTTAATTTCAGTACATGCGCCCATTAGTGAAATACTTTATTTTGGTAGTAAAAAAATAATTAGCACCTATCCGTATGACATAATACTCTCATAACAAAAATGCCAAACCCGGTCGGACGGCGAACTTGATCAATAGGCATTTTAGCCTAGTAAATAATTTTCAAACGGAGATATCCGCTCCTTCCTTTCAAATATGGCAGATAGTAGAGATTACAAGGTCAAGTGAGGGAAGATCTGCAGAACTATCAAAATTTCACTAAACGTTTCCAGTCATCAGCAATGAAATGTAACTGTGTAAATTAAAGAAAAAAGAAAAAGTTATCCTGTTTTGTTTTAGAAATGCTAGAAGCCTTTATGTCATTCAAATTCAAATGTCCATGTTTGACAATACATAATTCATGCTCATTATGCTTGGTTTACCATTTCCGGCACAAAAAAGGAGTATTTGCATTATATATTTGACCATTCGGCGTTTGAATGATTGACAACATACATGGCTCTTTCCTTAGAGAGGCCACATTAAAGATAGGATTTCAGAAACAAAAATTCAACCGTAATTACGCAAGCCCAAAATAAGATTATTTCTTCATTAAATACATTCTACATATGACGAAGATTTTGTATCAGAATTACAGAAATAGTCACAGAAACAGAAAGCTTGCCGTCCGTTAGCTGACTTTAAATATGATAAATTCTTGAGATAAAAAAATCGGAATATACACGATGCATTCTATTTTTGTAAGACCAATTGCATGTCTCCCGTGTTTTCTTTTTTCACTTCCGATCTTTTGAAGGATAAAATAAATTTCCGATAAATAATATGGACGAAAATACATTGTTACGATATGGAAGAAATGAGGGGATATCCAACAACACCCGGTTGCAGTACCAACAGCAAAACCCTTAAACACCCACTGCAAAGACATAAGGCAGACACGCACAGACAGAGACACAAACGGTCCAAGGAACGCCAAATCACATAGAAACCTCAAACACAAACGACTTCACATAAAGCAACGAGACCAATGGGCAACCGGTGCCGACTTAGGACGGCCATCTGTCAAGTCAGTAACAGACGGTGTGGTTATCCGATTACGTGCGCACAAACCTCTCTCTTCTCCAATTACCCAGAGATCACGAAGAACGTACAATTGTGGTGTTAACAACCACCTCACTGTTTGATTACCGCACAAACAAAACCGCAAAACGCAGGGGCCCAAGCAACACAGATGAATATGTAAATGGATGTAAAAAGAGGATTACATAATACAGTTCAGTCCATGCTCTGCCGCAAACTCACTGTGATAACCTCCCCTGTGACCATACAAACATACAGCATGACGCAGGGGCCCAATACGTTCAGTTCTCTGTCTATCTAGACTTTTAAGGTACGTCATTGCTTAAGAATTAGGACCATTCATGCGCATCTCCTGTTTTAGCACTCAATGAGTTTGAATTGTATAGCTACATGTATTTCAATTTATTATGATCAAAGTATCATTTCTGACTCTATTGAATATTTTAATCCATAACATACCTAAAAGCGCATAAGTTCGAAAATTTAATCTTAATTGAACGAAGAATCCGCAAGACAATGCTTCGCGGTAATTTCTATAAAACATGAGCTGGAGGTACTCCTTTAAACAGTTCGGATTACTCCTACCCATGACTTTAGTTAAGACGTAACAATATTATTGACTTAAACTGTTTTATAAGTTGGAGCTGATGGATAACAAAAAATTATATTTTTTTTAATTCCAAACAAATTAAGGCAAGTTTTACTGCGCTGACACTTTTTCAAAAACCACAAAATGGTACATTTTCGGACCGTTTGTACTCTCTTATTTCAACACGGACATATACTTTTTGTCCAATATTTTGAAAGTTCTTTCTCAGGAGCAAATTTTACTGTGTGTCTGGTAAATCGGTAATATTAAGAAACTCTGATGTTTTTACCCCAATATGATACTTGTAATGTTTGTGTAAAATCTATTAAGATCTATAAAAAGTTAAATGATCGGTACCTACGGTGAAGTTTTGTACAAAGTTTCTATTCTATTTTATTGTATATTACGAAGAAAACTAAAATTAAAATCAAATGAGTGCAGTTTAGCATGTAGTATTTTTGTTATAAATGTGTTTTCGGCGACAAATTTCCAGCATTTTATCTCCCAGTTTTCCAAATTGGCAAAAGTCTTCATCGCCATCACTGACCTATTAATTTTGTTCATCAAAATGATTTCATGCTGAAATTCCTTAGTTTAGAAATGACATGCATTTAACCGATCTGAAGAAAGAATCTTATGTTATGAAAATTTATCAATTTTAACTCTTAACAATTATGATTGTTGCAAGTATCTTGAGCACCTTGTTATGATAAGAATACGAGAAAGTACCGCAGTCGGAATTTATTTTCACCTTTAATGTATAATAGAAGTGATCATTTCGAAATAAAAGTGGACGGCTTTATAGAATGTACGTTTATACTGACAATGAACAATATATATATATTCTATAGATTGCAATGCCCATATTACTATCACATCCATTCTCTGAGAAACCTACTTGTTAATCCAAGAACAGTTTCATAGGCAGAGGTATCTATAATTGATTACGTTAGACGTTCCTTATTACTTAAGTGTAGATATTCACGTAATTTACTGCAAGTTTCTTCATTAAAGGCACTCTTCGTGCTCTTTATGTAGGTCGCATAATAAATAATTACGTAGTGGTAAAAGTCATTCTCAGGAAGAGAGGAATATGAAAAGTATGTAAATATGGAAGTAAAGAGAGCACCATTCTATTTTACACATATATTTGATGAATGATTTTCCGACACCACCTGACAGATTATAATCATCACAAGGTAGGATTATAACTTATTATGAAATTCATAAAAGAAAGGAGGGGATCTCCAACAACACCTTGTTGTAACACCTAGTCATAAAGACAGTTTAAGTGTACCTAAAATACCGCAATTAGGTTTCTTATTTTAATTATTTATTACATGTTCGTCCAAAGTATGTAAATGAAATAAATTGGAACATTGCTTTTTTCGGTCAGTTTTACAAAAATGACAAAATGAGTAAAATAAATCGTTCTTGGAATAAGTTTATAATTTAAAATTTAGCTTTCTTACGTTTCGTGTATTTCGAACGACCGCCCTTATCAATATATTTTGGGTGTAAAAAGTTGACCAATCAAATTGCTTTTTCATATATCTTTGTTTTGATACATCTTGAAATTTTTCCTTAGACTTGTCTTTGGAGGAAATTTCTAAACATTTTAATCAGGAAAATGGTGTAGTTATCCGGATAATATGCACTCCAGCTTTACGCATATGAGAAAATACGGATACCTCTCACGAGTAATACTTAGAATATATGCAGACACTTTTTGCAGTCGATGAGCATTACAGAAAATAAGTCATAGTCGCTCTAGATTAGAAAAGAATTGTTATAAGTATACATACCTATTAGTAGCAATGAATCTATTGAACTATTCCACTTTCTTCTGGATGGTATGAACACATGTTAATCGCAGAGAAGTCGAAATCTTAAAGGAAGTGTGCGGTCTTCTCTGACATTAAATGGCCCGTGATTGAGTCCCGACGATACTGTTGCTATACAAAATCCCTGAACAAAACTGTTTATTTATACAGCATAAGAAATAGCAGTGGAATTTATCTGGTTAAGAAAGAAAGAGATTTTTTAACAATTTCTATTTAAGTTCATATTACCTTTGACAATCTTCTTTAATTGTAATTGTTCCCTTTGTGTCCATCGATTTATTAACATTGAAATTATACGCACTGCCTCCACTTTTGCATGATCAACTGTGATTAAGGGAAGCCGTAAGTTATATCGACGATGAGACTTGGAAACAAAATTGTAAAAAGCTCGTGTTTCTAAAATTTGTGAACGTCTTATTTGTCCTTACTTTTTTTTCAATGGAATATTTTCTCATAGTGTTATGTCTATTTTTCTCGGGAGACTTCTCACATTTCAATGGGGTTGTTAATCATGTTTTGCGTGCTGTCGATTATCAATTGGTTGTATTATGCGATCTGCGGTCACTGCAATATCTAGAGATCTATTAAGCATGATCATCAAAAAGCTATCTAGAGGTTGATAGTTTATATGTTATTAACATAATTTTAAAATAGTATCTGGTCCATGCTGTAAATTTATCAGGTCTTAAATGATGCTATTGAATTTGAGGACGTTTAACATCTACCTCTTTGCTTTATTTAATGTCGTTGCATTGTTTTATCTTCCAGTACCAATGGATAAGTCCTTGGGTGTTGGTTTGATAAGTGGAATCGTGACAGCGGTTGTTTTTCTCTGGCTTTGTTTGGATTTTTGCCGTTTTAAAAGAGCAAGGATCTTAGCAAGGGAAGCTGATAAATTACTTTTCATTCAAATGGCCAAAGGGAGAGTGGGAATACCTTCAGCAACATACTTTAGCAAAGAGAACAAAATGAAAGCCGAGTCACAGAGGAAAACGGGAGGGTTCTTAAAACTTCTATCGCTTTTTACTGTTAAGCGTAACAATGCAGAAGCCAATGTGAATTCAAAGTCAACACGACTAACTGATAATAAAGATTCAGTCATAAATGAAATGACATCAGAAGACATCAAAAGTCGAGATTCCAAGAGTCAAGATGTTACTGCAAATGAAGACCAAGCAAAGATAAGTAGGGGCAAAGAAACCTTATTGAAAATGCACCCTGCGTTGGAAAAACTGAAGAGAAATAGTAAGAACAGTTTCAATGAAGTAATTGAAAAGAGGCGCAACTCGGATATAATTATTGGCCATAGTATGATCAAGAATAGTAATCTTGATCGCAATACATCGTCGTCGTCGTTACCATTACGGAATGATGATGCGGTACCGAAAAATCCAAAGAGTAATCCAAAGAGTAAACCTCTTCCGCCGATACGTTTGAAAAATAATCAACAAAGGGCGTAACGTACGATAAGAAGATACATAACGATTTTGCGTCTGCATTCTGATCTACATGTAACAGAAACAATGAACTTTAAAATGAAAAGCCTGATATAACAAGCGTTTAATGCAATATAGAGTTATAACATCTAGAACAGGTGTTGTACTTTCTAGGTTTATAAATGCAAGTATCACTTCTTGACAGTGCTTTGTTTTTGCACATAGTATCATATTAGTTCGTCAGTGAATTATAACGTGCATTGTTTATAAATGAAGTCGTAATTGTAAGAACACATTACTGGATGGACGACACCTTACCTTCTTTTATAAGAAGCCTAAGCCAGCACATTCTTATTACAACGTACACATTAAGTAAATTATATGACAAAGCATCATCGGGAATGGAAACATGACTTCTCTATTTATGTACAATTTCACCACAAAAATTATATCTGATCATGATTGTACAGCCAACTGTGCCTCATGTGTAATTCATGCGAATCTAAAACAAAGGAGGGGATTTCCAACAACACCTGGCTGTGGCACCCAATGCAAAAACACAGAGCAGACAAGCACAGAAAGAGACGCAAAAGGGACAAGGAACGTGAACGAAAACACAAAGGGCTACACATAAAGCAACTAAGACCAATGGGCAACCGGGCCGACTTAGGACGGCCATCTGCCATGGAAATAGCAGAAGATGTGGTTATCCTGGATTATTACTTTACACAGTTCACATTAAAGTTATGTGAAACGAGCACGAACATGAAATGAACACGATTTCATGTGAAGTCTCTGACATAAAGTTTCTGTAAATTCAATTTCGTATGTGATGTAAATTTATGTGACATATGTATTGTCTTTTCTTTTCGGCAACATTTATGTAAGATTTTGTGAGAATCTCTACAAGCGGATTTTAGGGATCCAAGTGGGTAGTCATTATGCGCCTCTTGTTGCAAGTTTATTTTTTTACACGTATAAAAATGAATGTACCCAAAATCTTCAAAAGCAAAGAAAACGTTATGATGTGAAATGTTTCATTGGTGCTTCTAGGTATCTGGATAATATTCTGATTTTCGACAATCCTGTTTCTGAAAAGTATCAAAATGATATTTATCCACAAGAATATACCCTAAACATGGCAAACTCTACAAACACAAAAACACAATTTTTGGACCTTAATATCAAAATTGTTAATGGAGAGATTCATAGAAGTTTGTATGACAAAGGCGATAATTTTGGATTCAACATAGACACTTTTGTATGGCTTGACGGTGATGTTTCTAGAGTACCGTCATACGATATCTACATTTCGCAGCTCATCCGGTATGCTAGAGCGTGTACTGATGTTTCGGATTTTCATAGTAGAAATTTAAAAGTTGCCAAGAAACTTTTATGTGAGGGTTTTCGCTTTCACAAACAAGTAAACACTTCCTGGAAATTTTACAAAATTTATCGTCAATTTCATTTGAGTTCGGATCCATACAAGCAACAGAGTAGATATTACCTTGGGTATTTCTCAACCTGGAGTTTATGGTTACATAATTAACAAAATAAAAGGGATCAGAGGTAGACAGAAGCATAATTGAAATTGTGTTAGAATCATCAAACGCTATTTCTACCATGGATATGATCCTAATGTCACCGGACGGACAATTGGCTTGTATTTTCTATAGCTACACACCAACAGTTTCATCTCAAATTAACAATTCCTGCAGTGTATTGATTTAAGTAATCTCTCACTACATCCACTTCCGTGCAAATGTTCTTCATCGGATTTCAACTACTCTCATTGTGGACACGTTATTATTGGTGACCTCAGTATACTCAAGGAAGACAAGTTGAGAGAATTGTTAAAAGGATCCAAAATACAGAGAAAGTATGTGATTTACATGGAACCAAAATAAGAGGGATCACATGATTTACATTGGACCAAAATAAGAGGGATCACATGATTTACATGGGACCAAAATAAGAGGGATAATAAAAGCCTCTTGTTTTGGTGGACCAAGAGTCCCCGAGGGCACATGTAGCCAAGTTCGATCAACTTCGGTTGATCGTCTGTCTCTTCAACGCATTCGAAATTTTCTGTTACAAAATTTCTTTAAATTTCTAAAACGTGGGTCCTGTAGCATCATATCCCACCCATTCTGCTACGTCTTTTGGTACATTTTTGGACAATCATAATATTTTTCATACTTTTTGGCCATATTACATTGTTTAGACTGAGGATCACTGACGAGGGTTTAGTACCCGAAACGTGCATGTCTGGTCCATGCTGTAAATTCATCAGGTTTTAAATGATGCTATTGAATTGAAAGACGTTTAACATCGTCACCCTTTTCGAATAAATAAAATCCATCAGAGGGCTACATTTATCTAGAATTTACCGATTTAAATAAACTGTGAATACCAGATTCGGATATGTCTAGCCTACACTTCTAACAATATAACAATAATCAAAACACATATCTTGTTTTGCCGACAGTCTAGCCGTAACACTGCTCAGGTGCTAGGCTAGAAGTGACCACTACCTATACCAGAAGCGCGAATAGCGCAATTGACATACTGCCATTCTCTTGACCAATCAAATTGTTATATCATTCCGCCAAGACAATAATTTCTACTTTACTTCGAACCGTAGAAATTTTCTAATCTTTAAAGACCCTGATGTTAACACAGAGCTTACCTACCTCCAGGAACATTATATCATCACACCAGCAGACAAAGCCTCAAATAACTACACATTTACTTGCAAAAAGTACTATTTCGACAGTCTTGTTAAAGAGTTGGGTTAAATTTGACACCTGGAAATCCCACTTATACCCTAATAAACCTTTCTGTCTCTAAAATAATAGATAACCACAAATCAGCTCTTGCTTCCACAAATCAGCTCTTGTTTCCTTTGACTTCGACACTAACAATTTAGATTTAGGTTTACCATACTTATAGAGCATACCTAAAGTGCATAAGAATACAAACAACGTTTCATCGCTGGTTCCCCAAAATGTTCTACTAAATCTGTATCGATCTTACTCACCAAAGTTTTATCTGAAATCAAATCTTGGCTTTAAAAATATTGCTCGACAGTATGTTCTCGCTGTGGTATCGACCTGATATGGATTTTAAAGAATTTAAAGGAACTTTTAGAACATCTGAAATCCACCCATTTTAGTAGAGTCCATTCGATCAAAGCCTTTGATTTTTCGACATTTTACACTACAATCCCACATTCTAAATTGAAAGAAAGACTCGCAAAAATTATAAGTAATGCGTTTTCAATTAAGAAAGGCAATGGTAAATACAAATGTATTGTTTTTAAAAATGACAAAACCTACTTTGTAAAAGAAAATTCCGATTTTGAAAATAAGTACACTGAAACAGATATTATTCAGATTTTAAACTTTCTGATCGACAACATTTTTGTGGTGTTTGGAGGAAAGGTCTATCAGCAAATTGTCGGAATTCCAATGGGGACCAATTGTGCCCCACTCCTTGGCAACATTTTTCTTTCTTCGTACGAAGCTGAATTTATTCAATATTTGATCTCTAAAGGGAAAAGATACTTAGCTTCTTACTTAAACACTTTACTTACAGATACATAGAAGACGTGTTGTCCATCAATAATCCTTCGGAGCTTGAAGTCAAAGAAACTACAGAGACAAATAATTCAGCATCCTATTTAGACATAATGTTGTCCAAAGACACTGATGGCCCAATGAACACCTCACTCTATGACACATATGACGACTTCAATTTTAGCATTACAAATTTCCTTTTCTGAGTAGCAACATCCCTTCATGCTTGCTTATGGCGTGTTCATATCTCAGTTGATACGCTATGTCAGAGCAAGTACCAATATACGGATTTTGTTTTGAGAGCTAGGCGTCTTTCAGATAAGCTTGTCTTTCAGATAAGCTTCTCAGTCAGGGATATTTTTGTGACCGACTAACATCGTCACTAAGGACGTCCGACAGTCGATATGGGGACCTCGTCATATACTATGATATCTCACTCTCCAGAATCGTGGATAATATTCTGTCATAGACCATTTGAAACATTCAACCAAAGATTGTACTCTATGTCTTCCGAAATGGAAGTAACCGGATGTGACAGTTTTACCGAATTGACGCGGCGGGTGTAGCATGCAAGCAGTTGATGCTTACTCTTTCTGGGCACCTGGTCTCATTCCATATCGGGAGTTAGCCTTCTTTTCATATAATTGAGGATTTTGTTTGTTTGATTTGGTTCCTGCTTTATCTTGATTTTGTGAATTATTTCTGAATTATCTATTTTGTGCTGTATACAGGGATATGGTCATTATTCATATTTGACATTGGTACTGGACCAATATTCAGTCTTGTACCAGCGCATTCTTAAGAATTGCACTCTGACTGACTGTGACGACAGAACTCGATAACAAGGTCTGTCCAAACCCTTTTAGAAAAGAAAGGACCAAGACAACATGTCCTCTCGGAATCTCCGTCGCACTCTTCGGATGTTCACATACATGAGCTCGCTACGGCTGTCAGAGCACGGACTGTTAGACCGAGAACAGTCCAAAATTTTATTCTTCAGATTCTGAAAAAATTGTATAATTATAAATTCTACCACTTTTCCAATGCCCTTGTCTCAGGCCAAAATACCAACTCAAGAATAAAATTTTGGCCTGTTCTCGGTCTATATTTTGTATGCCTTCTGGTTTTTATATCCATTTACATGTACATATCCATCTGGGTGTTTCTTGTATGCTTGCGTCATGCTGTCTGTTTGTATGACAAATATGGATAACGACCATATCCCTGTATACAGCACAAAATCGATAACTCAGAAGATCAGAAACCGAAGACATACAAAATCAGGATAAAACAGGAACCAAAGGAAACAAACAAAACCTCCACCACATGAAAAGAAATGAACTCCCGATATAACAACATACCGGGAAGCGAACTCCCGATATGTTCATCTTACGGTGAGGAGGTTAGTTTACACCCCGACTGTGCATTCTGTGTAATATCTGGATAATCGGAAAATTAAGTGGGAGGATTGTGCGCACGTAATCATGATAACTATACCGTCTGTAATGGTTTTTGTGGTCTATAGTGGTCTATTGTGTTTCATGTACCTATGGTGGAAATTGGTGTTTCTTGCCCCTTTCGCATATCTTCCTGTGGGTGTCTGCTCTGTTTTTTTTTAATCGGGTGTTTTTGGAGTTTTATTGTGGATGCTGCAACCGAGTGTTGTTGAATATCTCCTCCTTTCTTTTATGTGAAATCCATGTGAAATGTTTTCACATTGATTTAATGTAAAATTTATATGAATTTCACACGAATTTTCATGTGAAATTTACACGATTCTCATTTCCTTTGAATTTCATCTAAGGCACAATTGGCTGTGTAGATAAACAGAGTAAAAGATGTCGATAAAGAATAGATATATATATCTATTATTTTTACATTGGACAAGAAATTCAGGAACAAATATCAAAAGATATATGAAATGCAATAAATACGCAATGCATGCGTGCACGAGATACTTGTTGAACATGACTATAATTAAAGAGGGCGCTACTGAAATAATTTTTGGTGGTTCCGCTGGAAGCATCACTGAAGAGAATTTGGAAATTGGTTTGGAATTTTCTTCAAGATGGTATAGAGTTTGAACCCATCGACATTATTGTTATTAAGCAGGAGATTTCCTTGACACCTGAATTCATCTCAATTTAGGAATCATATTTGCTTCTTTGCAAAATCTTTTTTTATAATTTTGTTTTGTATTGTATTTTTACTGATGTCGTTTGTCCTTTGTTTTTATTTTTGGATTCTGAGTTCAGGTTGTGTGTTTGGCTTTCACTCACTAATTAACACTATTCTGGTGGATTGTAATAAAAAAAAATGACACAATTACTTAGGGCTGGGGCTTAATAAAGCATTATTAGGCGTCCATATATTTATTCTTATTAGTCTGTCAGCACAGGAGTAATGTATCCTTACGTGCCTGACCTATCATTTTCAGGGACGATGTGTTGTCCATCAATAATCCAAAATTCGCGGATTACCTGAGCAGTATCTATCCTTCGGAGCTTGAAGTCAAAGAAACTACAGAGACAAATAATTCAGCATCCTATTTGGACATAATGTTGTCCTACGACACTGATGGTCACATGAACACCTCACTCTATGACAAACGTGACGACTTCAATTTCAGCATTACGAACTTTCCTTTTCTGAGTAGCAACATCCCTTCATCGCCTGCTTATGGCGTGTTCATATCTCAGTTGATACGCTATGCCAGAGCAAGTACCAAATATACGGATTTTGTTCTGAGAGCTAGGCGTCTTTCAGATAAGCTTCTCAGTCAGGGATATGTTTGTGACCGACTAACATCGTCACTGAGGAAGTTCTACGGTCGATATGGGGAACTCGTCATACACTATGATGTCCCACTATCCAGAATGGTGGATGATATTCTGTCATAGACCATTTGAACCATCCAACCAAAGATTGTACTCTATATCTTCCAAAATGGAAGTAACCGGATGTGACAGTTCTACCGAATTGAAGCGACGGGTGTTGCATGCAAGCAGGAGATGCTTACTCTTCCTGGGCACCTGGTCTCACTCTCATATCGGGAGTTCGCTTCTTTTCATATGGTGGAGGTTTTTGTTTTTGTTTGCTTTGGTTCCTGTTTTGTCCTGATTTTGTATGCCTTCGGTTTCTGATTTTCTGTATTATCGATTTTGTACTGTAGACAGGGATATGGTCATTATCCATATTTGTCATCCATACAAAACATAAACTAATTATACGGGATAAGGAGATGTTAAGATAAGGCGTAAAATCTGAGCTGGAAAATTAAAATTTCGAAATGAAAACTTGAAATTTTTTTCGGTAAAAATGACAAGCAATCAGATCCGCATGTACATTTCTTTCAAAATAAGCATTTCTCCATATAAATCTATGGAAAACAAATTTTTTTTAATGAAATTGTTCCACTTCGGTTCAGATTCAGAATGGCACGTTCACCATAGATGAATGTTAATAAAACACATTTTCTTGCCCTTTGGAGTTCTGAACCGAAGGGGGGGGGGGGACACAATGTCCAACAGACAAAGAACGGAAAAGAATGGGAGGGATGATTATTTTAGAATTAGTCTTTAGAGCGGTAAAGTAAATTACAACTGCCACTATTTCGTGATATCATACATGTAATAATGTATTCAGAGTGTGTCAAATGTTGAAAATGAAATAAATGAGAAAGTTGCCTTTTTTCTACACTAGGTGTATTTTGCGTTTAAAAAATACACACGTGCATGATGACGGACCGTAATGAACCCTTTTCATTTTTCATTTCTGAATTATGGATTAAGCCTATTGTATTGATATACTACCTTCAAATTTAATTTCTTTTATCCAGTGTTGACATTGAAAGATACACATGCATACTAAACATCGAATTCGTATAAAATATTTCACTTGATATTTGACGTTTTCTCTTATCAGTACCCCTTATCACTTCAATATGTAATGATAACATCTTTTAATCTATTAAAATAAAATACCTACTTACCTACAGTATCTTCAAGTACATTGTTTTTCCCTAACCAATCTTTTCCTAAAATGGAAGGACAGCAGTTCGAGAAATTACGGAGAGATTTCCGGGCCAAATCAAGTCCATATCTGAATAGCTCCTACTGAAGTACCTTTGGTCTGCCAAAGAACAAATACGCAAATGCTTCTAGGGTAAACGTTACAAAGTATTAGATAAAACCTTAAGAAAAAAAAAAGAAAATGTGTAAAATCCAGACTTTAATGTGACAAATACATAATGAACGAGTACATAAAGTGTGTTCAAAGTACGTAAATGATACATATCCAAATGAATATGTAGCAAATGAACATTTCATTAAAAACAGGCCACTGGTATATAACTTTTTTTCAATGTCGTTGAATCAAGACAATGAGCAATGTACATTCCTTCTTTCTTTTCGAACAAAAGAAAAGAAATATTCTCTGAACATAGTTAAAATTATAAAGTTACAATGATAATGAAAAATGTCTTGTTTGGTCACCATTCATTTCAAGATGCATTAACATGATTAAAAAACAGAATCAGGAACTGTTAATATATTTTAGTACAATTCTTGTCCTGTTTTAGTAAATATAAGTTTGTATAACAATAACTTGTAGGTAGCAAACTAAGTATTTTATTTCTCACTGCCACGTATCAGTGGTCGGAGAGTTTAAGGTAGAGGATCCCACAGGTTTCAAGTTTGAAAAAGTTCAGTGGAGTTTATATAAAAAAATTAATCAGGTTGTGTATTCTTTCTCTTTCCAGAATCAATGAGAAAGTTATATGTATCCACCCAAAATTTTGATGTATAGCCATATAAAGTTACATATAAAGTTAACATCCTGGTCTATGGAAATTGTAAAGATGCTTTATTTCACCGGAAAAGATAATGAGAATATTTGAATGGTTTTCTTGCTTCGAAATGAAAAACTAAACTTCATTTCATACAGAAATTTGGGGGTATCCACGCTTGTTTGGAAAAAGATGGTAATTTTCAGAAAACAATGTAGAAAAAAATAACCATCACAAGTAACAGTTACCTTTCCGGAATCTTAGTGGTCTTTTTTCATTTGATGCATGTCTCATGTGCTTCTTCAATAATGAAATTAAACGTACACATATATCATCATCAATCTAAATTTTATTGCCACCGGTATCCCTAGTCCCTCCACATTGAAATATTTGGGACAAGCATAGTCAATTTTTCCCCTTCCTCTTTTTCTTCGATCAACGTTTCTGGATATGAATTGCCAATGGGAATCCTTGAATTTAATTAAAGTATGTAAAAAAATCACAGGCTTGCGATCGATCATCATTTTATTGCTTACATTTTCAAAGCAAAACAAAAATCACAATACATTTAAGAGGTACAAGAAAAATACCTCTTTACCTTGTGGTAATCATATTTTGCATTTGAGTTGTCCTATGTGAAAGAATGACAATTCAATGTCCATTTTCATACATTTTTCTCTCAGATACTAGTATTTTAAGTAATACTTAGCGTATAACACTATGAATTCAGCCTAAGGTTTTTTTTAATAACCCCCTTCCCCTCGCATCTAACAGTATTGCTTTGGGGTAACATCTAAATCAAGAATTGTGTAAACTTTATAATGCTTCGGTCTTCCCCTTGTAAAGGGTCCTTGTTTCAATAAGAGTATTGAGAAATATAATGTTAGTCTAATTTAGAAGTCAACTTATTTCTTTTCCATAATTTATAGTTAAATATCTTTTATTATCTATCGGTACATGAAATCATGGACGTATATGAAAATACGTCCCTGATAAAATGGTTTTAAAGAAAGTGGAAAAGGTCAAAACCTCATGGCCAAACCTTCTCGGGTCTGAACAAGTAAAGGCCGAAACCTCTAGCAACCATTTTTCTTACCTTCTTCGGACTGAAGAAGGATATAAAAAATAACTAATAAAAATATCGAAAAATCGAACACGGACACTCTGACCTTTTTGGAATTTGGGTCATAGGGGTTATCGATCTTACCTGAGGGATCCTCTACCTTAAACGAGTCATTTCGACTAAAAATCCATACAATTTATAAACGCAAAACTTCGAAATATAAATAATGTTACCCCTATTCTAAATAACTTGTTTTAATCATTCTTATGTCACCACAGCGTTGTTAAGGACGTGACGTCATCGTCGTTGAAGGCATAAAGTGCATGCTTAAATAGCCTCAAATTAAACTACGTCGACCAATTAAGTCGTGTTCATAAGAATAATCATTTTATTTTCTATAATACTTCCCGTCACGTTCTAAATTAACGCCCATTTTCTTCACACGAATGTTATTTTCGAATGATATTTTCTCATTTAAAATACCTATTATAGGTTACATCCATTTGTTGAAGTTAAAGTTTAACATTTTACTTTTTTAGACGTTCATCTCTACCAGAAACGGGAAGTGAAGATTTCCGTTTTGGAGGGGGAATGTCATAATCATTCTTCAAATCGCTTTGAATGATGCTGTTGCTTTTTTCAGCTATTTGATTATTCTTTCCTTCGCTGAAACAGAACTTTCTTGGTAATGTTACCCTTGTTACCTCAGAAATACACCTCACTTTTGGAGGGGGAATATCGTAGTCGTGGCAATTGTCCTTCCTCGTGACTTTATCTTCCTTATCGTCTACACTTTCTTTCATATCATCCCTCCCAGGATAAAGTAGAGTGACCTTCCTCATTTCTGTATCAATACTTGCTCCAAAATTATTGCAAGATTTTGAATTATCTCCCTCCAAATCATCATCCTCAAATATCGTTGATGAGCAGAAATCGTTTCTCTTGTTTGGGACAGATTTGCTTGAAATTTGATTGATTTCACGTTGTGAATCCTTCCACTCTCTTGGTCCGTGTACCAATATGTTGACTGAAGCAACGGTTATTTCTTTCCAGATCAATTTGAGGGTCACCTTGGATGTTGTTAAGGGCCTTTTTGTGTTTTTTCGGGACGTTGATATAATCGGGACAGTGCGCATCCTCCGAATCTGCGTCCTCTACAACAACTTGATACCCAAATCTGTCAGAGATTATTGTCAGTACTGAAACCTTTAAAAATGCGGTATATGAAATCAAATTGTTCATACATATTTAGCAAATATGGAGTACGAATTGAAACTTTATGCAGTCTTGATCAAAGGCATTGGGGTATGGATGAACCTTGGAAAAATTTAATATAATTATGCATATCGAAACTTAGAACTGAGATCATACCCTGATAATGTAGTTCTATGCTACCATTTATTTTGATACTATATATCCTATACAATCTGCTTCATTGTATGTCGTAGATGCTTTGTCGAGTCGTCAGCCATATCAATTCTATTATCACTGTTTCCATCGCTGGAGATAACCTCCCTACCTTTGCTTTGTTTGAATTTATTTTAAGAATACATATTAATTGTGTGGGTTTTTTTTTTTACTTTGATGCTCGGTTTTGTGTATGACTTCAAATGACTGATCAGTTCACCAATTCTGATCTTTTTTTATTATTATTTTCCACATCTTTCTATTTTCCACACTGTTCCCAAAATGTCCACAATCAAGGCCACAATTAGAAATTATACTAGACATTTTTCAAGTTGAAGTACTTCGGACTTCGCACTTTAGGGGTCATATTTAAGTAATCAGGTGCAATAAGAGAAGTAAAATCTAAACGCATAATAGACGAAATGACACTTGAGAGCTTTAAATATGTATATTAACACATTTAAATAAATATAATCTCGCACAAAGTATTCTAGATTAATTCGGACAACATCAACAATTTACGTTCGCGACATAGTCCCTCCAAAGTGCGGTGTCCGAAGTGCGAACATGAAAACTGTCTACTACCTAGTACTTCATTGTATAAAGTATGTGTTTATTTTTTCATTTTTTGTTCTTTTTGTAGCATTCTTCCTCTGTTGCAATAATGATATCTTAATGTGATATAGTGAATTAAAATCCAAAATATGTCTTATAGAGCTTATAAAGCAGTTCGCCTACCAATACCAGTTTTTAATATGACATTTGTAAGATATGTGCAAGTTTAATTAAACAGTTTCAAATCTGTCCACAAATGAGTTAAAGAAGATCCTGACGATAATCTCAACAGCATTTACAATAGAGCACCAAACTGAGCATCGACGGTACCCCTAGCAAGCTAGAGGTGGGACCAGGTTCCCGGAAGGAGTAAGCATCCCCTGTTGGCTAGCCGCAACCGCCGTCGATGTTCATGCACTGAAAATAAAAACAATATATAAAATGCAAGTTTGCGGTCTGCCTTTTGAGTTTGAGCATATTCTGTTTAAGTAACTCTGCTTTGAACGGGTGACTATTTTGTGTAATGAGTAATGATGACTGTTGATTACCAGGTCATTAATATATTACGATCTATGAATGAAAAGGGAAGTTCCTCGTTATGCACACTAAGTACACAAGACCCTATACTGATTCATTGATACAGAATCATATAATGCGAGACTAACCTCGACCTATGAATAACTGAAGTCAACCAAAGAGACAACAATGAGTTAAAGAAGATCCTGACGATAATCTCAACAGCACTCACAATAGAGCATAGAATTAAGCATCGACGGACCCCTAGCAAGCTAGAGGTGGGACCAGGTGCCCGGGAGGAGTAAGCATCCCCTGTTGGCTAGCCGCACCCGCCGTCGATGTTTAAGCACGAAAATGAATACAATATATAACATCCATGCACTGATTGACGTTATGTCTATATAGAAAGTGCTATGGCGACAATGTCAGGGAAAATATTCAAAACACTTACTGTCAAACCCCTCGCGGGGAACTTTTTTACGAGCTCCACAAGATACTTCAGCAATTGTCTTTGATATCAATTTACATTTATGTGTGTTAAAGTACGTATACATGTCTTGTTTGAAATAATACCTTCCAGTATATATGCTTTTTGTTTGCACATCAGTTGTACTTCCAGTATAATTGCCGCTAACATAACGGGTGAACTGCACCTTTGTTATTCTAAGCTGATGATCATAAAAAGTTTTCTCCGAGTGCACCGTTATCTTTTCAAAATTTTGTTTTGTCCCTCGTGCATCATTTAACGATGTGTCTGTATTGATTGTATGTTGATCCGTTAAGCGTACGTTTTGTTTTGAGTCTAGTTGTTTCGTTCTCTACTGTGGTAATTTCAGTTCTGATTAAGATCTCTTCCATCGAAGATTCACTATTATATACAAAATAATCGGCCCAAATTGTCACCATGTTCATAGTGGTCTTTGTCGGATTATGTTTTGAGCTTCTTATTACATCTTTTCGTGCATCTGTTTTGACTTGGATTTTTTTACCATTCAGTACGGATGTTGTTATCAGTCTTGCTTTCCCTTGTCGGTTTTTGTTTTCTGATCGTCTGGGATTTATTATCATATGGTATATTCTTTGGGTATCTTCTATATTCTTGATAAAACTGATGTCACGTGGTGCAGTGTAGACCATGTAGACAGTGTTGGCAAATTATCAAAATTTGCATGGATGTGTGATGTGAATTTATGTTTGAAAAAAAGTCAGGATCTATTTAAAAAAAAACAAACGGATAAACAAGTACGTAATTCAATTGCAACATGATATTTATTGGGACCAATGCTTGTCGTCAATGACATGTTTCCTGGGCGAAATGTAATTCCCCTAGTGTATGTGACAACAAATAATTTGAATATACAACAAGTAATATAGATTTTCCGCTATATGCTTGAATGTAGTATAATAACAATGTAGAATATTCGAAGGTCT
The DNA here is from genome assembly GCA_033119305.1 of Pinctada imbricata. Taxonomy (NCBI): domain Eukaryota; kingdom Metazoa; phylum Mollusca; class Bivalvia; order Pterioida; family Pteriidae; genus Pinctada; species Pinctada imbricata. Next base: position 11,146,317 of record VSWD01000013.1, read on the forward strand.
CTTAAATCGCATCCTCCTCGTGAACTATCAGTACAAGCATTAAATCAAAGAGACTAGTTTCGACACCTACGTGTTTAACTGGGTCTTCATCTAGATGAATAAAAACAGTTTTTCTCCATGGAAGAGATTCAGTTTTCATATTATCTTTATAGTTTCTTTTAAAATAATTTTGATTAAAGTTTATGGAAATATACTATTGCCAGACTTGTAAGAAACCTACTCGTTTAGGGTAATCTAATACAACGGCTGCGCTTTTCCATGTCTATTGGGATCTTATTTGTTCAGTGATATGCTTGATTGTGGTTGAATGGCTGATAACATTGCCAAACCAGACATTTTCCCCTGATATGTACATCGGTGTGTACATAAAAAATCATCGAATTAGACAAGAATTCATTGAACAGCTGCGAATGATTTTCCATGCAAATAGACACTCCTCTCTCCGGTCCAACTGGTCTCTCTTCGGAATATTAGTTGTTTCGGGGTTCGCAACTGTTCCAATAGAAATTCTATGGGTCTAGCCAACAAGGGATGCTTACTCCTCCCTGGCACTTGGTCCCAACTCTGGCTTACTAGGGGTCCGTCGGTACTCAATTTGGTGCTCTGTTGTGATTGCTGTTGAGATTATCGTCAGGATCTTCTTTAACTCTTCTAATGGTTTTCCTGGCCTTTGCGACCTAGAGACTTCTTTGATGCTTATAATTATAGAGCCATGTAATAGACAATATCATGTTAATCTTGAAAGTATAATATGTATAAAAACAACATATGAATACATGGAAAGTTGAATAACATAAGAGATATAAATATATATGCTAGGTACATGTATATATGGTGAACGAAAAGAAGAGAAAAGGCTAAATCAAAACGGAATAATAATACGTAGAATGGTGTATATATACGCAAAAGAATGTTCTTGAAAATAATAAGATAAATGATTATAATATTCAAAAATATAGATGAATTCAGTAAAATTAGAAAACCAGATAAAGAATAAAAAATATATTATACAGGAAAATTTATTCATCCACGTTAAAACTTTCTAGAATGATATGTGTACCGAAAACAAATGACAGAAACATTTTATTTACTGTTGGATGGGAAGTACGACTGAGAGCGAGGAAAAAATGCTGTAACAGATCTTTATAATAAGTAACCATTTCAAATGATCGCATTCGAAAATTTCTGTTATTAATTTTCTTGATATTTGTACAGCATCATATCCCACCCATTCTGCTACGTCTTTCGTTACAATTTTAGACATAGAAACTTTCACACCCTTTGCATACATAACATATTTTAGACTGAGGATCACCGGCGTAAGTTAAATAGCCGAAACGTGCATGTCTGGTCCAAGCTGCTAATTTATCTGTTCTTCAATGATGCTATTGAACTTGAAGACGTTTAACATTGATCATTTTACATGTTTTACCAGCAACACCTTTTGCAACGAACACTGTAGAATACACCTCAATGATGTACCAAGAAATATACATTAGACTTAACTACTTAAGAACAAAAAGTAAATAAACGAAAAATACAACTCTCGCACATAATAAACCAACAAAACAATCAAGCAAACGCTCAAAAGCATTCAACACAACACATAGAAAGCATATTTAACCTTGAAATGAGGCGTACAATATAAATATCTCTTTGGATAAAAGAAAAATGGACCCTCGACAACATTGAAGTATGCATCATTCAGATAATAGGCAAGTACTACTGACGAGAATTAAAATATCCGACACACCTGTCTTCTCAACAAAATTGGTACTATAGAACATATATTTCATTATTTACAATAGCATGTGCTTGTTAGACATTCCCCTTAGAAGTTGAAGAATAGTACACGTTGTTAAATTGTGGTTCTCCATATATCTAGTTTTCTGTCCTTTGCTACATTTGAAACGGAGATTTGTCGCTCAAGTGTTCCTCAAAGTCATTATAGGAACACTCTAGAATACTAGAGTCATTATAGGAAAACTCTAAAATACTAAAGTCATTATTGGATACTAAAGTCAACAAAAGATGGCGATAACTAGAAATTCACTCTTAATATATTATTCATTGTTTGGATTTTCTCTGTTTAATTTCGAGCATTACTAAATAGAGATTACTTGTTCAAATGAGCAAAGAGCATCGAAGTGAACCTATATTCAAGTACCACGTATTCACTGACATGGCGAAATATTTTTCGTTTCAGAAAACTAGCAATCTAGAGAAGTATATGGATATCTTGTAATCTTCTCTAGATTGTTAGTTTTCTGAAACGAAATATGTCTCATTTAGATCACACAAATTATCATTCAGAAACAAAAACCTCGAAATATACGAGAAAAAATATATCATTTTGTACGTGTTATAAACCTGTAGGTGTCAGGCATACGACAGATTGAAAAATAACAGTCAATCAAACAGAGTTGAAATGAAATATATTTATAACTTCTTTGTACTGTTCTGGAGTTTGGAGGTTAGTTTTAATACTAAAAACAGAAAGAAATGCAAATGAAATTTAAAAGGTTATGCTAGATTTTACCTTTGACATCTGGAATAAAACCTGAAATGAGTAACATTTCTTACCATTCTGATATAATGTCTCCAAATCTGATATAATACATATTAATAAGAATGTAGAATGCCGTTCTGCACTTGAACGGATCCGTGGATCAATTATTGAAAACTTATCATACCTTCACGTTCTTTTTTTCGGGGGGGGGGGGGGTATTATGATTCTACTCGACTTGAATGGAAATCATGGATTCAGAGGAGACAAAAGACAAAAGATTCATATACGGAAATTTGATGAATGAGAGCTTTTTCATTACTGAATCTATTTTTACTCATACGTTCACATGTATTTGTGACTTCAGTGTCTTTGTATTCTACGATTCTACTTTTACCAGGTGTTGGAGCAACCGTTCTTAGTTTGGGAGGAGGGATGTCATAGTCGCCATGTTTTCTTTTCTCACACACTTCACAATTCGATTCATCTTTCGTATTTTTACTTTCGTTCACACGGAAATTGACTGGTAAAGTTCCTCGTCTAATTTCGTCGCCAGATTTAACTTCGTTTTCCAACTGCATAATGGTGTAGTACGTCTGTCATTATCTGATATAATGCATATTAGAGAGTTGGAACCCTTCGACATTATTAATATAGACACTTATTTCACGTTGCAGTGTGGAGCAGTTAAAATCGTTCCCCGTGGCCTGATGTTTGTCAAGTGTATTAATTACTTCTTTCCAGCTCTGTCACCTAAAAGAAGCTTTGTTTTGGCCTTTTATCAATGAGACATAAAATATAATTTTATTTTTTTTTTTTTTTTTTGCTATTTCGGATACTAGCCATTCCACCGATAAATATCATCGAAATTAAAGGTGTTTAACATCTTAGCACCATCCCTCCAATGCTATTTTGAACAAAGATTTTATTTGGATATGCTACTGAATCGACCCTACAGGAAATTTGGAGCCGCGCGCTCTCTGTAATGTAAAAATCTAACTTCTAAAGATTAAAGAGGGCGCTACGGAAACCATTTATGGTGGCGCCGCCCAAAGCATCACTGATGAGAATTTAATATTCGAAACACGTGTCTGGTGCATGTAAATTGATTTGGAATTTTCTTCAAGAAGGTAGAGAGTTGGAACCCTTCGAAATTATTAATAAGAATGTAGAATGCCGACCTGCACTTGAAAGGATCGGTGGATCCGTGGATCAAGTATTGAAAACTTCTCATACCTTCACGTTCTTTTTTTTTTGGAGGGGGGTTTTATGATTCTACTCGACTTGAATGGAATTCATGGATTCAGAAGAGACAATAGACAAAACGAATGTATTGTTAGCGCTTCCATTAACATTTACATCATGATAAGTGTACCGTATAGACGTGTTTTGTGTCCAAATGTGTAACGAGCAGACCAACTGTCATTACACAATGCATCGTAAAAAAGTTAATCAAATCAACTAAAGGGAGCTTGTATCTTTGGTCCAAATCGGACAAAAATGTGCATAGATACCATATATTTTCTTTTCATATTATTACACATACAAAAGGTATTTCATATGAACTTAAGGTAGCTTGTACCTTTGGTCTAAAATCGGGCAAAATTGTGCACTTATTCCCTATATTTTCTTTTCATATTATTGCACATAAACGTACCTCAAATCAACTTAAGGTAGCTTGTACCTCTGGTCCAAAATCGGGGAAATTATGCATAGATACCCTTTATTATCTTTTCATATAATTATTTCACATGAAGTAAAGGTTATACAGATTTCAAATACATTTTTGGTTAAAAATGTTCCTACAATTTACATATAAAAAATGTGAAATTTCTTTTTAATTTTCCAAAGGGTGTGATGTTGACGTTGGGGTCATTCGAATTTATAGGTGTTGAAGCTATCCCTGCATCTAGAGTCTGTTTGAAAAGTATTTTATAAAAGATAAGAAGGACGAAAAAAGAAGAAGATGAAATCATAGGGAGAATATAAGCTCTTACAACCAGATGTAGTTATGTATTCTTCGAAATGAATACAGAGAAGATTTCTAAATAAACAGATGAGTTAAGCACATTAGTCAGCATCAAATTTGATAATTTCCAAATTGAATTCTATGCCCCTAGAATGAAAAGTATTTTACTATGTTACAATGCAGAATAAGGAAGGTTTTCATACAATGTTACAGTTATAAATATATGTATTTTTTCAAATTAAATTTTGTACAATGTATAACCATTGCATATATAAGTTAAGTCAAATCTACCGTTGACTTCCCGGAAGAAAATCACCTACATTTCACCCTTATCACTATCGTCATCTGTACTAGATTCATAGACGGAAATTTGATGAATGAGAGCTTTTTCATTACTGAATCTAACTTTACTCATACGTTCACATGTATTTGTGTCATCATTGTCTTTGTTTTCTTCGATTCTACTTTTACCAGGTGTTGGAGCAACCGTTCTTAGTTTGGGAGGTGGGACGTCATAGTCGCCATGTTTTCTTTTCTCACGCACTTCACAATTCGATTCATCTTTCGTATCTTTACTTTCGTTCACACGGAAATTGACTGGTAAAGTTCCTCGTCTAATTTCGTCGCCAAATTTAACTTCGTTTTTTAACTGCATAGAGGTGTAGTACCTGTTGAACCGTGATACGTCTGTCTCCAAATCTCGTTCGATGACGTCTGTTGAAACATCTGAGTTATCGTATTCGTTGCAAACATCTTGACAAGATACATGCTTTTTTATCTGTTGAATTTGTCTTAGTTTATCGGGTTGACCATATTTTGCCGGATTAAGGCATGAGTCCTGTGGTTTCAAATATAGATTTGAGTTCGACTGAATGTTTTGTGAGGATATGTCATCATCATTAGATTCCTCTATTATTTCTACATATCCAGTATATGAATCGTCCTTATTGTCCTCCGGTTCTTCAACAATCGAGTACCCAAACTTATCTACATTTGAAATGGCTCTTGCACCTTCATTGAATTGTAATAACGAAATGAAATATGAAATCAAAACCCTTTTCATACTAAAACATCGTTAATCTAAATATCTCTTATTTATGATGACATACTTCTGCCCCCTACATGCAAGATCATGTTTCTTGAAATTATGTCAACATGCAACTTAATTAGGGTACGATACGACTTAATTTCAATGATCACTAATTTCATGTTGGAATTTATAAGTTCCATGTTGACATACTAGCAATCATTTCACATGTTAGCACAATCACCCCATGTGTTAACGTAATTAGTTCACGTGTAAACAAAATCACCGTGCATGCTTTCATACTGACAAACGCTAGTTGCATATTGACATAATTAAGTCGCATGTTAACATAATTAAGTTACATGTTTTCACAATCATCTTGAATTTGTCAGTAGGATGGCATTTTATTATTTTTAAATAGTGAAAAAATTTCATGTAAGATGTTCAATCCTTTTATCTCCCATGTTGGCTAAAATATCTCGCATGTTGACATAACTATCGTGCATGTTGACATAACTCTATTGCATGATGATATCAATAGGTTACCAATCATAATACATGTAGTTATCTTGCATGTCGACATAAATATTTTGCATATTGGCATAATCATCTTACATATAGGGAGCAGAGATATGTCAAAATACATTTTGATATTTTGTTTTGAGAAAAGATCTTAGCAATACCAAGGCTAATTTATAACTTTCGATAGGCCTGTTAATCAGGGTACCAATTCCATTCCAATTTATCCTGGTTAATCACAGCTCTATTGTAGTGCTTATCCCTAGAGACGTTGTCATTTTATGTTAAATCATGTTGGTCATCTTCATTTTCTTTTCGGTTTCGGTAAACAATAACGCTATATTTGGATAATTTCCAAAAAAATGGGTCAACAATTTTGCACACATAGCCGAAATATATTTTTAACTGTCACATGTTATCTATCAGCTTTCCGAAATATTTAATTTCATATTGTCATGATTTAGCTTTAAATTCTTTGTCATTTTTTTTCTACTAAACTCCGCGTGAGATCGAAACTTATGACATTGTGATACCTTTTTCATTTTCTAAGTAAAACTTTACAAATTGATGAGCCGTTGCAGTAGGGCAATGCCAACTTAATCAATCCATGCCGTCGAGTTATATGAAAAGTTCATAGTTTTTGCAAACACTTCATAATTTGTCGACGAAAGAAACGTTATATCATAGATATTATTTTGCTTTTTCGAAAACTTGTCATTCTATGCAAAACCGAAATTAAGATAGGTTAACATCTTAGCACCATCCCTCCCATGCTATTTTGAACATAAATTCTATTTGGATATGCTACTGAATCGACCCTACAGGAAATTTCGAGCCGCGCAATCTCTGTAAAGTAAATGTACAAATCTAAGTTCAAAACATTAAAAGAGGGTGCTACTGAAATGAATTTTGGTGGCTCCGCTGGAGGCATAACTGATGAAAATTTAATATTCGAAACACGTGTCTGGAGCAGGAAAAATTGGTTTGGATTTTTCGTCATGAAGGTATAGAGTTTGAACACCTCCTTGTTATTTAGAAGTGTTTCTAAAACGATAGCCTTTTCAGATATGTAAACGATATGGACTTACTTATTATGCATTGTCCTACCGCAAGGTCTCATCTGTTTGGTGCAGTATCACTTAAACGATGAGAAAACAACCAAAAAACGTCATTAATAAATCACAACATCATACATTTCGGTCCAACACGGTGAAAAATAGGAAATAGAATAATTACATAATTATCATCAATAATTAAGCTCGTAAAAATTTTAATTTCATACTGTCATAGTTTAGATTAATTATATAAAACTTTGTCTACTCTCTTTTTTTTATATCAACAACACAATAATAACTGAACACAACAAAACGTATGTGCTCATTTTATATTCCGTGAGTTAATTAATAGAGAAAACTATCAAGTTTTACTTTGTAGTCCATCATACGGCAAAAAAAACTGAGGAAAAATTGACATCTATACTTGGTGGCTGAACGTTTTTTAAATATAATTGATAATTTTTCATTGAATTATCCTATAATAAGCATTGAATATTCAAGCTATATCTTACGTGGTTGCTCTTCCTTTGTCGCCATTTTTTCATACGAGTTTGGATTTGCACCTTTTCCTGACTCTCCTTTGCAAATGTCATCATTTTCATTCAGAATTGCTCTACGACGTCTGAAATAGGAGTGAAGCAAACCTTAGGGTGGTTTGATAGCACTTTACTGAGTAAGCAAATAAACATCAAAAGAGAACCCAACATTTATTCTGTCTCAATATCGAGAAGGTAAGGTGAAAATATGAGAATTTCATTTGGAACAGTTTCGAACCACAGAATGGACAATATGTCGATGTGAGACAAGGTACCCGGGGAAAGTCAGCGTCTCATTTTTAAATGCAAAATCTAACGCAACATTTCTATGAATACTTGTCAAATTCGGTGATTGTATCGATGTACGAGGGCTTTTCCGAAAATTCATGGACAGTGTAATTTAAGGAAAGATCTAGAACATTTGATAAAAACCAAGTTGATTTCTTTATTCTATAAACAATTGTGAATACATATGCGAATTTTCATTAAGATCGGTCCATAACAACCTTTCAAATTCCCTATTGAACAACGTAAGGTCATAGGTTACAGGGATCATGGCAAATAATATTTTTCATGATATAGAAAGTTTCATTGATCTCCAAGTATTTTTTATCATTTTATGAAGCAACGTAGCGTAGGGATGGGTTCATTTCAACGATTCAAAATTCCCTGCTCCGTAACCTCTATCCCTCATTTATAAAAATGACAATCACGTCATTTTTATAAATTATTTTTACGTGATATTTTTTGTTTCTTCATTGTGAATGTATCTCTTCATTTCTAGAAAATTTCATTCACATAACTCTTCAAATGTGATTTTTCGGGCACGTGTCCACGAATTTTTGGAACAGCCCTCGTATTATTGTCCATATCCACCAAATACAGCTTTTTTGTTGTTGTTGAAAGCCATTCAATTGCAATCCCCAAAGAAAAACAGATTTGTAAGAGAAAGAAATATAATCGTCTTTTTATGTTTTGATGCGTTCGATTGTTATGTTTAAAGATACTATAGACTTTTAAATGGTATTTCAAGGGATTCTTTAATTTTATTGCAGCATTGATAGTTTGTAAGAGTAGACATTTTAGGAACCCTTCTTGTTTAAAAAGAGAGGTGGAGATTTCCTACGTGTACATGTAGGTACCTGTATGATATTTTTACTATTGACAATCCTGTTTTAAAAAAGTATGTATAAGTGTTATTTATCCACAAGAATTGTTTCTAAACAAGGCAAACTTCTAGGTACCTCGAATTCTTGTTCCTAGGTACAAGAATTGATTCTGAACAAGGCACTTCTTGTACCTAGGTACAAGTATTGAATTTTAACAAGGCAAACTACTAGGTAACTTGATGATGTTCTTACTATCGACAATCATGTTTTTGAAAAGTACAAAAAATGTTATTTATCCACAAGAATTGATTCTAAGCATGGTAAATGCTACAAACAAAGAACCACCATTTTTGGACCTAAACATCAAAATTGGTAATGGAGCTCGAGAGATTCATACAAGTGTGTATGACAAAAGAGATGATTTTGGATTAAACATCATAAATTTTCCCTGGCTAGAAGATGATGTTCATAGATTTCCGTAATATGGTATCTACATTTCACAGCTCATCCGGTCTGCTAGAGCATGTACTGATGTTTTGAATTTTCATAGTAGAAATTTACAAATTACAAAGAAAGTGTTAGGACAAGGTTTTCGCTTTCACAAACTACTTAACACTTTCTGGAAATTTTTACAAAAATGATCGTCAACTTCTTTTGAAATTCGGACCAATATAGGCAACAGAGTATATTACTTTGGGTATTTCACAATCTGCATTTTATGGTGACATAATTAACAAGATAAGAAGGAGGGGAGTTATCGGTCCTAACCAAGGTAAGACGTGATTAACTCGGCTGAGAAAAAATTATCTGAAATAGTGTTAACAAAGTGCTTTTGTAAAGAATTTTTGTATATGTGACTCAAAGAAGTGTTTGAGAAACAAAATTCAACAAGAACTATTTAAAATTCGAAGGAGAAGGTAGATTTTGAGCGATCCGCATTAATGTAAACATCGTGAGTACTCAATCGGTCAGTGCATAAAGGTCGCACAGGTAACGATTCACCTGAGCGCTAAACGTCAACCAAGCAAATCGGGAAATATTGAAACATGGCAAATATCCTTGTTCCACCGGGAGTAAGGGAGTTTCTGCGTAGTAGAAATTTGAAGCTTACACAAGATGAAAATACGACTGTATCATACGCTAACATTGTCAACGAGCATAGCTATCCAGAGAATACGTATGACAAAGTTTTTCCACATGGTTATGGCAAAGCCAAACCAATCTTTTTAAGTGAGAAAGACGTATTTGGGGATAGAAATTTGGCATCCGTAACATGGTTAAAACATGAAGAGATATACGTCAGTTTAGGGGAAGTCATCTCTGCGGACCACATTAGCGGCATACAGAGGACAGGAAAGTACTGGAGGCTTTATGTGGATAACATTGAAGATCGGGCTACTCTACTTGCAGAGGGAATAAATCTGAGAGGTAAAAAACTTTTTCTTATTCCTGAAAACCCTAATACCCCCCGCTTTGACCCTGACTTAACAACTAAGCTACGTGTGTCGAACGTCCCGTTGTCGGCTGACGACGGACAAATTAAACGAGCAATAGAAGTAAAAGGGTGTAAAGTATTAGACATGTACCGAGAAAAGCTCAGAGTAAACAACAGACTTACAAATTGTGACAATGGTGACAGAGTTATCTATGTAGAAAAACTTGAAAATGATCTTCCAAAGTTTCTGAAAGTTGGAAAGTATAATGCTTCATTGTGGTATTACGGCCAGCCAAAGGAACTAAAGAAAAGCAAAACTGAATGTTTAAAATGTAAAGGAGAACACCTCACAAGAGAATGTGATGTAGGTTGGGTATGTGACTTCTGTGGAGATATAGGTCACAAACGAGATGAGTGTAAAGCTAATGAGGATGTTAGTAGTATTTCAGGTGAGAGTGAAAATGAGGATGATGACGATGATGATGCAGAAACTGCTACATGTTATCAGAGTAATGAAGGAGAAGGTGAGACAGATAATGCAGAGAAAACTGAAAGTGCTACAGGTACAAAGAGCAATGAAGGAAGTGGTGAGACAAAGGACAAGCAAGTGAGTAAAAATGAAAAGAAACAAGAAAAGGAGAAAAAAGACAAGAAAGGTAAAGTGGTGGCAAAGAATGGCAAGAACACTCCAGGTCCTATGGACCACTTTGTGAGAGCAGCCAAGGAACAACTGGATGCCACACCGGTAAGACAGAGAGATAGAAGTTTGTCCAAGAATCGTACGCCTCCCTCTCCGGAGAAAGGGAAAGATAGAAAGAAAAAGAAAGATGGTTAGATAAAAAATGAGGGACCTGAACTTTCTAACCCTTAATTGTCAAGGATTGAGGGATAAGAACAAACGTGCACGAACAATAGAATATCTTAAAAAACAAAAGATCGGAATTGCGCTCTTGCAAGAGACGCATTTCACATGTGATATAGAGAATCAAATTTATAATGAAATTTCAAATTCATATGTAGCATACCATGCTTTTGGAAAATCTAATAGCAAGGGAGTATCAATTTTGATTTCGAAAAATATTGATTACAATTTCATTGATTCAAAATTTGACACAGAAGGGAGATATGTTATTTTGAATTTGGAAATTGATGATAGCTTTTACACAATATGTAATTTATACGCACCAAATGACGACAAAGGAAGAAGTATATTTTTCAAAAAATTGACAAGGGAGGTAAGCGAGTTTAAACATGGACCCGTCATTGTTGGTGGTGACTTTAATGAAGTTCTAGAAAAGAATGATAGAATAAGTAGAAACGCGAATGTTAGAATAAGAAGGAGCGTAGGTCTAACTAAATTCATAAAAAACCTTGAAATTGATAGACGTATGGAAAGCCTTTAATAGAGTAAAACGACAGTTTACTTGGCGTAGGAAAAATCACAGTGAAGCAAGCAGGATAGACTTCATCATGGTAAGTGAAGAAGTATCAAATATGAAATGTTCTAATATTAGACCCGCGCAGATAAAATATACGGATCATATGGCAGTGTTTTTTAAACTTAACTTGGTAACTGACACAAAAGGTAAGGGGATATGGAAATTAAACAATAGTATATTGAACGATGAAAACTACATAAATATGATTGAAGATGTTATTCAAAATTTGGAAGTACAAAACAGATCTATGAACTTGAATCATTCAAAATTTTGGGATTACTGTAAGGTTTATATTAGAGACAAAACGATTGCATATTGCAGAAATAAATCGAATAAGACTAGAAATGAAACAGAACAATTAGAAAAGGAACTTTCAGATTTAAAATGTAACTCCCCTGAAAGTGGAAGAATTAAGGAAATTGAAAATAGATTGAATATTTTTTATGATGATAAAGCTAAAGGAGCACAAGTAAGAGCTAGGGTAAAATGGATTGAAGAAGGCGAAAGGAACACAAAATTCTTTTTAGGACTAGAAAAACAAAGACAATCGCAGAAAGTTATCACTCAGTTAAAAACAGAAAATGACTGCACAGTTACACAATCTGAAGAGATTTTATCAGTGATAGAAAAATACTATACTGCTTTATACCAATCAGAAAACATAGATTCAAAAACAATAGAAGAATATCTAAATGATTGTAGAGTGGAATCAAAATTAAATCAAGATGATATGTTACAATGCGAAGGGGAATTAACTTTAGAAGAGTGTGAATATGCTGTTAAAAATATGAAATCAAATAAAAGCCCAGGAAGTGACGGGCTAACCGCTGAATTCTACAAAACTTTTTGGAGCAAAATAAAACATCTTGTGGTGCACTCTTTAAATAATGCATATCAGAATGGAGAACTGAGTGACTCTCAAAAACTTGGTATTGTTTCATTAATTTTTAAAAAAGGGGATCCGAAAAGTTTGAACAATTGGAGACCTATTACTCTTTTGAACATTGATTATAAGATTGCAGCTCATGTTTTGGCAAACAGACTTAAATCTGTAATACATAAAATAATTGATACTGACCAGAATGGGTACATTAGAAACAGATTTATTGGTTTTAATATAAGGCAAATTCAGGACAAAATTGACTTTTCGGAAAAATTCAACATTGATTCATGCATGTTATTTTTAGATTTTAAAAAGGCATTTGATACTATTGAGTGGGATTTCATGATTAAAACATTACATAAATTTGGCTTCGGTAAATCATTCATTTCATGGGTGGAGACAATGTATAGGAACATAAAAGGTAGTGTGAAGAATAATAATTGGTTGACACCTAGCTATAGTATTTCAAGGGGCATCAGACAAGGGTGCCCTCTCTCATGTCTAATATTTGTTATTTCAGTGGAGATCTTAGCTTGTAAAATAAGAACAGATATAGATTTGAAAGGAATTGAAATTAAAAAGAATCATATTAAGCTTACACAACTTGCCGATGATATGACTTTATTCTTAAAATTTTCAGATATCAAAAGAGCCCTGAAAATAGTTGAAGAGTTTGGTAGTGTATCTGGTTTAAAACTAAATAAATCTAAAACAGAAGGCATATTTCTTGGAAGGAATAAAAACAGGGATAAGTATTATGAAGGTATTTCTTGGGTTGAATGTGTAAAATCACTTGGAATCTTCTTCGGAACAAATAAAAAGGTATGTCAGAACTTAAATTGGGAAGACAAAATTACATCAATAGATACACTAATGAAGAATTGGAAGAAAAGAAAGATTACACCACTTGGAAAATCAGTTGTTATAAATACGTTCATATTATCTAAAATAACTTTTTAGCTAGCGTTTACGTGATAACAAAAGAACAAATAAAACAATTAGAAAAAATCATTTACGAATTCATTTGGGATAGTCCAAAAGAAAAAGTTAAAAGAAATGTTATGATTGGAGATTTTACGAAAGGAGGTCTTAGAATAAGAGATATTGAGTCGCATATCTTATGTTTGAGATTATCTTGGTTGAAAAGACTGCATAGTAATGTCAGTGCAAATTGGAAAGTAATACCATTGCATTATTTCAACAAATTTGGATCAAATCTTCTGTTGTTCAAAATGAATAATGATGATAGTAAATATATTCCAAATTTTGAAGAAATACCATTATTTTACAGGCTATTATTAGAAGCATGGTTCAAAATAAAGGGATTTAAATCAAAATGTTCTGATACACATGAGATAAAACAAGAAATCATTTGGGGTAATAAAAATATCAGTTACAACGGAAAAGCGTTATTCTTCGAAAATTGGATGAAATCTGGTTTTATTTATGTTAATGACATCATAGGAGAAAATGGAATGATTGATGAAAAATTTATATATGAGAACTTGAAAGATAAAAGAAACTGGATGTCAGAATTACTTTTGCTGAAGAAGTCATTTCCAAAAGAATGGTTAGAGAAAATTAAAATGCACAATACCAATGTTAAAATTAACATTACAGATTTGCAACTTGTGAATCCTAAAACAAGCAGAACTAAGAAGTTCATCAACTTCAATAATAAAGAGCTGTATAATCTATTGATAGATAAGAAATTTTGCTACAGTTACTGTTTGGATAGCTGGAAAAGAAAATTTGATGATATAAACAATATAACATCATTAACAAAAGCTTTGTTTTCTTTTGTTTTTTATATTCTTTTAGAAAATGATGAAAAAATATTTAGGTGGAAGTTATACCATAAAATTATCCCAAATCAAATATTACTAAAACGTTGGAAAATACTGAATGAAGATAAATGTTTTGTATGTGATAAACAAGATGATTACGAACATTATTTCATAACTTGCAAATCTTTAGATATTTTATGGTTAACAATAACTAACATACTAACAGATTTGAATTTTAAAACAAATTTACGAAAACTTAAGTACATTGTCTTTGGATACAAAATCTCACATGAAGAATACAATGATATTAATGTTGTAATTTCTATTATTGGATTTACCATTTATAAATACTTCCATTTAAGTAATCAAAGGCGAGATTTTATCAATATAAAATTACTCCTTGAAAATGAAATACGTAAAAAACTTCAGTTGACTGGATATCAAAAATATAAGATTCTTAAAGATATATATGAAAAGTTGTGAACAAAATATTATAAAAGCACTTGCACCCACTTTTACTAACTGAAAATATAATCATACTTTTTTGCTATATGTTATCGATGATTATGAATATGTGAAAATGAAAGTATTATTTGTTATCTAATTAATACTCAATGGAAATAAAATAAATTAAATGAAATAAAATGAAAGGTGCTGTGATGATACTGGCTCAAAAGATGATATGGTTAATTGACACTTAGAGGTAGATAGAATTTCACTAAATACACGACACGACTAAAAAAACTAACCGATAACTAACTTCTACTAGACTACTAATACGAAAATTATGTTATATGATAAGAAGCCTTTTTAGCATCATACAACTACATTATATTTCAGTAGAAACGCAATTATATATCAAAACTGATGATATATAGCGTGAGCCTTATTCTGAGCACCCAAAAAAAAAAAAAAAAAAAAAAAAAAGATAAGAAGGATCAAAGATGGACAACATAACTATCAAAAATACGTCAGAATCACCAAACGCCTTTTATACCGTGGATATGATCCTAATGTATGATATGACACTGGGCTTGGTACTTGACCAATCTACAGTCTTGTACCAGCTCATTCAAAAAACTTGCACTCTGACTAACTGTGACGACGGGACTCCCTGACGAGCCCTGTCCAAACCTCTTTAGAGAAGACAGGGCCCCGACAACCTGTCCTCTCTGAATGTCCGTCAGACTCCCCGGGTGATAACATACATGAGTTCACGGCGGCAGAGCACGGATTGTATTGCGTACGTCCTCTTTTGATATCCATTTACATATTCATCTGCGCTGCTTGGGCCCTTGTGTTTTGTGTGGTCGTCTGACTGTGAGGAGGTTGTACGTCCTTCGAGACTGAGTAATCGGAAAGGTGGGAGGGTTGTAAGCACGTAATCCAGAATAACCATACCTTCTGTTATTTTCGATCGCAGATGGCCGTCCTAAGTCGGCACCGGTTGCCCTTTGGTCTTGTTGTTTTATGTGTAGTCCTTTGTGTTTGATGTTTCTGTGTTGAAGTGGGTGCGTGCTATAGCCTGGTGTTGTTGGGGATCTCCTCCTTTGTTTTGTACGGGTATGTCTAGTGTTTAAGTTACTGTTGTAAGATCTACTCTTATCCTATCCCGCACATTACACGTTTACTGGCAAAGCAAATGACGTCAAAAGCAATAAATGATTACGTCACAATAGTGGATCAGAAAACAAGTACACGTACAAGTTTTACGTAGGAAATCTCAACAAGCCTATTATGTGATACGACAATTTCAGATAAATTACAATGTTGTACAGAAGTCTTTCAATCTACAGCTTTTGAAAACAGAGATATTGCAGTTCAAGGCCCCTACAATTGTTTTTATATGTGAAAGCCAATGCCGAGGATTTCACGACGAATTATGCAGTGTTTTCGTTGATACTTGTCTAGCGAACCAAACTATTTTGATATCCATTTACATATTCATCTGTGTTGCTTAGGCCCCTGTGTTTTGCGGTCTTGTTTGTGTGTGGTCATCACTGTACGTTCCTCGAGACCTTTGTGTAATCGGAAAAGTAGGAGGGTTGTGCTCACGTAATCCAGGATAACCATACCTTCTGCTATTCCTTGGCAGATGGCCGTCCCAAGTTGGCACTTATTGCCCCATTGGTCTCGTTGGTTTATGTGTAGTCCTTCGTGTTTGTGATGTTTCTGTGTTGTGCGTTGACATTCCTTGTCCCTTTTTGCCTCTCTTCCTGTGCTTGTCTGCTCTGTGATTTTGCATTGGATGTTTTGGGGTTTTGCTGCGGGTACTGCAGCCTGGTGTTGATGGAGATTCCCTCCTTTGGAATAACTTGTTCACACATCTACTCCTGTCTCTAGCGTGGGAAGACTTCCCACTTTTTTCTTAAGGTGGCTCCCTACTCGAACCGTTATAGGTTTTTCCTTATATGCAGCAGTCTGCTAATAACGTTTTACAATGGCTGGTGAGGGACGAGCCAGCGCAAAGAAAAACACAGACAGAAGATCTTTAATGCCAAAAGAAGCAAAAGATGGTGCAATCTATCAATGTCCACACCAATCATATAGTATAATTTCTTAGTTGAAGATGTGATGAAATTATAAGGGGGTACCCTTATGTTTGTAGCCATATCTTGATCAATTATAAAATTGTATACCTGTATGCAATTTTTTCACCATCTATATATACTATTGTATAAAATGATCCAATTTGAAGAATTTCCATCTGTTGTTTTTTTTTGCACAAAATGTGATATACTATATATTATTTGTCGAAAATATGATAACATTATAAGGGGGTACCCCTATGTTTGGAGCCATACCTTGATCATTTCAAAAACTGTGTACCTGTATGTGATTTTTTCTTCATCTACATAGTATTACATAATTTTATGAAATATTACAAAATGAAAAAAAAAATCATCTGTTTTTTTTTTATGCAAAAAGATGGATTTAGTACATATTCTTGGTCAAAAATGTTATGAAATTATAAGGGGGTACCCTAATGCTTGGAGATATATCATACTTAGATTTATGTTACAATATCATTTTATGTGTTGTATTTCTTCTATATGACTTGTTGTCATGAAATAAAACAAAACAAATAAACATATCCGTATCATCACTGAATTTGGAGGGTTCAAAAGCATATGATGGATATTTGATATTTCTCAATTTTTAAGTGTAAGGGTATCTTTCTTTAATGTACTGTATCTTTAATGAAAACAAAATTACCTATCTATGTCTTGGTTCATTATGTCATTTTGACTATTATGTATAGAAAATAACCTAAAATACAAAATTCATCTGTTATATTCACGAGTAAATTCTAAAATTGTACATAGTCAGTCCGTCCTCTACACACTTTTTACTTGCAATTATGAATATTTTGATATGACACAAGGCAACTACACAAAACTTTTTCATGGAAAAGAAATCTCGAATCTGATATGATCTACAAAAGGATTTCCGTGTCAAGAACTGTGTTGAAGAATGTTTGATATTACTTTTTCTTTTGTTTTAGGTCATCCCATCCAGGAAATTCAAACTTTACTCAGATTTCTCAAATTGAAATTTTCCACTGAGCAGTATACGGCGCCTTTTCTTATTTGTTTAATAGGATATTTGACGTACCTTCATGTATTATTGAACATTTAGAGAAGACAAGCTTAAAGTCTCTTTTTTTGTGAAGCATTAATGCCCCTGACGCATCGATCCCTCTTATTTATGTAGAAACTTCTGAATTATCTATACCTAGTAGACTGAAATATGCTTTGAAAATGCTACTGTATAAACGAGTAGAAAAAAGTTTGAGGAGAATGGAGTGTAACTTCAAATATTTATATATAGCTTTCCCTCCTTATCTTATTCCTCATAAGGGAAAAGGTCAAGTAAAAAAGAAGAAATTCTATTTTTCAATTTTGTGTAGGGCGTATGCAAGCCTGTAAATAATTATATTTCGGATGCTCTTATTTGACAGTGATTACAAAGTTGGTTACATTTCTTGCTTTACATTAAGGTAGTAAACCCATTACTGTATACTTCCGCTCAAAATAACGCTGTTTGCCGATTACAAATAATATGCTAATGGGATACTGATATTCGGTAACAAGTTTCTTTTCATGTTCATCTGTTGCACTTCATTCTAATTCATTTGATACCAAACACAACTACAATACTCTAATGTAACGCTTATAAATAAATTCACATACAAATAATTACCAAATGTGTTTGTTTATCTGAATCTACGCATTTTGATTGGTCGGATAGCAATTGATTTTACTTCCGTTATGGGATGATAAAATGTCAAAATTGACCGGAACTACTTTCACACCAACGCTAACAAGTCTAAAACTGTCTAACGCATGAACGAAACAATACAAATGGTCTCAAAGTATCGATTGAAACTTGAAAAGGTTTCATGTGTCGACTGATAAGCATTACAGTCCAGTACTGTAAATATTTGCAGTGATTACATCGGTTGTTACACGCATGATATGAAAACTGCAACAAGTGAACGGTAGTTCAATACTAGTATTCAACTTGCCAAGTCGTTTAGTTTTACGGTTTTATTTATTTATCTATGTATAAAAATAAATCTGCAACAAGAGGCGCACAGTTAGTGACCATAGGAATTCCTACAACCTGTTTGTATAGATCCTCACCAAATCTAACATAAATATTGTCAAAGAGGAAGGACAAGGCATTACACAGGTCACTACATGTCCATGATTTGTATGATTTGTAGTCTGTCGAGGAAAAGAAACCCTTCGATTCAGATGTACAAATGTAAGTTTTTCGCTCTCGATCAAAACACCATTTAATGAGATTAGATAATCGATCATTAATTTTGTCATGAGGAAGTGTGGTGTACATATTAGAGAAGTCGTATAAGCACCATTTAATGAGTTTGGATAATTGATCATTAATTTTGTCGTGGGAAAGCGTGATGTACATATTTGAAAAGTCGTCTGAAGAAATTGTAATGGTTTGAAAATTTCTAGATTTCATTTTGTAAATCACATCCCCTGATTTTTTTGTAGACCAAAATAAATATACATTATTCCCCTTGGAAACAGTTTCCCAATTTTTTGATACGTGTTCCCTTATCGCCATGAGTGCTGACGTCAGATTTCTAGACAAAATTGTAGTTGAGCTGTTGCTAGAATAAGCAATATATCGAAATTTGTTAAGAAATTTGTGCAGTTTTGTTATGCACTGTATTGTAGGAAAATCCAATTTAGAAATATGAATGTTGAATGAAGAAGTGGCACTGTTATGTGTGCTCAAAATATTGGGGACACTTTCATTGCTTTTGATAAATGTATTTGTAGACGAACGTTCTGAAACTAAAATTGATATAGAGTAACGTTTTCTAATGATTGTGGTGTTGTTGGCTGCTTTATCTGCAGGAGCGAAGGCACATTTTTTCATGTTAATTACGTAAATTGGATAATATTCAATATATAAGGGAAAATTTGTCTCGCGAAATTAGGGGTATGGGATGCGTTTTTGTCTCATTACGAGTCATTATCTCAATTATTCGGTTTTTTTTTTCTTTTCATTAAGTTAACGTTGCATATTGTAGAACATTGTCATGGTCATAGAACAACCTAACATATTTGCAATAAAAGCCTTAAACTATTTCTCTGGTTGTTTTCATGTAATTTTTGAAATCATTATGAACCGTTTTCAGCCCTTCGGGAAAAAAATTATACGAATTCTATGGAAAATAATTGTTCAAAGTTTTTCCACCTAAAATAAAGCTACAACAAGGTTGAAAGGAAGACTAACTATCTTTTTTATTGGAACTTTGAGGAGAACATGTCTGTTTTGAAAAAGGAGGAAATGAACATGTAATGAAATTTCCAATAAAAATAGCTCCAAATGCTCTTCATATCCGCTATTTTTTTTCGAAAACGAATGAAAATATTTTATCAAACTTGACAAATTGCATGCAGACGTATTGATATAATTTACAGTACCAAGATGTGGTTGAGATTAAAAGAGGGGGAAGGATATAGGGAAAAGTCAATTAAAAGGACAATTCTATTTTACACTTATATGTATCGTGTATGCAAGCATTTCAATAATTATGATTCGGATACTCTAGTTCTACAATAACTACAAATGTAGTATAACTAGAATAGAAACACTTCTTGCTTCACATTTAATACAAAGCAAATTTCAGAAAAAAACAATAATTCATTAATAATCTTTAGAAATTGTGCTATTTTGGGGGCAAAATAATCAATTTTGTCCCATTAAGTGCAGATTTTAGGGTGACATTGAACTATACTCCCTGTCCTCTGGTTCGCAAAATAGAAATTTACTATTCTGCCATATTTCTGACACGCTAGCATCGACGATTAATTTGATGTATAGATTTTGAGCATTGAAAATATGTTTTATGCAAAGAGATTCCGTTAACATTAATTACTTGACATTCCCCATAAGCAAATTGTTAGACTTTACTGTACCGTCATACAGATATGCAATTCTTTCTCTTTGTTTGTTTTTTTTTTTTTTCTTACAGATACATAGACGATGTGGCACCTGGTCCCACCTCTGGCTTGCTGGGGGTCCGTCGATGCTTAATTTTGTGCTCTATTGTAAGTGCTGTTGAGACTATCGTCAGGATCTTCTTTAACTCATTTGTGTATCACTTATGCCCTTTGCCGTGTGGAGCTCGTAAAACAGTTCCCCGCGAGGGGTTTGACAGTAAGTGTTTTGAATATATTTCCCTGATATTGTCGCCATAGCACTTTCTATATAGACATAACGTCAGACAATGCATGAAGTTTATTATGTTGTTTTCATTTTCGTGCTTAACCATCGACGGCGGGTGCGGCTAGCCAACAGGGGATGCTTACTCCTCCCGGGCACCTGGTCCAATCTATGGCTTGCTTGGGGTCCGCCGATGCTTAATTTTGTGCTCTATTGTGAGTGCTGTTAAGATTATCGTCAGGATCTTACTTTAACTCATGTGTTGTCCATCAATAATCCAAATTTCGTGGATTACCTGAGCAGTATCTATCCTTCGGAGCTTGAAGTCAAAGAAACTACAGAGACAAATAATTCAGCATCCTATTTGGACATAATGTTGTCCTACGACACTGATGGTCACATGAACACCTCACTCTATGACAAACGTGACAACTTCAATTTCAGCATTACAAACTTTCCTTTTCTGGATAGCAACATCCCTTCATCGCCTGCTTATGGCATGTTCATATCTCAGTTGATACGATATGCCAGAGCAAGTACCAAATATACGGATTTTGTTCTGAGAGCTAGGCGTCTTTCAGATAAGCTTCTCAGTCAGGGATATGTTTGTGACCGACTAACATCGTCACTGAGGAAGTTAGTTCTACGGTCGATATGGGGAACTCGTCATACACTATGATGTCCCACTCATCAGAATGGTGGATGATATTCTGTCATAGACCATTTGAACCATCCAACCAAAGATTGTACTCTATGTCTTCCGAAATGGAAGTTACCGGATGTGATAGTTCTACCGAATTGAAGCGGCGGGTGTTGCAGGTAAGCAGGAAATGCTTACTCTCCCTGGACACCTGGTCCCACTCTCATATCGGGAGTCCGCTTCTTTTCATGTGGTGGAGGTTTTTGTTTGTTTGCTTTGGTTTTGTTTTATCCTGATTTTGTATGCCTTCGGTTTCTGATTTTCTGAATTATCGATTTTGTGCTGTATACAGGGATATGGTCATTATCAATATTTGTCATCCTAGGTATATCCCCATCTTGTTAGGAATAATAAGTTATACAAGTATTAGTTTTTACAGAAAGCTTGTCGTCAGTTAACTGACTTTAAATGTTGTAAAAAATCGGAAAACACGATCCGAATGATGGATTGGTACTCTTTAATTTCTGGGTTTTTCAGTTTTTAAAGGAAAGGGTACATTAAGACCCCATATCGGCCCTGTTGTTTCCTGAGAAATTCAAATCGTGAAAATTGATCAACTGTGTTTATTTTATTTATCTACAAGATCAATTACATATATACATAAAAAGCGCTTTTCATCTTGATGCACCCCTACAAACCAAGGAAGGATTAACAAATCCGGATTTTTCTCTAGAAATTCTCATATACTTCGAGAATTTCATATAGAGCAAGACGATCCGCTAAAAATAAAAGTAGAAAAATGAATCAATAACCTCCATATCTGTCGATTAAAGGTGAAAAATTAGTAGCAGACGCTCTTGCTCTAGTTGAAAATTAATGATTTGTCTTGCGTCGAATGTATAAAGAAAATGCATGGACAACGTCGTTACGGCGTTATGACGTCATTTTAATGACGTCGTTTACTTGACACCGCAGGTACATGCACTGGCGTGACATATTCAAATCAGGAATCGGTTTTTCTCTTGAAATTCGGTTTGATTTATAAACTTTGCAGTAAAAACAAACAAAACAAAAAAAAAAAAAATTAAAAGGCTGAACATTGATTTAGTTTGCTAACATATAGAGGGTAGGTGTTCACCGAGCATGTCGCATAAAATCTCCGCCGGTAAAATAACTTACAATTTAGGAGTAAAATAGTAAAAATAAAAACTTAGCAAGTTAACCAGAATTTAGATTCGTTGATTCAAGGATCACAAATCCACTATACATTTGTAACTGATAGGGATGTAAGAAAATGCAGTCGCATGCAATGCCAAAGTAATATACATGTATTTGAGAATTCTTCCAATTTTATTCTTTTTAAAGAAAAAATCTGTCAGTTGATTGAAATTATATCCTCTGTTCCTTCATCCCCCCCCCCCTGTCCGTACTTCAGTCTAACATTAGATGTGATTGTTTACAATAAAACTACTATTTACTACTTTGTATTCGACATAAGAACACATACTCCATTAGATATAAATATAGTTTTTTTCTATATGCCTGTTGGTTCAGTGAGTAAAAAATGAATATGAGAAGAAAAAAAGATAACTAAACTCTATATATATATATAGTGCTCACGAAAAAAAAATTCTTGAATAAAATAGAACGCATTCAAGACTGTTTTAGGTAATAAAAATTGGAGAGAGAGAGAGAGAGAGAGAGAGAGAGAGAGAATTAATGCATAACACCAGACAAAGACCAAATATGTATATATAAGGTATATTTTACCAACAAAAATCCTACGTACATATTTATCCAATCTCTGGATTTTTATTTATCATTTTGGGGTTTTTTTTGCAATCTGATTGATCGAGAAGAAAAAATTGTTCAAACCATTCCCCAACGTGCACACCATCAAAATAAATTTCTGTATACCGTCAGCAATTCAGCTATTACCGTATAAATAAATTCGCATGTACATAAAAGGAGTCGCGAAGCAGAAATTTTCAAAAACAAAAAACACCCCCCCCCCCCAAAAAGAAAACTGCGTTGTAGTAATTAGATAGCCCACGATGATGAAGCCCATAGAAGGATTTGTTTCGCCTCGCATTCTATTGACATGATCAACCCAACAAACCTCTGTAGACGGTCAAGATCATGGGCGGGTCCAGGATTTTATTTCAGGATTGGTCCGTAAGTCCGAATTTTTCTGAATAGCAAAAAAAAAAGGGGGGGGGGGGGTAAACACCAGACAATAAAGTCCTTGATTAATGACTGTAATTTCTATTTTTCATTACAGGTATAAATAAAACAGGTGACTGGCGGGCTATATAGCGTACAAAAAACTTAAGTTCTTGAATTTTCACATCACAGTACTAAAATTTTGAATTTTGACATCATTGTACTTGATCAATGAAATGAAAATACAAAAAATAGCGAGCGATAGCGAGTCAGCAAATTTTTTTTCAGAATGAGTCCTCTATTCGTGTCTTTTTTAAGTTTCATTACTCTTAGTGCCCTTGTTTATTGACCAAAGTTAAATGTATATGGGCTTTTGAGGAAAGCGCAGCATCTTTTGAAAATAACGTGTGTGATATATTTCTTGCAAGCGGAAGTGACCGATCCCCCTCTGGATGCGCGTTTAACTATGTTACTCCAGGATAATAATTTAAACTTTTCTTCTTCCGGCTTGAGTGTGAATTTTATACATGTATGTGTGTTTATATTATTTAGAACATTACATTCCCATACGAAGGAAATAGAATAAATTATCATAATCGTAATCTATCGCATATTCGGACTTGACGTTATCACTCGCTTAAATTGTACTGCCGTACTATACGATCTAAACGGGTTCCGAATCCCTCTCGGGGACCCCCATCCCACCACCACCAACGTTTTTCACGTTTAAATTATGAAATAGCTTATCGATTTTATATCAAAAAATATGCCAGCGATTCGATACAAATGGCGAACAATTACAAACTGTTCATTTAGTGAACCATGTTTAGGTGAAAGAAAAACCAAACCAAACCAAATAGACACTGTTTTGGAAAAGTACATCACCCTGATATACATTAGTTATTATGTATATAGAATTATCACATGATACACCCGTTATGCAGTTTCATAAAGCCATTTCATAAATATATGATATGATAACACGTTACATATCGCTCTGCTTGAATGCGATTGGTCAAGTTTGGAACCTAATCACATAAACCTTGACCTTGACAAATGTGACCTTTCAAATATCGGTCAACTGTTAAATTCAGACCCGGAGTCAATATCAATGATTAAAATTGTTGTTGTTGAATTAATTCTTGCATTAAAATACTATTCAAAATTGAAATATTTTTCTCTTACGCACAGAATATCTATACGATGGGGACACTACTTCTCATGGCGTAGCAGACGACTTCTAGAACACGGCGTGATTCGCCTCTACAGTTCTCGGAAACGTTGATTTCACTTTAGAAATACACATTTTTATTCAATATCATGTGATAAAAAGAATCTCAAATGAATTTTTATTTAATACGATGTATTATGAAACTCGTTGTGCGTTTTATATCCCCTCGCCAAGGCTCGGGGATATAAAAAAACTCGTTTCATAATACATCGTATGAAATGAAAATTCATTTGAGATCCTATATTTATTAAATCAGTAATTGGAATTGAACAATATAGCCATAAGAAAAATATAGTATGCGTCTGTCTTTTGGTCTCGTGACTTCTCGTAAATACATCAATAAATAGAAATTTATTCACAGGGGCTACGGTACACAGAGTACAACATAAAACCCCCCACTTATAATACATAAACAAAAAGTGTTTATGTATTATAAGGGGGGATGTATTTATATTGCACTCCTTGTGTACTGTAGCACCTGTTATTCACCGTGATTTTATCTTATTCTTTCAGTGGCGCCATCTATCACTGTTTCTTGCGACGGCTGTGATAACTGTATACGCAATATTCATTTGTTTCATTTTATGTTTTATTCGTATATTCCTAATTCATTAATATTATTGCAGCTAGATATTTAAATATACATATATTAAGGAGGGTTTGAATACCAAGATGGAGGCGGCATTATTTGTTTTCTCGCTTCCTAGGAAAAGTACAGTCTTAATTTCCTTAGAACATTTGATACTCTGATTGATATACGCATTTGAGTATTCTGATGAAGTTTGAGTCATTTCCGGCGTCATTTGAAGAAATTATGGCGACTTTCGAAATTTAGGACTTTGGGAGTTTTATCCATGAGCAAAACACGACGTCATTACGACATTATCTGGAAAAATGGCGTCACAAACATACGCATTCAAAATGCAATGAAGAAACGTAGCTTGTACGAAATAGAAAATTCAATCTTCATCACAGTGCATTCGTTGACAAATTTACGTTACAGGAAAGCGGATGTCACTTCATTGAAAATGGACGATTTTTGGAAGAAAAAAATGGAAAAATAAAGCTTTGTAATATTTAATCCTAAATTCAATTTTTTTTTCCATTTAATCATGAAATCATCCCTGGGCATTCTTGATAATTTTGATAGTTTTTGACAAAGATTCATCCATAGGATTCCTAATAATTAACTATCGGCTACAGTAAATTGGCTCGAAATTGCAATTGTTTTAGCGACAGTGTCATCTTTTATTCAATAATGTCAAGTTTTATTCAAGTATCCTGTCTGTGTCTAAAACACAATTCTTATCTCTTATCTTATATCTTATCATTTGTAAGTGCAATATATTAATGAATATTTTAAAAGTTAAATCAAAATTAATTTCCAATTGCTTTACGAGAACTGGAATGACACTTTCAACAAGTTAAAAGTCATGTTTGTAAAACGTTAATGCCCCCCTACCCCTTCTGTGATTAAAGTCCGTCACAACTTTATACTTGCATTGAAACAACCTATGGGGGTATAAAGTAACAGTTTTATTTCAATATGTAACTCCACTCAAGAGATATTGAACAGAAACCCTGAAGTTTTGGTATTTTTCAAAGTGCAAGGGGAATAACTCTGTCCAAATTTTTTTGATCGGACCTAAATATGAACTTGACCTAGATTTTCATTTGATGTGTCTGTATACAAAATTTCATTTCTATATGTAACTCCACTCAAGATATATTGAACGGAAACCCTGAAATTTTGGTATTTTTCGAAGTGCAAGGGGCATTACTCTGTCAAAATTTTGTTGATTGGACCCAAATAAGAACTTGACCTACATTGTCATTTGATGTATTCATATACAAAATTTCATTTCAATATGTATCTCCACTCAAGAGATAATGAACGGAAACCCTGAAATTTTGGGGTTTTTTTCGAAGTGCAAGGGGCATAACTCTGTCAAAATCTTGTTGATCGGACCCAAATATACACTTGACCTAGATTTCCATTTGATGTGTCTGTATACAAAATTTCATTTCAATATGTAAATCCATTCAAGAGATATTGAACGGAAACCCTAAAATGTTGGTATTTTTCGAAATGCAAGGGGCATATCTCTGTCAATTTTTTTTTGATCGGACCCAAATATGAACTTGACCTAGATTTTTGTTTGATGTGTCTGTGTACAAAATTTCATTTCAATATGTGTATCCATTTCAGAGATATTGAACGGAAACTGATGTCGCAGACCGACCGGCAGACCGACCGACCGACTGACCGACAGCGGCAAACCTATATGTCCCCTCTTCTTCGAAGGGGGGCATAATATTATAACGTCATCAAGAAATTCACAAAAACGTCGATTAATGTATATTTCAAAGTCTCGTAGAAAATTTTCCTGTGGATAGAATAAAAAGTAAGTTTGTATAGTCAAGGACAAACAAGAAATATATAATTTCAGAAATTTTTAGAAAAATTGAATTTGGCGTCCGAGTGTTCAATACCTCCTTTAACAAACTAAGGTTCATTTTAAATTAATGCTTATTGGCGTATTTAGATGGGCGTTTGGGGCGCACCACCACCAAACAAAAAATCGGTAAGTAAGGCACATTCGCATTAGGTGGGCTTATAAATACTTGAGTTTTGATGTCGAACTTTCGGAAAATTATTTTTTCTGGCTCCCGGCCGCTCGCCACGTAACTGTTTGTTGTTTGCATATCAAATTGCTTTAAAAGAAACTCCGGCTTTTTTCTGAAAATTATACTAAGTAAGTCAACATACCCTTACAGCAAGGGGTGTGTAACCCCCCTAAAAAATCGCTGGCTTGCTTCGCTCATCAGATAATTCTCAATCATATTAAAATATAGCTTTTCATAACAATCCAATAACCATGATGAAGATTTCAAATGGCTATTTCAATACTGCCTTTACCAAGCAAAACGGTCAATCGCCGTAAGATAATTTTGCGTCCCCCTTCAGGAACGCCCTGGACCCCTTGGACAGGGACCCTAGTCGCTCTCCCAGACTCTTTGACTTTCTGATATTCACTACATCCCCCATCTCAAATTTAAGCGGTAATATCTCTGTCTTTTCATTCGTTTGAATGACTGTGTAATAAATGCACGGATATGATTCTAAAAACATCGTAATTCCCTTAAATTTTAGAATCAGTTATAGCATTAAAATGAGACAGTCTCCAAGAATAACCCAGAAGCTAAAAGACGACGTACAATAGTTTATCAATCGCAGATTAACGAGGATTCATGAAATCGTTTCATGGCAAACACTTGAGCAAAACAATCATTATGAATAATGTAAGAATACAGCAATTTGTTATCTGACAACGTTATACCACGACGTGATCATAACGTCACATGACGTCAAAGTCAGTAAAACAGAAAGCTTACCTACATGTTTTCAAATTGCAATAAAAACGCAACGGAATATCCGATTCTCAAAATTTAAACTGATTTACATTCTGTAAATCATTTATTTTCATTGTTCAAAGTTTGCTTCATTTCTCAGATAGGGCCGATTTTGGCCCATAACGTACCTTCTCCTTTATTCTGATTCAAGCGACAGAAATTTCCGAGTATGTGCGATTGTTCTAGGACGTATCATTACCTTTACTTTTCGATGCTTCTTTTGGGAGACAATGCATTGATACGATATGACTTTCAGTTTTCAGGTCACATAGACTCTTGCGCTGACCTGATGAAAGGATCGTATGTACAGGGTTTCAATAACCTAGACGACTATTTGTATTATTTGCAAAGTCGACCATCCACATTGCCAAGAGCTATTCTATCCGTTCAAGTAGGTACGAATGATTACACTATACCGTTAGTCATGGTAAACTGACGGTAATTACTAACCTTTCACCGCGTCCTGTACATTTTACAGCAACGATGACAACGATAATAACCACGATGAGGAGGAGGAGACCACCGCTAACGTACATCCATGGGTTCACAGTCGTATCTATGAAAACAAATGAGAAAAATAAAGGTTTTGTGAGAATCGAATGTCGATTACATGGTGCGAAATACACTGAACTTTATTCTTCATTGACGGATAAGTGTCAAAATTCTAAAGCACAATCAATAAAACTGTTCCATACTGTTTTTTTTATATTCATAAGAAAACACAAATTTTCTCAAATGTCTTAACTCTCTGAAAAATTGTTATACATTAAGAAAATTAAGACTTCTCATCCATGGGATGCAGTTAATTCCCTTTCCTATATAAATCAAACTTGAACTGACCTTCGACGGATGTTTCCTCTTTATCCGTCACTTGTAAAGTGACCGTTGGACTACCCGTGTAATTCATTCTTTTTTCATCGATACAACAGTATCATTATCATTGTCAAAAACAAAATAACCTCACATTTTCTCTAACGGACCGGACATACAAACAGCTTGATATGTAAGGGAATTTGTTACCAATATCAAAAGGATCACACGACACACGGAAACTAATACAATTGAAATACGATCAATTTGTAGTGACTTAACAAGGATGAAAATAATAAAAGGAAATTCAACAAATAAAATTCAAGCCGTGATACGTTTAGAAGTAAACTTGAGGCATACATGTATATACGGAGCCCGTAAAGGGTCACATGGAACTTTTTTTTTAAATTCGAGCGCTCAGTTTTAAAATCGAGAGCTCAATTTGAAATTCGAGCTCTCAATTTTTAATTCGAGCGCTCAATTTTAAATTTGAGCGCTCAATTATCAAAATCGAGCGCTCGATATAAAATTTGAGCTCTCAATATAATTTTCGAGCGTTCAATTTATGCAAATTTGAGCTCTCAATAAACTTTATATAGAGGGCTCAATTTCTTTATTCCGAGCCCTCATTTTAAATTTCAAGCGCTCAATTTAATATCCGAGAACTCAATTTAAATTCTGAGCACTCAATATAAACTTCGAGCGCTCAATATAAAATTTGAGCGCTCAATATATGAATCTGAGCGCTCAATATATTAATCTGAACGCTCAATTTACAATTTGAGCACTCAATTTTAAATTCGAGCGCTCAATTTAAAATTCGAGCGCTCAATATATGAATCTGAGCGCTCAATATATGAATCTGAGCGCTCAATATATGAATCTGAGCGCTCAATATATTAATCTGAGCGCTCAATTTACAATTTGAGCACTCAATTTTAAATTCGAGCGCACAATTTAAAATTCGAGCTCTCAATTTAAGATTCGAGTGCTCAAATAAAAAATTTGAGCGCTCAAATAAAAAATTCGAGCGCTCAAGATAAATTTCGAGCGCTCAATTTAAATTCTGAGCACTCAATATAAACTTCGAGCGCTCAATATAAAATTTGAGCGCTCAATATATTAATCTGAGCGCTCAATTTACAATTTGAGCACTCAATTTTAAATTCGAGCGCTCAATTTTAAATTCGAGCGCTCAATTTAAGATTCAAGCTATCAATTTTAAATTCGAGCGCTCAATAAAAAAATTCGAGCGCTCAAGATAGATTTCGAGCGCTCAATATAATATCCGAGATCTCAATTTAATAGGCTTACATCGTGCATTGAATATAAGAGGAGACCGTTTTCTGAAAGAAAGGAGGGGATCTCCAACAACACTAGGTTGCAGCACCCACAGCAAAATCCCAAAACACCCATGCAAAAATCACAGAACAGATACCCACAGAAAGAGACGCAAAAGGGACAAGGAACACCCACTCACAACATAGAAACATGAAACATAAAAGACTACACATAAACCAACGAGACCAATGGGCAATCGGTGCCGACTTAAGACTACATCTACCACGTCAGTAGTAGACGGTGTAATTATCCGGATTATGTGCGCACAACCCTCCCACTTTTCTGATTACCCAGAGGTCTTGAAGAATGCACAATTGTGGTGTAAAATAACCTCCTCACTGTAAGATGAACATACAAAGAGACAACATGACGCAAGGGCCCAAAACACCGATGGATATGTGAATGAATATAAAGTACAATTTTTCTTTTTCATCTTATTTTCCAGAGTCGGAAAAAACAAGAACATAGCTTAAGTCTGTTACCGTCCAAATTAAAAAAAATGAGTGAAATTGCCTCCATAACCCACTCTTTTTATAGGAGAATCTTCTCCACTTTCTGTCTAGGATGTATCACGTCTATGGGTGCATCCATCCCATGACCCTCGGAAATCTATCATATTTTGTACCAGTAATTCGTTCGATCAGACGGAAAAAATGTTTCCCGCAATTTTCCGTTGCAAAATTGGGGGGGGGGGGTCCTTGAAAAACGGTGTTTTTTTAATTACCGAAAATAGGAAAACATGAATATTTTCTGTATGCAATGTGATATAAAAAAGCGACAAAAAAATAACACAAACACTCAAAGAAACACATTTTCGGCCCCTTGGCCTTTATCCAGTGTAAAAAAGACAATGTATATGATGACAACTAAGTGAAATCCATCCTTTGGTACTATGATGATAACTGCAAATTCAATTTGCAATTAACTCCAGAGTAGTAAAGGGTGAAGGAGCCTATAAGATAAGGGTTGTATTTAACCCTGAAATTCTTCAAGTATTTCTTCTGCACAATGATCTATACACAAAAAAACTTTGATCATTACTAACATGTAATGTATTTGAAGATTCCTCATACAACTTTTATTTTGGTAAGCTTATTTCTAGATACTTAAATAACAGTCCAAAGATTAGGGGATAGTTATGTTGAAAAGAAGCTCCAGAAACGTTGAAAACTAAGAACTATCTGGCTAAATCGGATACCTATAAACTTTAAAAAAAAGTAGTTATAGTCTAAACAAGATACTAGAAATCAAATTTAAAGACTGGTCTCAACTTTTTCCATAAATTTGAAAATCTTGAATCTAAAATATTTTGTATTCATTGGCTACAAAGTAGGCATTTTACCGCGAAATACACACTGTGTAGAAATATACAGCACGCTCTTGTTTACTTCATTCCAAACTCTTGTGCATTTCACGTGAACATGTTTAGAATGAATAAATGATGACTTTAAAAGGGAAAAAAGTATGTCCAGTGTTTGGGGGCAAAACCTCTATTTTTGTGTCGCCTGCGAAGCATAGCGACACTTAGGGATCACTTTGTCCGTTGTCCGTCTGTCTATACGTCCGTCCGTCCGCCTGTCTGTCTGTCTGTCACACTTTGGGTGTCACAGCCCATAACTTTTGATTGGTAAGTGATAGGGCTTTGATATTTCACATGTGTATTCCTTGTGACAAGACATTCCTACACATACCATAATTTTTGACCTAGTGACCTTGACCTACATATTTGACCTAATTTTCAAATAAATTAAGAATGGATATATCTTTTGATTGGTAAGTGTTAGGACATTGATATATCACACGTGCAATCCTTTTGGCAAGACCTTTCAACACACACCATAATTTTTGACCTTGTGACCTTGACCTGGTTATTTGACCTACTTTTGATAAAAAGATAAGATTCGCTATTTCTCTCATACCCGCGTATGTGTTACAGAGTAGGCCAATGAAATACAGCTATGTGAGCTGCTTCTGTATCACATATCACGTGACAGCTGTATCACATATCACGTGACGCTATTGTTTCGATTGTTTACGCTATTGTGACGTCATGTTTTCAGCTCGCAAAACAAACAAGTTAGCGGCGACGTCGCAATAAAGCATCGATTTTAAGATCTTTTTAAAATGTACTCTTGTGTTTTATTTTGAAAAGCCTAATATTCGTGGTTTATTCTTATAGAATAAACCATTTTCGGGGGCGCTGAATTCGAATATCGCAACATTTTCGCGAATAGATCAACTTGACATTTTTCAAATTTCGTCCCTTTTCTTTCAGTTTTGTTTTTGACCCTTAGATATGAGAGAAAAATACTCTTTCATGGTCTTCTATGAAAGATACATTGGTTCCACCCGAGGGGTCTCAAAATCATGTAAAACCCGAGGCTTTTGATTGGTAAGCGATAGGGCTTTGATATTTCAAATGTGTATTCCTTGTAACAACGCCTTACTACACAAACCATGATTTTTGACCTATTGACCTTGACCTACATATTTGACCCACTTTTCAAAAAATAAGATTGTGTATCTTTTGATTGGTAAAAATTGTGAAAATACCTTTCTACACAGATCATAATATTTGATCTTGTGACCTTGACCTAGATATTTTACCTATTTTTCAAGAAAAGTAAAATTGGCTATATCTTTTGATTAATAGGGGATTAAGGCGGGTTTGAACACCAAGATGGCGGCGGCATTATTTGTTTTCTCGCTTCCTCGAAAAAGTACAGTCTTAACTTCTTTAAAACATTTGATACTCTGATTGATATACGCATTTAAGTATCCTGATGAAATTTGAAAATATTCCGGCGTCATTAGAAGAAATTATGGCGATTTTCGAAATTTAGGACTTTGGGAGTTTTATCCATGAGCAAACCACGACGTCATTTCGACGTTATCGGGAAAAATGGCGTCACAAACCTTTCGCATTCAAAATGCAATAAAAACATTATTACTAAACATATTGCACTGACACTTAGCATGTATAAAATAGAAAATCCAATCTTCATCACGGTGTATTCGTTGAAAAATTTACATTACAGGAAAGTGGATGTCAACTTATTTGAAAATGGACGATTTTGGAAGAAAAAATTGGAAAATATAAAGCCTTGTAATATTTTAATCCTAAATTCAATTTTTCCCATTTAATTATGAAATCATCTCTGGTCATTCTTGATCATTTTGATAGTTTTTGACAAAGTTTCATCCACAGGATTCCTAATAATTAACTAGCAACTACAGTAAAATGGCTCGAAATTGCAATTTTTTAACGATAGTGTCATCTTTTATTCAAGTATTCTGCCTGCGTTTAAAACACAATTTATTTTATCTTTTCCATATGTGAGTGCAATGTATTTAGGGGTAATTTTGAAGTTAAATCAAAATTAATTACCAATAGCTTTACGAGAACTGGAATGACACTTTCAATATTATGACGTCATCAAGAAATTCACGAAAATGTCAATTAATGCATATTTCAAAGACTCGTAGAAAATTTTCCTGTGGATAGAATCAAATGTAAGTTTGTATAGTCAAGGACAGACAAGAAATATATAATTTCAGAAATTTTTAGAAAAATTGAATTTGGCGTCCAAGTGTTCAATACCTCCTTAAGGGCTATTATATTTCACATGTATTTTCCTTGTAACAATGCCTTTCTATACATACCATAATTTTTTACCTTTTGACCATGACCTAGCTATTTGACCTTCTTTTCTAAGAAATTAAGGTTGTATATATCTTTTAATTGGTAGGTGAAAGGTCTTTAATATTTCTTATGATGAGACCTTTGTTTTACCACTTTTTACGTAGTGACCTTGACCTAGACGATTGACACTCTTTTCTGAAAATTTCAGAATGACCATGTCTTTTAATTTGTAATTAAAAGGTCTGATATTTCAGATGAATTTCAATTGACAAGACTTTTCTAGTGATACCAATAATTTTGATCCACTTTCTAGAATAATAATCAAGCCGCTTAGCAGGCGACACAAGCATTCCTTGGATTGCTATTTTTACAGAAAAATAACACATTTTTAAACATTATTTATAAAATCCAAATGTTTTGATAATGAGATAAAAGAAAATATATTAATAGTAGTTATTTTATAGTTTGCATGATTACGGGTTGACAAATTAAATGCGAAAACAGTTAGAATTTCTCCTCTTTTTTTGGGGTAAAATATGAACTTTCATGCAGAAATTAAACGTTTCCGGAAAACAATATTATTTCATTATATTTGCAAAAATAAGTGATCTTTATAACTACTTTGACGTGAATATCCATCTATTGTATCCAACTTAAGGAAATATTTATATAAGCCCTGAATTTCAGCATTCATACAATTAAGACATATGCATGGCTGTAAGTCTATAAAACGAATCTCTACAATGAAATTGAGTGCTTGATTTTTATATTGAGAGCTCGAATATTAAATTGAGCGCCAAGATTTAAAAATGAGTGCTCGAATTTGATATTGAGCGCTCGTATCTAAAATTTGAGAGCTCGGATTTTAAATTAAGCTCTCGGAATTCTAAAAGTAAGCGCGCAGATTTTTATTGAGCGCTCGAATATTATATTGAGCGATCGAAATTAAAATTGAGCACTCAGATTTTATAATGAGCGCTCGAATATCATATTGAGTGCTCGAATTTTATATTGAGAGCTCAAATTTTAAATCGAGCGCTCGAATATTAAATCGAGCGCTCGAATTTTATATTGAGCGCTCAGAATTTAAATTGAGTTCTCGGATATTAAATTGAGTTCTCGGATTTTAAATTGAGCGCTCGAATTTTAAATTGAGCGCTCAGAATTTAAATTGAGCACTCGGATATTAAATTGAGCGCTCGAAATAAAGAAATTGAGTCCTCTATTTTAACTGAATTGAGAGCTCAAATTTACATAAATTGAGCGCTCGAAAATTGTATTGAGCGCTCAAATTTTATGTTGAGCGCTCGAATTTTTTAATTGAGTGCTCGAATTTAAAATTGAGCGCTCAAATTTAAAATTGAGAGCTCGAATTTAAAATTGAGAGCTCGAATTTTAAATTGAGCGCTCGAATTAAAAAAATATGTTCCGTGTGACCCTTTACGGGCTCCGTATGTATACGACTTATCAATTTGATTTTTTTTTTCTAGAAATGAGAATGAGGTATTATTAAAACAAATTCGTAGCGAGTATTTTTAAAAATAACAATAATTCAGAATACATAAAGTTTACACACCCTTTAAGTGTTGATGTAGAATTTGATATTAGATGGACACATCAAAAACTAAATGGTTAAAGAGGTCATCAGAAGCCCCCGACCCACCCACTGTTCAAATTCGCATCGTAAACTGATAAATAGCGTTTTGAAATAAGAATGATAGTACATAGTAAGAATGGGTGATACAGCATTAGTAGTCCAGATAAGATTGCCAACATAATATGTTCAAAATAATCTATGAAAATGCATGCAAAAGTTTAATATGTTACCGTTTCAGATCTCTTGCAGCTCTTTTATATTTTGATATGTAAGAAAATATTAGTAATGCAGTAAGAAATCTAGTGATAAAAAAAGAATTCGACTGCTGTGTATGTTTCTAGGGAAACAGGTTTAGTGAATCAAAATGTACAACTATGATGTTTGGTAATTTTAAAAAACGTGATTTATCAATTAATTTTTAAGTTGATAACAAATCAAAAACCCTTAAGTCTCGAATGCGGTCGTTGTCTTCTATTGTATTTGTAAGCTTTAAGAACAGGTTCTTGGTATATGACCTTAAGTATCCACTCCATCTACTTGTCCCTGAATTATGCAAGAATGCAGATGAGATGTTGATAATCAGTCAATATCAGTGTTGGATGGACGGCCATATACGGACTTAGCCTCCCGATTAGCCCTGACTTGCCAAATATTAAAATCTTGATGAAGTCAGGGAGGTCGGCGCTGATCCCATGACCCAAACGTCGACTCGTCTCCGACCTTGTCAGGACTTCACTTCAACATAACACTATCTAGGTACGACTTCACGCTGACTGAACGCCGCTTTAACTACTCATCCCGACTTGAGCAGAATGGGACCCGACTTAACTACGACCTATCCCGATTAAACTACGTCTTCTGCCGACATTACTGCGACTTGTGTTGCAAATTCATTTACATAATATAGATATACGATTCTTTTATAGTGTCATTTTTGGAACCTTTTTTGTAGCCGCTTCCTTGGTGTTATGAAGCTAAACTGAAATCAACTACTAGACATAATGAATGTTTGCTTAAATCGGGGCTTAGTCGGGGCTTAGTCGGGCTGATCGTAGCGTTGTCTTCATCAGTCGTAGTTAGGTCGGCAACAATTGGGAAGGTCGGGGCGAGCCTTGGAAAAGTCGGGGCTTAATCTTGGTGAATCGTAGCTTAGTCGGGATAAAGGTCTGTTCCAGATTACTAGTAAACCATTCAGCCTGAACCTTGCTAGGACCAAACCTCGACCTAAATAAGTCCAAGTACATAATATCACATGTATAACTTTGTCGGGCTGTCACCCCTAGTCAGAGTTTCGTTAAAGTCACCACTGTTGACGTTTGAAAATAGATTTCTGTGGAGGAAGTTATTGGATATGAGTAATAAGGATGAGTATTAAAGGATTTGTGATGATTTAGTAAGACTTGTGGTAAAAAGTCCATATGAAGAAGTATGAAATGTTCTGAGAGCTAGTACACACTTACTACTTTCGGTTTGAGAGACCCTCACATGTGCTGATTTCAATGCTAGAAATAATATGTGTTATCGTGGTCCTGCTTGTTCCATGGAAAAAACCGAGAAAACAAACCGATCAACATCATATAAATTTAGTATGTATGGAAAGAGAAATATTCTGTCTTGTAATTGTTCAGATTCTGAAGCAGAGTTTTACAGATTTATTTACTTGCTCTTTTGGGTGAAAAAGTGACTTTTGGGTCAATTTTGCGCAATTCTTTTTCCTTTTTGGAGGCATGTTTTGAATGTGCAATCCCAGGGTTTGTGTATATGAATACTAATTTGTGGTGTAATAATCTTATCCTGTAGAGAATTTAATAATTCTTCTTTGACAAGATAATTTAGTCTATAATATGATTGCTATGTTAACCAAATTCGAAATCTGATTCATGCGAAACAGGCCAAGGATCTTCCCACTACCTTATATTAATTAGCTTAGACCCATCCCAACAGATCCCGACCAAGCTACGACTCGCCCGACAGAGCGCCGATTCACACCGACTTCACACGTCGGGGAAGTCCGGGGCGATGTCTGCACAGTGAGACTGGGGCTTAATTGTTGACCAATCGGCTCGAGAACCAGAAATGATCTTGTTTATTTCTTTTCAGCGGAATTCCGAAAAAAATTATGTAGAATGGGTGAAAGTAGATGGAAATATTAATGCTTCAGCCAATCAGAGTTCCCAGTCTCTATTTTTGTTGATCGATCCGCCAAAAACATGGAATATAGGACCATGACCTTGACCTTTGAAAGCTTACCTTGAAAATCAAAAGGTGTCGTCTTCGCACCATATACATATGATCTGAAAGGTTTCATGAATACTGGAAGTAAAGTGTGGCCTTTAGAGCGTCCACAGAAATGTTCTTTATGACCTTAAACTTCGACATTGAAAATCAATCGGCGTCATCTATGCAACGTTTGATGAAGATTTGAAGAAAACTGTGACATCTATAGTGTCAATAAGCCTTGCTGGATCCACTAAAACACACGCGCCCTCTCAGAGAAAAAAAAAGCTGTTTTAGTTTGTATTCTACAAGAGTTGACTTTCGAAACGAAGCATTGTTCTTCCGTATCTCTATCTCTTGATTCTAGAATTCCGTTGTCTTTTTATATCAATTTCTGTTTCTCTAGGTTTGTTGACCACCAACAAGTATTTTATTCGGACTGATGCTGATTCACCATACACCAGCTGTCAACGATTAAATGGAGATTCGACATGCGTATTTTGGAATGATTTCTACTTTACGGATGTAAGTATATGATTAAAGCCCTTCTGACATTGTATCATTTTATGTCCTGTCGAGAAGTACATTGAAAAGCAGTTCTTTTGATAAACAGCTGTAATATTAAAAGTGCGGCTCTCATTGATAACATACTTCATCTCACTTAGGTCCCTAGACAAAGAGTGAGCGGGTCAATGTTTCATATTTGTCTACTCATAACTATCCCCTCGCATCTCTGCTGTCATGCTTCCGTGTGTGTTAGTGAGTGTGCGTGTGATTTGTGAATAGCAACAAAATGAGCAAAGAAGACATACTTATTATCGTAGAAAGATCAAACCTTTCACAAATGATTCCCATGGGGCGATAGTCAATTCTACCGATTTTTAAGGTCAAGGGTCAAAGATCAAGGTCTCAATGGACTTACCTTTACATGTAAAATCCTTACGAACAGCAAAGAAGACATAGCAATAATAATTTTACATGAAACCGTCCACAATTGTTTGGAGAGAAAATTAACCCTATTGAATTTTAAAATCAGGGATAAAGGTCACAATGGACTTTGGTTAAAAAAAATGAACAGCATAGAAGACAAAGCAGAGGATTAAGGTCATTATTGACTTTGGCTAAAATCTAAATCTTTGTGAACATCATAGAAGATATATAGCAATAATCATAGAAACATAAACATTCCACAAATATTCCCCTTTAAGATAGAATAAATTCTATTGATTATCAAGGTTAAGATTACTGTGGACGTAGGCTTAACATTTTCTGGATAGCATAGAATATGCAGTTGCG
This sequence comes from Pinctada imbricata, assembly GCA_033119305.1. Lineage (NCBI taxonomy): Eukaryota > Metazoa > Mollusca > Bivalvia > Pterioida > Pteriidae > Pinctada > Pinctada imbricata. Next base: position 11,185,642 of record VSWD01000013.1, read on the forward strand.
AGAGGATGTTACACTATACGCTTTTGGTCCCTTTGTTAACATGCATTGTTAATTGCAATTGACTAAAAACCATTGGAGGCGTGATACTAGATTCTTAATCTACTATTCGTTACCTGAGCGAAGATCAAGTGAGCTATTGTCATAGCGCGCCTTCCGTCGTCTGTCCGTCGTCCGTCCGTCCGTCCGGCCGGTCCGGCGTAAACTTTTAATTTACATTTTCGACATATCCTCTGTAACCGCTGCACAGGAAGCAAGTATTCAAGGTCCTCTACCAAGTTTGTGTTTTTTGTTCCGATCGGTCAACAAATATGGCCGCCGAGGGCTCTGATTGGATGACGCATTTTCGAATTCTCTTCTGCAACCGCTGCAAAGAATTTCACTAAACTATACAGGAAGCAAGTACTTAAGTTCCTGTACGATGTTTGTGTTTTTCATACCGACATGTGAACAAATATGGCCGCCTAGGGCTCTGATAAGCGAACGCATATTCGACTTCTCCACTGCAACTGCTGCACATAATTTCACGAAACCTTCAAAAGTACTCAAGGTCCTCTACCGAATTTGTGTTTTTCGTGCCGATTGGTCAACAAATATCGTCACCGAGGACTCTGATGTGCTGACGCATTTTCGACATATATCCTCTACAACCACTGCACAGAATTTTATGAAACCTTACAGGAAGCAAGCACTCAAGGTCCTATTCCAAGTTTGTGTTTTTCATGCTGATCTGTGAACAAATATGGCTGCCGAGGGCTCTGATTGTCTGGCGCATTTTTCTCCGTTGCAACAGCTGCTCAGAATCTCAAGAATCCTTACAGGAAGTAAGTACTTGAGGTCCTCTACCAAGTTTTTTCATACCGAGTAGTAACAAATATGGCGGCCGATGATTCCGATTACCTGACGCCTTTTTGACTTTTTCTTTGCAACCGCAGCACAGAATTTCACAAAATCGTACAGGAAGCAAGTACACAAGATTCTCTACAAAGTTTGTGTTTTGTCGCTTTGGTCTAGCCGATAGGGCATCGGGCTAGTAAATTTATAATTGCTGGTTCGCTCCGTGCTAGGACCATGGGTCGGCTAACGTGTACTCTTCAATGTTCTGTGTTTATATGCAAAAATGTCTATGTATTGTTTACGTGTCTGTATAATGATAAAAAAAACTCAAAAGTTTATGTTTGTCATGCACATCGGTCATAAAATATGATAGCTGATTGGCTAACTTTGCCATTTTGACATCCCCAAATCTGATGCTCAAAATGTCACGAAACCGTTAAGGAAGCAAGTACTCAAGGGCCTCCACCGAATCGTCCACTACATTTTTTGTTTGCCACTCACGTGAGTGATGTGGCCTCCTTGGGGCTCTTGTTTAATTCCATTATTTGATCATACTAGGGAAATCATATGGTTATATTTTATTGATAACAGAGGGCAGTCCAAGAGTACTTATTTAATGACAGAAATTTGATTATCATACTACGCCTGAATAACTCATATGAAACACTCGTTTTCCTTGATTTTATCACCTATTCTTGTGTTCTGACCATGCTACAAAGATGCGCTGTTCAACGCCTTCTCAAGATCATACCAGTTTAAAATTTTGAAGGCTGACAAATAATGACGCAGTTCATTACATTTATAATGATACGCTTTCTAAGATCAGCTTTAACTTTTATGTTTTAAGGTTGATCCCTACCTATCCGTTTTAGGTTTTCCTATCCAAGTTGTTATTATGACTGTATCCAAGTATTTTTACAATAAACATTTACTACTGACCAATATGTGTTCTTGTACCCGACAATTTTGTCTACTGAAGAATAGTTTGAAAACTAGACTATTTATTTTTCATGAATCTGTAATATCAACATCTTCGGAAGGACGATGTAAAACTAATGTTTAAATTATAAAATGTCCTATTTCTAAATCTGAGTAATCAGTGAACGAAAGTCAAACAAACAAGAGGCCCAAGGGGGTCACATCGCTCACCTGTGTTACAGACAAAAGCATTATAGTGGACAATTTCGTAGAGGACCTTGATATTTGCTTCTTGTAAGATTTTGTGAAATTACATGTATGTGCAGCAGTTGAAGAGAATAAGTCGAAAATGGGTCAGCCAATCGGAGAACTTCGCTGCCATATTTCTTAATCAGATCGGCACAAAAACACAGATTTGGTATAGAACCGTGGGTACTTGCTTCCTGCAAGGTTTCAGGAAATTATGTGCAGCAGTTACAGAGAAGTCGAAAAGCGTCAGCTAGTTAGAGCCCTCGTTGGTCATATTTGTTGACCGATCGGCACTGAAAAACACAAACTTGGTATAAGGACATTAAGTTCTTGCTTTCTGTAAGGTTTCGTGAAATCTGTGCAGTGGTTGCAGAGTAGAATTCGATAATGCGTTGTCAGCCAATCAGAGCACTCGGCGGTCATATTTGATGACCGATTCTTGCGAAAAACACAAACTTGGTAGAGGACCTTGAGTTCTTGCTTCCTGTCGGGTTTCGTGAAGGTATGTGCAGCGGTTGCAGAGAATATGTCGAAAATGTAAAAGCTTTACACCGGACGGACGAACGAACGCACGGACGACGCACGGCGCGCTACTGCAATTAGTTAAGGACGGCCATTAAGTTTAGTAGCAGCAAGAAGAGCGCTAGCAACATTTCGTTCGAAAATATCCGGTCAAAAGGACAGTAAGAAAAACCATAGGGACAGGGATCAATGAACCAAAAGAAAAAGGCGTCGTCAAAACACTTGACACAAGACACTACATATAATCAAAAGAGACCAAGAGACAAATATTGCTGAGTTAGTACTGCCATTAGCTTAGTTAGTAGCAAAGGGTGTGGTTATCCGGATTAAAGCGCACAACCATCCCACTTGTCCGCTTACCTAGATGTCGCAAGGAAACGTGTCTGAGATTGGTTCATATGTATAAAAACCTCCTCTCTGTAATAATCCAACTCTATACCATCCTAGAGAAAATGTCTCATCAGTGGTACTTATAAAATGCGAAATGTAATTCAGTATCGCCCTCTGGTTTCATTTTTGAATTGGAATTTGTGTATTTACTTTGCAGAGAGTGCGCAAATCCAAATTTTGTTAGGAATCCATTCAGTAGCACAGTTAAATGAAATATATGACCAAAGTTGCATTGGAGGAATGGTGCTAAAATGTAAACCTCAATTGATTTGATGATATATTTTGGATGAAATGACAAGTTTTCGAAATAGCAAAATGGTATATGTATTGTCAAATCGATAAAAGGGCCCAAACAAAGCTTCTTGCAGGTGACAGAGATGAACACACGAAGGAGGCAGCAATACACCTGTGACCCGCGTAACGAGCAGAGATTATGTAAAATTTAATGGCTATCAATACTAATGCGTCGCACGACAAACAGTCCACGATCTGCCCGATAGAGCAAGCTAAAACATTCAATTATACAAGGATTCAGACCAACTATTAAAGATGAAAGGAAGTCAAGGCCTTGCCATTTTGTTCCCTTGTCACTGCCAGCCAGTCACCGTACAACTCTCAGCATCGCTGTTTCAAGGCTGTAGATGGCTCAAGTGCCATACAGAGTGTTCAGCAAATAGTACCAAGATTATATCCACGATAGATAAGAATATTAATTATTTTGACACATTTTCGATGGAAATTCAATCTATCTTTGATGTTTCATGCTTCTTATTCTGTTTCTATTAGAGTCACTAAAAACGGCAGTTTGTGAAATTTCAATCTGATATATGAAAAATCATTTTTGTTTTGCAGGAAAAAAACAATTTTAATTGTTAATATCTTGAAAAAGGGATAACAATACATGGTAACTAAATAGCTTTGGATATTTCAAGCTTCGTTATTGTCTTCTCGGCTGTTTCATTTCTCAATGTCTGCTCCATCCTCTTCTGTCCTACTCTGCATTTACTGGTCCTTGGATTCCTATTCATAAGAAAATTGAAATCAAAAATGTCATCACACAGAAAAACGAGCCTTTTTCAAATATATAATTATGCACAGTTCATTCATCAGTACATCGTAAATTGAAACAAAGGAGGGGATCTCCAACAACACCAAGTTGCAGTACCCACAGCAAAACCCCAAAATACCCCATGCAAAAACACATGAAGTTACACTTACGTTGCTAGAAAATCTCCACATGTGTGGTAAGGATCCAGAGTAATACATATGAAATAAGAATGTAAACAAACCTTGTTAGCCATGGCAGGTTTTCAACATCTGTGTTTCCTCCACATAATATTACCCCTATATTTCTTATGTTTGGATCTAACGTCTTCATCTTCTCTGACATCACTGCTGCAATGGTAGCACCAGTCGCTGGCTCTGTCAAAAGCTGTAAAGATCACCATTCCAGAAATAAATCAATGAATGCAAAATACGGAAGTGCGCCAATTCTGTACCTTCTTGATGAACATTTAGAACTCATTTGAATGTACCAGACACCTGTTTCGAATAGCGAATCGTCATCAGTGGTACTTATTTTAAAATTTTTTGACAGCCAAATGTATTTCAGTTGCGCCACCGACCAAACTAGCATTTGAGGAATGTTGCTAAGATGTCAACCTCCTTCCATTATTATTATGATATTATTGGATTCAATGACAAATTTCCGAAATAACAAAATAATAAATATGATGTCAAATTGATAATGGGCCATAACAAAGCTTTTTTCGGATGCCAGAGCTGGAAAGAAGAAATTATTACACCCTAAACATCCAGTCGCGGCAACAACATAAAGTGCTTAACACTGCAAAAGAAAATAAGTGTTTATAATGATAATACGGAAGTGTTCCATCTCTTTAACATCTTGAAGGACATATCAAACCAATTTTAATGTACTAGACACGTGTTTTGGATAGTAAATCTTGAACAGTGGTATTAATTATATGGTTATAGTTAAACAATCGAAATTAAAGGATGGTTACAGTGCGTTATATTACATGGTTAAGATTATACCATCGAAATTAAACTTATGAGTTGACAGTGTTTCGAATAGTTTTCCCTGACATGGTTGCCATAGCGATTTCTATATAAACATAACCTCAGACAGTGCATGTATTTTAGATATTGTTTTTATTTTCGTGCGTGAACGGGAGCGGCTAGCCAAACAGCGGATGCTTACTCCTCCCGGGCACCAGGTCCCATCTCTAGCTTGCTGGGGTCCGTCGATGCTCAGTTTTGTGCTCTTTTTTGAGTGCCGTTGGGATTGTCGTCAGGATCTTCTTTATCTCATTATGGTCATGCCATCAATTAAAGGAGATTAGCATCTTAGCATCATCCCTCCAATGCTATTTTGAACATATAAATTTTATTTGGACATGCTACTAAATCGATCCTTCAGGAACTGTAGAGCCGGGGACTTTCTGCAAATTGCACGATTTAAATTTGAATAAATATAACCAGAGGGCGCTACTGACATGAATTTTGGCTGCGTCTAAAAATTACTTTCCAGGGAAGCATTACTGATGAGGATTTTATATTCGAAACACGTGACTGGTATATACTTGATATCAAGATCATAATTTATTACGTTCGGTTAGTTTCAATGACACCACTCTACTACTATTCCTCTAAAGACGAATAGATAGGGTTTTTTAACCTAACGATTGTTGCTTTAAGATCATATAAACGTAAATGGCATGGACTGAGGATAGTATAAATGAGACTACATGTATACTGCTAAAAAAAATTAAGGGAGCAAGGTTTCTACTTTCATATTACACACGTTTGCAGCTGCTTATTCTATATGATGAACATAAATGTATTACGACATATTTCATAGTCATTTCTTTTTTACCAATGTCTGTATTTAATAGATTAACCATGTACACCTAATAAAACTTGATGATTTAGCCTTGCTTATCCCCAAAAATATTACAAGCTATGTACCATTATATGACAATGGGAAAATCACTCCTTTAATTTTTTTTGAGCCGTGTATATATGTCATCAGTATGAACTCTCTGCAATAGGTCAGTCTCTTTTAAAATTACATTGTGGCAGAAAATAAACGAATAATTCATTTGTTCTATACCTTCATCCTCTCCAATGAAAATCTCATGCCCTGAATTATTTCTTCATCACTCTGAAATAAATATTAAAAAAACAAAAGAAATTCTTAAAGTTATTTACAATAAAAAATATCTAAATTAACTTTCATTTTTAATTATATACACACGTAATATTTGTTTTTATTATCACACTGGGATTTTATCATAAAATAATTTTGTCTTCAGATATGTCTACTTTTTCAAATAGAAATACTAGTATATTGTAACAAAAATGAATTTACCAGATGCATATATCGTAATTCATGTATATTTTAATTCATAAAGACGCACAAAATTGATGTAATTGTGACTTGCAGAACATGCTCAGAGACTAGGGTGAAATCGTTAAGTTATATTAATGTTACCGTGAAAATATGTTTTTGAACGAATTAATTGTATATATATAATATATGATCTTGTTGTTCATGCATCAATTGGTGCTATTGAAACAAAGATTCGAAATACCTTTGACGAATTGAATCGCATGGTATTGTCATGTGACAACCTTAAAGTATTTAAAACAAAGGACACTATAAGGAACTGTTAAGATAAGGCGTAGAATCTGCCCTGAAAAGTCGAAATTTCAAAATGCAAAATTTGAAAATCTTTTTCGGTAGGAATTTCAAGTTACTTGGCCCGCATATGAATCTGCTGTCAGATGGGATAATTTATGCAAAATAAGACCGGTATTTGGGTCAAAATAAGCGTTTTTTTACACAGAAATCAATGGAAAACGGAAAAGTTTTATACAACATCGTCCCCCCCTCGCTTTACGATGCCACTTTCACGAAAGATGTATATCAATAAAACACATTTTCTAGCCAAGTGGGATTCTGAAGCGAGGGGGGGGGGGGGGGGGGGTGGACAATGTCCCACAAGCGAAAAACGAAAAAAGGGGGGGATGGAAGACTATTTTTAAATTTGCCTCTAGAGCGATAAAGTAGGTTATATTGCCATCTTTTTCGTGTAACCGTTTGGAGGGAAATAAACGAGAAAGTTGTCTATTTCTACACCGTGTGTATTTCGCGCCAGAAAGATACATAAGTGGCTGAGAAGAACGAAATAAAACCGTTTTTCAGTTTCTGGATTGCAGAGTTTGCCGATTATATTGATTTAATAACCTCAAAGTTAATTTTGCTTATCCAATTTTGATATGAAAAAGTAACAGAAGCATAATAAACGTAAAAATGTGTAAAATAATGCATTTTTTGTGCATTTTCGATCGATATTCAACGTTTTCCGTCATCTGTAACCCTACCTCTTCAACCCGTAATAATTATAACATCTCTCACCAAATTTATTTAAATAAAATACCGTATAACCAGAAATTTTCGCGAGTATCAAATTGCGCGATTTAATGGTAAAATAGGGTGTCTTTATTTTCGCGAGTACAACTTTTCGCGATTCCTAAATAAGAAACAAATATGTACATATGATGTTACTCTTTTGCACCTTTTTATTATTGAAGTATTAGTTATTTCTGTCATGAGAACACACTCAATTCACTTCTCTTTACGTCTAATCAGGAAAAATGAACAATGGCACATGAACAATATGAACAAATGAAACGTAATTACCGATTTATGATCAACCTTATCAAACATAATTATTCGCGAGAATAATTCTTCGCGATTCAAAATCACTTGCGAATATAGCGAAAATTAGTATCTCGTGAAAATTTCTGGTTATACGGTATCTACCATGAGTCTTATAATACTAGTAGAGCGACCAAATTGAAAAAGGGGCTTAGTTTTCGAGTTTAATCAACACCCCTAACACAGGCCTGAATTTGGTCTTAACTTTTAGCTGAATACCCCTGCTTTCAATAACAGCTGTCGTAAAGAATACATCATGGTCAGATTTTGTTTAAATTGGGTAAAAAGTGATAAAACCGTGAAAAATAAAAACGAAATATTTATCGGTTACATCCTCTGCATTCCTATATTTGGCTCTGTTTTGTACAAAGAGTCATTGCAATTCTTGCATTAGATTGTAAATATGATATAGAGTTATTTTGGAGGTAGAATATTTTCTCCTCTCTCGAAACATGGCAGTTTTAAGCAAATTTCTATGAAATATGAAGAATCCGTGTTAATATATTATCTAAAGCCCCGAGACTGAATTTTTGTCTCGAAACATATCGACAAATATATGTATATTATTTCTGAGGCCTTTTTATCGTTAATTTTTCTAGAGACTTATAAATAAATATAAAAAACTAATGCGTATACACTTTAAAGTTAACCGTCATTTCCTAAAGACGATTCTGTAGATTAAGATTCGGTTGACCACGTGTTACAGTTTTTATCAAATCGTACTTTTTTGTCGGTATATATACGTATGTTTGATAAAAGTAACTGCCGAAAGAGGAATTATGTCATCCTGTTGACAAATTCGTGAAAAATACCTTATTTTAATATGCCAAGTGAATATCACGTATAGAGACCCGTTTGTGACAAGTTGTAATGAAAATACGTGAATTTCAAAACTTTGCATGAAGTTTCTATTAAATGATAAAAAGTATCTTACGACGTTCATTTTAGAACTACAGTGATGTAAATATATATGCCAAGTACATTGGTCAGAGTTTGGACTCTTCGTTTTCTTTGTTTTAAACATTGAAATATGCCTTTCGTTAAAGTTGTGCAATTTTTCAATTTTATCATCCGTACTTACCCTCATTCAGATTCGTAGCTGTTATAAATTAAGTGGATGATTTTTATGATGCATTGGGTCAGAGAACCTCCCTTAAGGCGCCCAGGGGATCTCATGGGAAGTCCTAAAGTGTCATAGAATTGGGGGGGGGCTTTGTTTTGTGATGCTGTACATAGCACAAACACCACATAGTCATACGTAATATTGGTAACGTAATTGTGCAATCCTACATTAATGATGACTATATACATACTTCTACAATAAAACAAATAAACAGCTATATATTTCGGAGAGGAAAAACAGAAAAATATGTGTTCTGGTCTGTTGACAACGGAAAGTTTGATCGTTTTTCCCGAAGCGCTCCGAATAAAATAAAAAGTATGAAAAAAGGTATGAACAGTATGACTGAAGTCAGTGCAATTCCGATTTTTAACTACGAATATTCAAGAGTCCAAGATACGATACAACAATATTAGACTTTTATAACGACGAAACTGGTGTTGTCAGCTCAGCGTTAGTACCAAAAAGAAGATCAACAAGAAAGTTTCAGTGAATAAACACGGTTAAAATGTAATTGATAAAATGAATAGCCGATTACAAAAATTGTATCAGAAGTCCAAATTCATTATGTTACATGTATAGCTACAACAATTCGATTGCATCATGAGACAAGTGTAATATATATCCGCAATTTTAGGTGCCTAATATTGAGTAATTTGAATGTCCTATTTCCAACTGTAATGCTGGAACCGACAGAAAAGCTAGTTTGCACCTGGTAACACTCATTTATTATTTTGAAGTGTTCTTTTTTTTGTCGAGCAAGTTTCAAATCAGAAAAAAATAGTCGGGCGTTATATACGAAAATGTGAGAGGAGTACTTCGGATAAGAACACCATTTACTATGTGCATAGTAGATGACCTACTATAGAGCATCCTTTAATGTATGGTCATTTCTATTTCAATATCGATGAAGCATGGAAAATGATGAACAGACAGTCAAAACTCTTTTTAAAGAATGCATACAAAGTCATATTTTTCGTACACGGCCAATGTCGTATAATGTCCAACAACGACCAGCCAATCAGAAACGAGAGATCCAGAACTAGAAATCAGAGTTTATCTTCATTATCATCCACATCTACATGTAGTACAAATGCCTTTAAGTTACGTTTTAGCTACAAGTGTTTTAACACCGTCAAACGGAGGAAGAAAATGCAATAATTGCCTTGAATGTGAAGGGGTCGTATAGGCAGCTATGCTGCTTATCTAACTTGAAGCTTGTGGAAGTAAAACACAATGCGCATTTCCTTGTTTTGTTGATCGCAAAATCTTTGTTTTACTAAATTATTTCTATAATTGGGCGGACAAAAGGCTTCCATATTAAATGTTTGAAATCATCAGAATAAAGATAGTACAGAAAGACAAAAAGCTTTATTTTCAAAATTATTGATGTAAATTTGTCGTCTACTGTAAAATAAAACAATACTTTTATTCATATTTATATGTTGAAATTAGACTTTGCTGTAATTATGTGGTGTTTAACTCCGTAACAGTATCGAGGAAACATATAGTTTATTTTGTAGTGATTGTTATTAACAATGTTATGGGGAGGGGCAGTTAAATTGCCTGTACATGTAACTCTTAAGTTTGTAAATCGATGTCTGTCAATTTTTCCAAAAAACACATTGACATATCAATATATCGTTTCTTTTTGGTTATTTTCATTTTTAAATCAACATTCTCAACATTCAAGTGAAAGAATTGAATTTTTCCATTTTACCTATTTATCTTAGAATGTTTGCTCATCATCCATGAAGTTGGAATTAGAAAAATCAATTTAATCCAAAAAGTTTCTTTTGACTTCAATAAGCATAATGACATTTATTTTGGCCACATGGATTATCCATTTGTAAAATGAAGTAAGTTTTTGTTCAAAAATCTATGAATTTGAATTATACTAATTTACCGCTTTTCTGTGAAATTACAGAAATTCTGACCATACGAATTTGTTGACGACACCTCAAACGCTTGGCCCACGTTATATTCTTTCGTTTGATATGAAATTTAGCCCTGTGTTAGGGGTGTTGATCAAAATTTCAAATTTAGCGACTTGGTTGCTCTACTATACTTTATATTTTCATCCTGACACACTTTTGTCTAAATTGGAAGGACAGCGCTCGAGAAATAATCGAGTGATTTCAAGGCTAAATCCCCCCCCCTTATCTTAACAGCTCCTTTCAAAACCATTCGAATGGAAAGTCTGCTGGAAGGCCTTCTCACTTTGAGACTGAATAAGTAATATGTACATCTTTGATGTTTGTTTTTTTTTCGAATATAAACTTTACCCGTTAATGTAGTTTTTCTTCAGTAAGGGTAAATTGATATTCATGGTTTTTTGTAAAACCACACCGTTATTACTCACAACAGTAAAGACATCTTTTTCTACCATTCTCAGTACAATTGGCCAAGCTGACTTAACTATTGGCTGCGCTCTAATTCCATCAGCGATTGTCTCTATTAATTGTGGTGGTGATGACCACAGTCGTTTGCCTACAGCAGAAAAGTTTTAGATAAATAAACTTATTTGAAAGAGATTGAATAGTATGTGATAATGGAAACCCTTGAATGTATAAATTATAACATTTGTACACTTTGTAAATAAATCTAAAAATAAATTTTTAAGTGCTTATACTAATATATATTAAAGAAATCTCGAGTAATCTAATTTACTTCATAACTTTCATTTCATTCAAAAAGTGTTATATTGCATATGTCAGGGACCAAACACTAGGTTCATCAAAGGCCCATGGAAAGAGAAAGAGAGATTCAGAGAAAAGGAGAAGTTAGAGTGAAAAATTGTAAAAAAAAAATATTAACAGCTAATTAAAGACTTCAAAATCTCGAATAGAAAGCTTTGGTGATATTGGGATTACCGTTATAATCGAACAGCTTTTTTATTACCTGATTCAAGACATTCCCCACAAAATTTTCCCTCTGGCTCAACCATGTAAACTGAAAAAAAAATTTGACTTAAAAAGGGGAATTCCGAAATAGATTTTTTTATCGCAACTTCATGTAAGCATTGTGTCTACATTATAGATATTCGTTACTTACTTTTTATTTGCGGATTGATACTCTTTGCAGCAACGGCTACACCAGCTATAACACCACCAGATCCAGTGGCCACAAATATTGCGTCTAAATAAGGTACTTGCTGAAGAAACTCCAAGGCAATAGTTCCCTGCAAGAACGTAATTTAACATAGGGTTTTATGTTGCTTTCAGAATGGACTCTCTTGGTATCCACTTTAGATTTTTGCCCCACACCGGCAACGCCAGAGGGGACTCTTAGTTTCGTGTCGGTCTGTCTGTCAGTCAGTCAGTCAGTCAGTAAGTCCGTCCGTCCGTCCGTCTGTCCATATTTCAGTTTTATTAGACTTTTTTCTTAGATGGAAAGAGATAATCAGCTGAAATTTGATACATAGCTTGGTAAAAATAGTTTCACAGCACGTTTAAGTTTTGGCACGCTTGACTTTTTTTTTAGGAGATATGCCGCTTGATGACTTGAAAAGTTCAGTTTTCCAGACTTCGTCAGTTTTCCGGACTTTTTTCTGCGATGGATGGGGATATTCAGGTGATATTTGATACAGAGCTTGGTTTTAATTGTTACAGAGGTAGTTAAACGTTTCTCGCTTTTGTCTTATCTTTTTAGGAGTTTCGCCCTTTGATGACTTGCAAAGTTCAGTTTATGTCAGTATCCTAGACTTTTTGCTGCAGCAATTAGAGATATGCAAACGAAATTTGATAAACATGTTAGTCATGGATAGTGACAGAGCAAGCGTGATTTTCGTTACACTTGACCTATTGTTCGAGGAGTTATGTCCCTAGATTACTTGCAATATTCATTTTCGGTCAGTTTCCGGACTTTTTTCTGCAACAAACAGAGATATTCAGGTGAAATTTAATATACAGAGCAAGTCTGACTTATGCAGAAAGCTAATATTAGAATAGAAAACTCCCCAACTAAAACGTTTTCTTTCTCTGTTAGTACATGTACTATTGGTCGCACAGACATCTATTAATGATAGACCATGATATATTAATGACAGATGAAGATCGAAATCAACTCATGTGTGAAGAAGGCAATTATAAATGATTTTATACCTGTCCAGCGATAACGTGTATGTCATCGGAGCCAGGTATATAAGCTACATCATCAGGTTTATTAAACTCTGCGCATATCTCATCCCTGGAATTCAATGTAAAATCATTTAAATATGAAAAAATGCATCTTTAATAGATGTATACTATATTTGTATTGCATATTTTATTAATAAATCCCTTTCACATAATACACAAGAGTGGTTTCCATTATAATTCTTTCTTTGGGATGTTTAAAAATGTTTTACACAATATATATATAAATTTCAACTTCTACATGTATAAATGAAAAAGATCTTGTTAAAGGGTCACAGACAAGCATTGCTTTTCTGTTTTGTGACCGATTTTACAAAATTGTTTTTCTGAAAAATATCTATTAGCAACCTAGTTTTGTATTTATCCTCGCACCAGACAACTTTTCCTCCATACCCTTGTATAGCATCAGTCTTCACCTTAGGCGTGCCTCTAGGAACAACAACTGTACATGTAAGGTTACAAAGATGAGCTGCCCATGCCAATCCTTGTCCATGGTTTCCGCTGCTGAACGTCATCTTTAGATGAAATTAATCATTTGAAGAAACAAATAAAGTCAACGATGCTGAAATAAAATAAGTCTACCCTTTACCGATTACTTTTTAAAAAAATATCGTTGTTCAGATGATAACCCGTTTCGTCAAACTGCCAATCAGAGGAAAAATGGCATCTCAGCGGGTACAGGTAAAATGCAATCGATGCATGTCCTGTTTTTGAAAAGTACAAAAATGTTATTTATCCACAAGAATTGACTCTAAACGAGACAAATGTTACAACTTACAGAAACACCATTTGTGGACCTATATATCAAAAATGTTAATGGGGAGATTCGTGCGAGCGTATATAACAAAGGAGCTGATTTTGGATTCAACATAATTTTCCGTAGCTTGACGGTGATTTTCTAAGATTACCGTCATACGGTATTCACATTTCACAGCTCATCCTGTATGCTAGAGTATGTACTGACGTTTTCGATTTTCATAGTAGACATTTACAAATTACGAAGAAACTTTTATGTCAAGTTTTTCGTTTTCATAAACTATTAAAGAACTTCTGGAAATTTTACATAAAAAAAAATCAACTTCTTTTGAAATTCGGACCAATACAAGCGACAGAGTATATCACATTGGGTATTTCACAACATGCATTTAATGGTGACATATTTAACAAAATAAGAGGAGAATTGTAGACAGAAATACCATCGAGAATGTGTTAGAAGCATAAAACACCTTTAATATCGTGGATATAATCCTTCCGTTACCAGACGGACACTTGGCGTGGTAATGGACCAATTTACAACCTAGTACCAGCGCATTCTTAAGAATTTCGCTCTAACTGACTGTGACGACAGGACTCTTTGACGGGTCCTGTCCAGACCTCTTTAGAGAAGACAAGGCCTCGGCCACCTGTCCTCTCTGAATCTCAGTTGGACTCCTCGAGTGATAATATGATTGAGCACTTGACATCCTGGGACTGTATTTCGTACGCCTTTTCTATTTTTATCCATTGACATATCCATATGTGTGTTTCTGAGACCCCTGCGTTATGCTGTCTGTTTGTATAGTCATCTTACAGTGAGGAGACTATTTTACATTGTGCGTCCTTCGAGACTTCTGGGTCCCTGGAAATCGGGAGGGTTGTGCGCACGTAATCCGTATACCCACTCGGTCTGATTCTGGCATGGCGGATGGTCGTCCTATGGCAGCACCGATTACCTGTTGGTTTCGTTGGGTTATGTGTAGTCATTTGTGTTTGATGTCTCTATGTGAGTTGGAACCCTTCTGCATTATTGGTTTCCTTGTACCTTTTGTGTCTCTATCTGTACATGTCTGCTCTGTGTTTTGCATTTTGTGTTTTGGGGTTTTGCTGCAAACGGGCGTTGTTGGAGATCTCCTCCTTTCTTATGTAATAGAAATTAAAAAGAACTTAAAACATTGCTTTGATCAAAGCCAAAAAAAAACAGTTTCATCATTATCCTCCAAGAGATTCTTGAGAAGGAGTCGAAAATATATGATTTTTCATAAAACATAAAACGAGAGACTGATGAAGGACGACGATTGAAACGCTTTGACCGGTGATCAATGTTTCGATTTTGAGTGTCTTCGACTTTATCTTTTTCAAGTATCAAAGAGATAAGATCATTAGAATTTGTAACACAGCTAAAGTAAAATTGAGAACGACTGATATATGTAACCATATATTATCATTTTGATTAATGTTTTCCAATTAATTAAGAAAATATTGCTTATATACTCACTACACCTTTTATATCTGGTTTAGCGTCCTTCAGGGACATAACCTGTAAGAACATATAGATATAACATGATTTAAGAGATAAATCTTATATTTTTCTGTTGATGCAGGTATCACCCGAAAAATTGGGCAGAATACTGCATCAATCCTCGCATCAGATTAATTTCTTATCATGTTATTCTAAAATTCTTATGGAATACAGACTATTTTCTTGGATTAAAAAACAATCAATTACCGCACTATCTTCGTAAGTTCAGAGGGTTTCACAGTGATACGTCTGCCAGAACAAGTTATGGCAGCCACCATTATTTAAACAGCGAACGATCGTCTCTCTATATCTTTGGAATAAAGGACCAGTTTGAGTAAATTCTACATGCACAGTTAATTTTTTAGTAAGTAGAAAAGAAATGGTACCCTTGAAATGATAAGCAAACATCAACAAATTGTATTTTCAGCAAGGAGTTCATTCGTGTTTGAGGGAACCCCTGGTTCTGAAAATAGTGCATAAATAGACTTCCGTGAAAAATTGTGTTGATCGATGTATCAACAAAATTTCTAAGCCAATCAGAATCTTTATTTCTTGAAAATGACAAAGGAAATTAAATGATTTAACAATACCTGTCAATCCTTAATAGCCATTCTCTGTAAGGACCAAAATCGTTCGGCACGGCATGTCATGGATTTTGATGATTTTCGGTATAATGGGTATATATTAAGTACTGACCATGAAAATAACACTTTTCAGCCAATGTGACCTCTGGTTGCCATGGTAACGAGGTCATTCTATTTATAGCACTTTTGGGACCATGAAATAAGCCAGCTCCGGAGACTTCGTTGCCATGGATACCGCTCTAACAGCTTGTTCATCTTTATATAATCTAATTCTTCCTTACTTCCATTCTTACTTAGTACACTTAGATATGTGATATTTATTACAGGAACCTTATTGTATTAAGTCAAAATAAGTCAAAATGAAGCGAAAAATAGAGGTGAAAATAAGGGCCAATTTAGTGTGTTTTTGACCATTTTCAATCTTAAATATCACAAAAGGCACCAATAGAAGAATAGTGATTTTCATAAATGGAAATTTATGTTTATTGACAAATAAAATGAACGAAAAATTGGAGTGGGTATTTAAGAGTTTTACCTTAATTCTGTCGTCAAAGACCGTTGCCATGGCAACATTAGACCTTTTTGCTTGTTTCATATTATCTTTGAAATTGATTTTATTCCTCTTTCGAGCAACATAAGATTGTCAAAATGTATGCATGTATAGATTTGACCTATATCTTTTACCTAAGAACAATTAAAATGTTCAGATTGATGTTCAAGGTCATTTATACTTTGAGACTCAAATTTTGCATAAAATATTGATTTTTAAATTTTTTTGTTACCGATTTTAGTGATTTTTTTATTTAAATATTTTCATAGGTCATATATATTATGAAAGCACATGAATATAAGAAAGACAAGTCTTAGAATTTATTGAATTGTCGCTATTCAAAAGGAAAATATTTTTCCATCAAAAAACAAGAAAAATACAGATTTCGTCCCTTTTATATCAAAATACTCACCAAGAATTTAGATATTTGAAGATGTGAAGAAACGTTATCAATAGTTCTAAGAAATAAGTGATACATTTATCATTTTATGGCAAATAACTGTTAAGTTCAATTTTTCAAGGTTTCTAAAATATTGACACCTTCATTTTATGAAAAATCAGGATTTTTCGTCAAATCTGGTCACTTAAAGTTTAATGACCTTGAAAATTCAGTGGGTAACCTTGAAATATTTTCAAGGTCATTTTTATATCGAAACGTCTCTAATAGATGTATACATGAACTTCTGTTCCAATATCATGCGTAGATAGTTTGATAGAGGTTGTGTTAAAATTAATCGTATTGAAACCATTTTTGGACATAATAATGTTCATACTTTTTGACCATATTACATTGTTAAGACTTAGGATCACTGACGAGGGTTTAGTACCCGAAACGTGCATGTCTGGTCCATGCTGTAAATTTATCAGGTTTAAAATGATGCTAATGAATTTAAAGACGTTTACCATTTCAGCCGATTGTTGGCATAGCAACTAAATTTGATGCTGCTTTGCATATAAAAGGACAAATTAGCCCAATCAATTTTTTTATATTCATGTAGAGTTCAAAGATAATACTAATTGGATAACTAGAATTTGGACTTCAAAAATTGGTGCTTTTATGAAATTTTCAACCTGGTAAAACAGTAAAAACATGCAAAAAAGGTCTTTGAGTGCCCAAAACAAAGCCTTTTGATACCCTGTTTTTGCCCAATTTTTCATCTTGTATACATAAAGCATCCGAGATGAATGTAAAAAACTTTACAAATATGCATAATAATAAGGATTAAAAGAAAATAATCAAAGCAATTTAAGATTTAAAATGTACCTGTTTCCATGGTAACGAAGCCTACAAATATGCCTTGTCCTATAGATTTTCCCGATTTTTGAAACTTCAGACACAGTTACCATGGCAACGACAACCTTTTTGAAAAAAACTGGGGTTGATTTACATACTAGTACTTCATATTGAACTTCCATACCAAAAATCTCAAAAATCCATGACATGCCGTGCCAAGATGTTTTGAAATTCTTTGGTTCTTACAGAGAATTGCTGTTAAGAAATAAGCATATATGACAAACATTGACAATGACCACATTCCAATACACAGTATAAACTCGATTAGTCAGAAAATTATTAACCGAAAGCATACAAAATCAGGATAAAACAGGAACCAAATCAAACAAACAAATACCTCCATCACATAGAAAGAAGCGAACTCCGCATTTGAGAATGACACAAGGTACCCAGGGAGAGTCAGCATCCCCTGTTTGCATGCAACGCCCGTCGCTTCAATTCGACAGAAGTATTACATCCGGTTTCTTACATTCTTACAAACATACGAGTATATTCGGTGGTAGGATGGTTGAAATGATATAAGATAGTATGTCATCCACCGTTCTGGACAATGGAATCTTTTACAGTGGGTGTTTTGGGAGGTTGCTGTTGGTGCTGCAACTAGGTGTTGTTGGAGATCCCCTCCTTTCTTATAGTATATAACGAGTTCAATGTATCGTCCGTAGAACTTCCTCAGCGTATCCCTGACTGAGAAGCTTATCTGAAAGACGCCTAGAACTCTCAAAACAAAATTTGTATATTTGGTGATTGCACTGGCATAGCGTATGAATGGAGAACACGCCATAAGCAGTTCATGAAGAGGTGTTGCTACTCAGAAAAGGAAAGTTTGTGATTCTGAAACTGAAGTAGTCACGTTTGCAATAGAGTGAGGTGTTCATGTGAACATCAATGTCGTAGGACAGCATTTTCTCCAAATGGTCTCACTACGGCATATTATTATTTTCCGAGGTTTTCAACCGTTCCTATGGAAATTCTAATGATTTTGCCTTGCCTTTTCGACTTTGAGACTGAATAACTGAAGGGTAGTTCTTCAATGTTTATCTCTGTAGTTTCTTTGACTTTAAGCTCCGACGGATAGATTCTGCTAAGGTAATCCTTGATTCGAATATGGAAGGAAATTAGGGAATAAGATTGCCACCCGCTTGCCCATTGATATCTCTGGTTTCCTTCAGTCTTACGCGTTTAGTGTTTGATGTAGTCTTTTGTTTTGGTTTCATTTTGTGTCTTCATTGTCCCTTCATTGTTTCTTTTTGTGTCTTTGTGATTTAGCGAAAGTTACAATCAAAAAGCTAAATAATAGTGTTGTATAATCGGAAAAATTTCATAATCGATTATCGGTTTATAATCGGAGAGGATTTTAATCGATTATTTCGATTTAATCGGAAATAATTTTTTTCTCGATTTTACAGAAAAGAATGCAATTTGTCCAACAGCAGTGACTTGAACAGTGGTAAAAATGACAAATATTGATAATGACCAATTCCCTGTATACAGCACAAAATCGATAATTCAGAAAATCAGATGCGTATTACAATTCAAAACTGCTATCCCACCATTCCAAAAGCCCGCAAAAGTAGCACTCATTTGTTTAAGCTGCTAAAACAAAGCAGTATCATGGTGAACACTGAAGACAACCACAATGAAAAAAAGAAAGAAACATATCAGCAGCAAAAAGTACAACAAAAAGGACTATTAAGTTGTACGTTTTGCATTTAAGCAAAATATCATTTCGAATGGAAATGAGATCAGGGTCCTTTGGGGAGTAAGATGATTAAATGTTTAAAACGTACGGTTTTCGTTTTCATTGTATCGTCCAAAATAGAACTATTGTAGCGACAAAATTTGTCGCACACAAATTTACTCTTGTCTAAAAGTCTTTCGGTAAGCCTCCTTGTCTTCTGAACGATTTCATTCAGAACAGTTGCATCTAAAATTTACAATTACAAACGATTCCTGCAGTGTGTTGATTTAAGTAATCCCTCAATACATCCACTTCCTTGCGAATGTTCTTCATCGGATTTCTACTACTCTCCTTATGGACACGTTATTACTGGTGACCTTAATATAGTCAAGAACGACAAGTTGAGAGAATTGTTAAAAAAGGGTCCCAAATACAGAGAAAGTATGTCCTTTACATGGAACAAAAATGTCAAAATTATCATTGACTCTTGTGAGGAATATGCAAGACGTTGGACAAAGAAAGAGGATGTACAGCTCGACACCCTTTCCGAACGGATAAAATCCATCAGAGGGTTACGTTAATCTATAATTAACCGATTAGAATCAACTGTGAACACCAGATTCGAGTCTATATTTAAGGACCCTGATGTTATCACAGAGCTTACCTACCTCCAAGAACATTATGTCATCATACCAGCGGACAAAGCCTCAAATAATTACACATTTACTTGCAAAAAGTACTTTTTCGACAGTCTAGTTAAAGAGTTGGGTTTAAATTCGACGCCTGGAAATCCCACTTACACCCCAACAAACCTTTCTGCGTCTGAAATTATAGATAACCACAGCTCAGCTCTTGCTTCCTTTGGCTTCGACACTAACAATTTAGATTTAGATTTGCCATACTTATACCGCATACCTAAAATGCATAAGAATCCGTAAATTTCAACGTTTCATCGCTGGTTCCTCAAAATCTTTTACCAAATCTGTATCGATCTTACTCGCCAAAGTTTTATCTGAAATCAAATCTGGGCTTCAAAATATTGTTCGACAGTATATTCTCGCAGTGATATCAACCAGATGTGGATTTTAAAGAATTCGAAGGAACTTTTAGAACATCTGAAATCCACTCATTTTAATAGAGTCCATTGGATCAAAGCCTTTGTTTTTTCGACACTTTACACTACAATTCCACATTCTAAATTGAAAGAAAGACTCGCAAAAATTATAATTAATGCGTTTACAAGTAAGAACGGTAATCGCAAATACAAATTTATTGTTGTTAACTATGACAAAATCTACTTTGTAAAAGAAAAGTCCTATTCTGAAAATAAGTACGCTGAAACTGATATTATTCAGATGTTAAACTTTCTGATCGACAACATTTTTGTGGTGTTTGGAGGAAAGGTCTTCCAGCAAATTGTCGGAATTCCAATGGGGACCAATTGTGCCCCACTCCTTGCCGACATTTTCCTTTACTCATACGAAGCTGACTTCATTCAATCTCTGGTCTCTGAAGGGAAAAGATACTTAGCTTCTGACTTCAACTTTACTTACAGATACATAGACGATGTGTTGTCCATCAATAATCCAAAATTTGCGGATTACCTGAGCAGTATCTATCCTTCAGAGATGAAGTCAAAGAAACTACAGAGACAAATTATTCAGCATCCTATTTGGACAAAATGTTGTCCTATGACACTGATGGTCACATGAACACCTCACTCTATGACAAACGTGACGACTTCAATTTCAGCATTACAAACTTTCCTTTTCTGAGTAGCAACATCCCTTCGTCGCCTACTTATGGCGTGTTCATATCTCAGTTGATACGCTATGCCAGAGCAAGTACCAAATATACGGATTTTGTTCTGAGAGCTAGGCGTCTTTCAGATAAGCTTCTCAGTCAGAGATATGTTTGTGACCGACTAACATCGTCACTGAGGAAGTTCTACGGTCGATATGGTGAACTCGTCATACACTATGATGTCCCACTCTCCAGAATGGTTGATGATATTCTGTCATAAACCATTTGAACCATCCAACCAAAGATTGTACTCTATGTCTTCCAAAGTGGAAGTTACCGGATGTGACAGTTCTTCCGAATTGAAGCGGCGGGTGTTGCGTGCGATTTCTAGACGATCCGTCAACAAACCATTCCGTTGGTTTAAATAAAATAAAAATGTTATTTTCCACAAGAATTGACTATAAACAATGCAAACGTTACAAACACAGAAACTCCATTTCTAGACCTAAATATCAAATTGTTAATTAGAGAGATTCAAACAATGTGAATGACAAAAGAGATGATTTTGGATTAAACATAGTAATTTTGTCCTGGCTTGATGACAATGTTCCTATATTACCATCATACGGTATGCTAAAGCATGTACTGATGTTTTTGATTTTCAAACATGTTTATTTTACATATTACAAAGAAAATGTTAAGGTCTTCGCTTTCACAAACTAGTAAATACCTTTTCGTAAGTTATTTTACAAACAATTATTGTCAACTTGTTTTGAAATTCGGACTCATACAAGCAACACAAAGGAGGGGATCTATATTACTTTAAATAAGGTATTTTACAACCTGCATTTTATGGCGATATGATAAACAAAATAGGAAGGATCAAAGGTGCACAGAATTACCATCAAAATTGTTTTAGAATCATCAAACGCCTTTTATACCGTGGGTATTATCCTTCTGTGACCAGACAGATATATGGCTTGGTACTGTACCAAATTACAGCCTGGAACCAGTGCATTATTAAGGGACTCCGTGACGGACCCTGCCCAAACATCTTTGAAGACATGGCCTCAACCACCTGTTATCTTTTAATGTCAATCGGATTCCTCAGGTGACAACATGCATGAGCTCTTTATAGCCGGCAGAGCACGGACTGTATTTGATTATTATAACTTCTGTTTTTATATCCATTGACAGTTCCATCTGTATGTGTTTCTAGAACTCCTGAGTGAATTAAAAAATCAACTAGGAGAGCTACAGTCTCGTCAGAGACTTTTAAGAGGGATTGGATCGGGCCTTTCAAATGGGGAAAATTGGCAATATTTTCGCTCCAAAATTGAATAAAATATGATAGATTTGGATGCCTTTTCATTTCAAATTTAGCATTTTTTACTTTTTTTTTTAGAATTTTCTATGAGGTACATTGTACATGTAAATGTATCTACATGTATCAAATTGGGAAAAATTGGTCAATAAATAGGGAAAAATGATACTATTTTGCATAATTTGGGAATGGCCGATCGAAAGCCCTGTAATTATACTTGTATGTTAGTACTACTATTGGAACTTGACATGTCATGTAAATATACATGTACATCATTATGATATATGCTACTGCTACATGTTCTGGCAAATGAATGCAAAATTCAGTCATTTTAGAGCTTATTTAATATTGTAATAAAATGAAGATATTTTAAAATTCATTCCATCTTTTACTTTCAGAGTGAGACGCACAGCATCTTCTGACTTCTGTACATACATGATAGCTGGACACTATATTTCTCATTTCTGGGTATCGGATTGAACATCTACCTCGTCCTTTTACTATGGACTCTGGAGAAATCACTGTTTGCTGTCCAGAACATTTGAATATTGAACATGTTTTGTGTTTGCTTTCATGAGCTTACCGGTACATGTACATGTATGTGCTACAATTAGGTTAAATTGCCTATAAATGCATTGGAAACTTTTTACTTGAGAATAGACCTGCACCTGTTAATTGGGGAAAAATATATATTTATTTCATTATTTTTATAGCAACAATTTTATCACTTTAAATTCTAGGTACATATAGACTAGACATGTAAATTCATATAAAATGTTAATTTCAAAAAGAAATAAGCATATGATAAATTATAGTGAAAGAAAAATATCCTTTCGCAGGTACAAAACATATTCTGTTGTAAATTGATGGTACTATTACACACACATATATATATATATATATATATATATATATAAAGAGCACAAAAGTGGTGCGAGAGACTCACGACATTAAATTAATTTACCTCAAATTTTCAGAGCACCTCGGCTCCTTCTTCAGGAGACACTCAGAACATACATTCAGAAAAAAAAAAAATGAAAAAGGAAAAGAAAAAAAAATGATGAAAAAAAGACAAAGAAAAATAATGGTGTTATGTGGCTATGCTCTGGAAGGCATGTCATAAAACCATGGCAGTCAAAAAGTGAAGAGGGACGTTACAATGTAAGGCAGACAAATAAAAGGGGACGTGAAAACCATCCATTCCACTTAGACATGATCGCTAGGAAAGGAATCATAGAGTAAAACGAGGGAATGAATGGCAGGAAAAAATGAATGAAATTAGACCGCCATCTAGCGGATAAACGGTATTACTACGAACATGGAATATTTATTGAAATTATCTAAGTTCCTAAAGAAAAATAACGGATACTTGAGAAAAATTAATTTAATGTCGTGAGTCTCTCGCACCACTTTTGTGCTCTTTATATCTTTTTTCTGCGAGAGACATGCATTAGCCTTTGGGCCGATCCGACATTTTCTGAATACTTAACGTTGTTGTTTATTTTTTTTTCCTGTGCTTTTTATATATATATATATATATATATATATATATATATATATATATATATATATATATATATATTGCAGTTATGGTGATTCTTCTTTAATGATTTTCAGAGATCTGAATAAAATTTACAATTAAACTTAATAAATCTTATAACTTATACTTATATTCTTCTAGAGACTAGGATCTTGAGTCCCCTATCATGAAGCATAGCAAACGTGGTTGATCATCCTTTTACCAATACTACTTAGAGTGTCTTACCCCATACTGGTAATCATGAATAAAAACATTGATATTTTAAGTTTATTACTCTTCTTCACAGTAAACATTTGTGTAAGAATATCTAGTAGCCTTGACCTACATGTACATGTATACATTTGACCTACTTTCCTAATATTTAGGATTTGCCACAACATTGGTTTGGCAAATGATAGATAGATAATATATTATATGTATGCATTGTGTCAAGAAATTACTTAGGATAAATTTAGATTCAATATGTGACATTGAACTACAGGTTTTACCTTCTTTTCTTGGAATTGAAAAAACTGAACTTGGAGAATGATGTATATATTGAAGAATTGGAAACATTAAATTTCAGAGAATCCTGACCAAACTGAATCATTGGCAATTGTGAAATGTCCGAGGTAGTCTATTAGCACGTCTAATGCTTAAGGTGCTGGAGAATGATGTTTTTATTTTAATTCCTCAGTGAACGCTTGATTTTTTCGACAGTCATGCAGAAGAATATTTCTGCAAAATATCCCGAGCTGGATTTACAAAAGCCCCCCCCCCCTCCCTAAGAACCAAATGGTTGCACATGGACAATCATGCGCATAACCAGACGTAAGAACGCAGTTGCTCCCACATCGTTTTGCAAAAAAGGAAAGAAACATTAACGTAGAAAACTGCCCTGTTAATGTGCAAAATTCATTAGATTCTGAGACTTTGCCCCTTGAATCTCCACAAGGGCTTCTACCTGGACCAACTTGAGGCTGCTTCCACTTGATAAGTACTCTGGCTAAGCGCCTGAAGATGAATGCATATACATAAAATGTATATACTTCGCACGTGTGAGAGAGAAATTTGTACATGCATGTATCTGTTAAAACGGCCAGAATCTAATGAAATTACATTTATTTATATAATGTATCGTGATTCTATGTGATGAAAAAAATATGTTAGTTTGCTGTGATTGGGGGATGCATTTCATATATTGAAATTTATCAAAATTTTGGGATAAATTCAGAATATCATTCCTTTGGGTTGAGACAATTCTGTAGATTGCAGGGGCGGATACAGGATTTGAGTTTAGAGGGGGCGTGGAATACATCAAAGTCGTGTAGCAGGCTCTTTGGGGGACCCCACTCCCCAGCGGAAAATTATCTTACATGACAAATATGGATAATGACCATATCCCTGTTTACAGCACGAAATCGATAATTCAGAAAATCAGAAACCGAAGGCATACAAAATCAGGATAAAACAGGAACCAAAGCAAACAAACAAAAACCTCCACCATATGAAAAGAAGCGAACTCCCGATATGGAAGTGGGGCCAGGTGCCCAGAAAGAGTAAGCATCTCCTGCTTGCATGCAACACCCGTCGCTTCAATTCGGTAGAACTGTCACATCCGGTAACTTCCATTTTGGAAGACAAAGAATACAATCTTTGGTTGGATGGTTCAAATGGTCTATGACAGAATATCATCCACCATTCTGGAGAGTGGGATATCATAGTGTATAACGAATTCACCAAATCGACCGTAGAACTTCCTCAGTGACGATGCTAGTCGGTCACAAACATATCCCTGACTGAGAAGCTTATCTGAAAGACGCCTAGCTCTCTGAACAAAATCCGTATATTTGGTACTTGCTCTGGCATAGCGTATCAACTGAGATATGAACACGCCATAAGCAGGCGATGAAGGGATGTTGAAGGGTTTCTTTTCCGTCACAGATTACAAATCATACAAATCATGGACATGTGGCGACCTGTGTATTGCCTTGTCCTTCCTTTTGGACAATATTTATGGAAGATTTGGTGAGAAACTCTACAAGCAGGTTGTAGGGATTCCAATGGATACTAATTGTGCGCCTTTTGTTGCAGATTTATTTTTATACACGTATGAAAAGGAATTTATCCAAAATCTTCAAAAACAAAGAAAAAATGATGATGTGAAATGTTTCATTGGTACTTCTAGGTACCTGGATGATATTCTTACTATCGACAATCCTGTTTTTGAGAAATATAAAAATGTTATTTATCCACAAGAATTGATTCTAAACAAGGCAAACGTTTCAAACACAGAAACACCATTTTTGGACCTAAATATCAAAATTGCTAATGGAGAAATCCATACAAGTGTGTATGACAAAAGAGATGACTTTGGATTTAACAAAGTAAATTTCCCCTGGCTTGACGGTGATGTTCCTAGATTACCGTCCTATGGTATCTATATTTCACAGCTCAACCGGTATGCTAGAGCATGAACTGATGTTTTGGATTTTCATAGTAGAAATTTACAAATTACTAAGCAACTTTTAGGACAAGGTGTTTGCTTTCACAAACTAGTAAAGACTTTCTGGAAATTTTACAAAAATTATTGTTTTTGTATTTCACAACCTGCATTTTATGGTGACATTATTAGCAAGATAAGAAGGATCAAAGATAGGCACCATCACTATCAAATATGCGTCAGAATCATCAAACGCCTTTTATACCGTGGGTATGATCCTAATGTCACCAGACGGACACTAGGCTTGGTACTTGACCAATCTACAGTCTTGTACAAGCGCATTCTTAAAACTTGCACTCTGACTGACTGTGACGACGGGACTCCATGACGGGCCCTGTCCAAACCTCTTTAGAGAAGACAGGGCCCCGACCACCAGTCCTCTAAGAATGTCAACATACATGAGCTCGCGGCGGCAGAGCAAGGATCGTATTACGTAAGCCCTCATTTTATATCCATTTACATATTCATCCGTGTTGCTTCGGCTCCTGCGTTTTGCGGTCTTGTTTGTGTGTGGTCATCTGACAGTGAGGAGGTTGTTTTACACCACACTTGTACGTTCTTCGAGACCTCTAGGTAATCGGAAAATGGGAGGGTTTTGCGCACGTAATCCAGGATAACCATACCTTCTGCTATTCCCGTGGCAGATGGCCGTCCTAAGTCGGCACCGGTTGCCCATTTGTCTCGTTGGTTTATGTGTAGTCCTTTGTGTTTGACGTTTCTGTGTTGTGCGTTGACGTTCTTCTCTCTTGCTTTATGTTTTTGCATTGGGTGTTTTGGGGTTTTGTAGTGGGTGCTGCAGCCTGATGTTGTTGGAGATCCCCTCCTTTGTTTCAGAAAAGGAAAGTTTGTAATGCTGAAATTGAATTCGTCACGTTTGTCACATGATATATAATGTATATAGCGAGCCAGCGAAAGTTTTGAATTATCTTGCATATACGTATATCATATATCAGAAACAGTTAATAAAATTAATAAAGATAGAAATAAAGGTTGAGTCGTGGACGTCGAAACATTTCTTCATTGGCTATTAAGCATGGAATGGATATATCCTGCTTATACCTTCGGGATTTTATTGCAAACCATAATATTGGATAATTGAATAAAGATACATGGCGAGCAGTAGCGAGCCAGCGAAAACTTCTGAAATTCGACTTCAAACTACCAAAAATGTCTACACATACTTGTTTGAGTCCAAACCTTATTTTGACGCCTTTAGGGGAGGGGGCGTGTGTAACCCCCCCCCCCACGCCCTTCTAAATACACCAATGGATTGGTACATATAAATCAGGATAGAAAGAGTAAACTTGTTAGAGAATTTTAGATGTAGGGGCCGCCGTGTGCACCCCCTCCCCGCGCCATTGAATCGGATGGGGGCTAATACATTAGAAATTATCAGTGTTTTCCTGCTATTATCGAAAAATGTTTATTGATAAATATAAAATTAAAATCTTAAGGGTACAAATGTATGCAAAATGGATAATGTATAAAATTGCTCAGTATTCGATCGAAGCGGGGTAAACGAACCGCAACGATAAACTTTGAAACGACAAAGTGAAATTCGTGATTCTTCAGTGCAGTAACGAATTATCCATGGCTTGAATATTTAAATAACAAAGTTCAAAAGAATTTAAATGACAATAATATTGGGAGCCGTGGAGTGAGCTCGCTACTTCGATCAGCCAATCGTTTGAATGAACTTTCCTTCGTGGGATAACTCAGCGACAGAAAATGCTGATATTAACAAGTCTTGAAATATTATTTTAAGAAAAGTCGATGTTAGCCATTTCGAAAAGGTACCTTTATAAATACTGATTCAGTCAACTATATAATAAAACAATTGTGGACTTTTCACTCAGTGAATATGGCATGATATTTTCAAATTCAGAAAATATCACACCATATTCACCTCGTAAAAAGTACATAATTGTATAATATATTACATTTACACATATCAAAAATACTGTGGATATATATACACGTCAAACATATAAATGTACATCTCACAGATAACAATAAACGAGAACTATACATGTACATGTACACTATAGATCCCTTTAGCTAATTTCTAGTCCGACTTCAGGTTTAATTTCACGGTCGTCCTCTAACCAATGCCAAGCCAATACTATTTATGTTCTTTTATCGTTCATTGCATGTCTCTTTTCAGATTTTGATAAGGGAGCAACCATTTTATTTTTAGGGGGAGGGGGGGCAGGAAGACTTTTGCCGGCCGGAAAATTTTTTTCGGCCATTTTAAGAGCCTTCGGGCCGGATTATTTTTTTTAATAATTTTCCAATGTTGAAAATTACTCTAAAGTTTAAATAATTCAGCGTGATTTTTCAGCCATATTAAACATCAAACACAAAATGAGTTCATCTCTTGCCAGCAGATCACTTCGTTTTAATTTCTTGAATGGCATATGGTGCCTATAATAATATGCATAATGAACATGGTGATTAGATTTCAAGGTGGACGGACGTATAATTTTGAGCTCCGTATTTAGAATTGCAAAGTGTCCGATTCAGTTGATATTCGAAAAGTATATTTGACTGAAAATGTTTTTATCGCTTTGGTATATGTGCGAAGATGTATTTTTAAGAGGAATTTTATGGAATTTGAACGCTTAAAATGGGTAAAAAGGGAAAGAAAAGGAAAATGGAGTTGTCAGATTTGAGTAATCACAGTGAGAACTGTAATCACGACACCGAGGGTAATACAGTCAGTGTTATATTAGGTGACGCTAATAACGTATTATATGGAAACACAGACTTGCCAACAGTTTCAACGCCTATTGCTGGTCAATTGGATACCAGCGGAATGAATTCTCGTTTAAACGAAATGAATCAAAAACTCGATTTCATCATGAACAAACTTACAAAGCTAGATGTTATTGAGAAACGCATGGATAGATTGGATGGCAGGTTAGACTCTGTGGAGACCCGTATGGATGCTGCGGAAAAGAAAACCGTCGAATTTGAACAGTCCGTAAATTTCGTGTCAAATAAATGTGATGAGTTCCAGTCTAAGAGTGACGAAATATCGGAAATGTCAAGAGTCTTAACAAAGCAGAAACAGGAAATGACGTCACTGATGGAGGGCATCGAGCGTCAAAAAACAGAAATCGAAAAACTTAGTGCGGAAATGGGTGAAATGTCGGCGAAAAAAGAGGAATTAACGAACAAAGTAACTGATTTGCAATGCCGATCTATGAAGTATAATTTAGTTTTCACAGGATTATGCGGTGAAACCCGGGATGAAGACACGACGGATAAGGTGCGCAATTTCATCTACAATGAGTTAGGAATCGAACACAGGATCGAATTTTGTAACGTTCACAGATTTGGACGTTTCGTTCATGGGAAAGAACGCCCGATTGTCGCAAAATTCCTATACAACGCAGATCGAGAATTGGTAAAGGAGAACGCATATCTACTCAGAGGTTCCGGTTACGGCATCCACGAGCAATTCCCGAAGGTAATAGAGGACCGACGGCGTGAGCTTTACCCTATTATGAAGGACATGAAAAGAATTCATGGAGGAAAAAACGTCAAGCTGATCCGTGATAAACTGTACGTGAATGGCCGTCCGTATGATGTGAATGTACACGGCTATCGTGCCCAAGAACATAGTGACCCCGAGCCGAATAGACAACCACGTCGCGATCCGCAGACAAGTGGTAACCAGGAGCGTAGCGCGCCCCGTCCGCGACAAGAACCTGTGCCCATGGACAATGAGCCAGCCCATTAGGATAGCGAGGGGAGTGACAGTACTGTATGTAAGTCCGAGTTATCTGTTATCACATGGAACATCGGAAAGGGGCTTTCACATAAAATCATTGACGATGAATTTCTTTATATTATTGATAAATTTGATGTTATATGCCTAACAGAATGTTGGATTTCTGAGTCTGATGATATTTGCATACCAAATTATCATTCGTATCTCTTCCCACGTAAAAATGGTAGAGGGGGTGGTATAGTAATTTTTGTCAAGAATGAATTTCAAACATGTATCTCAGAAGTTGAAAATATACACGACTGCATTATTTGGCTTAAATTTACACAGGCGTCAAGAAATACGTTCTTTGCTTTTTGTTATTTTCCACCAGAAAATAGTGTATTCTATTCTAGAAATAATGAAGAAATTGACCTTTTCCAACTATTAGAGGACGCGATCAGTGTATATAAAGATAGCGGTAAAATTATTGTATCAGGGGATTTAAACGCAAGAACTGGTATTCGACCTGATTACATAGAGCATGACGATCTGAGCAGTGATATGAATGATCTAATGATTAGTTTAGAGTATGATTATGATAATGAATCAGTTGAGCGTAAAAATATGGATGCACATGTAAACTCTTTTGGTCGAAATTTACTATCTCTATGCAAATCATCAGGCTTACGAATAGTAAATGGTCGTCATGACAATGACCTTGAAGGTAGTTATACTTTCTGTGGTGTTAAAGGCACTAGTTTAATTGATTATGTACTGGTGCAAAAGGGTAATTTAAAAGATATTGTATACTTTGAATCGGGAAATTTTGTAACTTTCTCTGATCATTCACCTGTTTCATTCAAAATACCTATTGTGAAAGATTGTAATGAAAATACACGAGTTATTGAGGATGGTAGATGTAACTCCAAGTCTGTCAGATGGATTAATGAAAATATTGATGTTATAAAGCAAAATTTACGACAAAATGAAAATGATTTAAGAATGATTATATCTACCGATATAGATAGCCAGCAGGGTGCTGATACATGTGTAAATAGTTTTTGTGATGTTTTAAATAATGCTGTTTTACCTTTTTGTGATGTACATACTTCTGATAACACTCGAATTCTCAGACAATGTTCTAGATCTAATAATATTGAGAACAAACCATGGTTCAATGAAGTATGCAAACGGAAATATCAAGAATACAAGACTGCTCTATATAATTTCAATAGATGTAAATCTAGAGATAATCACACGATATTAATTGAGAGAAAAAGAGATTATAAAAAAACAGAATTACGACATAAAAGACAATACGAGCGCCATGAAGGTGATATGCTAGACTATTTAAGAAGATATAATCCGAAACAATTTCATAAATGTTTTGCCAAACGTAGAACACAAACACCAAACAATATCTCATTGAACCAGTTTGTCGATCATTTCAAAGACTTAGGTAGTATTGATAACGATGAGATGAATGATGATGTCAATGTTCAGTTTTCATCTGCTTCCTATGAAGAGTTAGATGTAGAAATAAGTGATGATGAGGTTGAAAATGCTATATGTTATCTTAAGAGAAATACCAGTTGTGGTGAAGATTGTTTGATTAATGAATTATTCAAAGATTGCAAAGATGTTTTACTACCATATTTGTCAAAACTTTTTAACTCTGTATTCATATCAGGTTATTTTCCGGAATCATGGTCAAAGGGGTGTATCGTTCCAGTTTATAAAAAGGGGGATATAAATGATACTAATAACTACAGAGGCATAACTTTGGTCAGTTGTCTAGGTAAATTATTTACATCGATCTTAAACAGACGCCTTTTGGAATGGGATAAAAAATTTAATATCATTACCGACGCGCAATTTGGATTTAGACCAGGAAATTCAACTGTCGATGCAATTTTTGTCTTACAGTCACTTATTAACAAAACACTTAAAAAAAGAGGAGGACGTTTATATTGCTGTTTCGTTGATTATCGCAAAGCTTTTGATTTAATCGATAGATCTAAATTATGGGGGAAACTTATAAAACAAGGTATTAATGGGAAAATGATTAAAATTATTTACTCGCTATACGAAAATGTGAAGTCTTGTGTGAAGTATAACGGTTTTTTATCGGAATATTTTAAAAATGACATCGGTCTTTTTCAGGGTGAGGTTCTTTCTCCCATATTGTACTCCCTCTACGTAAATGATTGTGAGATGTATTTTCTTAAGGGACATTGTTTGTCTTTTGAAATTAATATGATAAATTTGTTTTTGTTGATGTATGCAGATGATATGTGTCTTTTTGCTCAATCTCCTATCGATTTACAAAACATGCTAAATGCTTTACATGCCTATAACAATGAATGGAATCTTACTTTAAATGTAGAGAAAACAAAAATTGTTATCTTCAGAAACGGAGGTATTATAAGAGAAAATGAAAAATGGTTTTATAATGGACAATCAATAGAAGTAGTAAATCAATTCAAGTATTTGGGAATGTTATTTAATTTTAACGGGAAACATAACATAACCCAGAAACACGTAGCGGAACAGGGAAGGAAAGCTTACTTTGCACTCAATAATAAATTCAAAAATCATCATTTTAATATTATAAGTAAATGCTCAGTCTTTGATACATATGTCAAAAGAATATTAAGTTATGGAGCTGCAATTTGGGGATTCCATAAAGCTACGGACGTAGAAAGTGTTCATACTAGATTTTGTAAAAATATTTTGGGCGTGAAGAAAAGTACTTGTAACAATTTTGTGTATTATGAGTTAGGTAGGCTCCCACTAAGCATAACAAGGAAATTACAAATTATAAAATACTGGATAAAGTTGAAAAAATCTGGAAATATCATAATTAAATCATGCCTCGAGGACAGAGAAAATTATGACGATGATTGGATTAAAAATATAAAATTAGAATTAAATCATTTAGGACTTGGTTACATTTGGGAAATGGAACAAATAGACTTAAAATTAACTAAATTGATAGAACAGCGATTCCACGATGTACATGCACAAGAAATGTTTTCGGCAATACAAAACGTCTCACGAGGAGAAAATTACAAATATCTTGCGGATAACTTTGGAATGCAACATTATCTTACTAAATCTATTAATGAACTTCATAGGAAATGTATCACAAGAATTAGATTATCTTCACATAACCTTAACATTGAGACAGGCAGATACAGACGTGAAACTAGGACAGACAGACGATGTACACTATGTGACCTTGACGACCTAGAGGACGAATATCACTTTATTCTTAAATGCCCTTTTTATAATGATCTGAGAGTATCCTTGATTAAACCGTATTATCTTAGAAGATCCAGTGTATTTAAACTTATAGAATTACTAAGTACGAGAAATTTAAAGGAATTAAGGAATTTAGGCAGATTTTTATACTTAGCAGAAAAAAGAAGAAACGATTATGCCAATTAAGTTAACATGAGGGTTTTTTTTTTTTTAGATATGTGCCTCTATTTTCTAAAATAATATTATATTTGAATGTGTTATTATAACTGTAACTCTCTCGCTTATTATACATGTATTATATTATTGTTTGATATGTCCACCTTGATGTGCATTATATATATATTTGTACCAAATGTCTGATATGCCAACAGGCATAAAGAAATAAAGAATTGAATTGAATCTTTTTACTAAAATGATACTCAACGGAGACAGGCTATATGGTGCTAATGACTTTTGAATTTTATTTATTCACTCCAAATTGCATAAAGTTTGTTCTATTTTTTTATACTTTGTTTATGATACACAAAAAAGTGTTTATTTGGCAGTGGAAAGGTTGGAAGAGAGGGGGGAGGGGCAATTTCATGATCCGGAAAATTTTTTTCGCCGGCCCTTCGGGCCGAAAAATTTTTTCCCCTAAAATTTCGATCCGGAAATTTTTTTTTTTGCAAAGTCTTCCTGCCCCCCCCCCATAAAATCAAATGGTTGCTCCCTATCACCGATTATCGATTCCATTTCGTCTCACGTGTTATGCGTCCACCATATTGTTTTGTTTTGCTACAGTGCTAGCCTTATGCAAAAAAGTGCTTACACGTGTTCGCAATCGATCTTCTACGGAGAAAAGTAGGTTATATCAGGGTACCCATTCTATTAGCAATAATTGATAATAGCTCGGTAGTGAGGGCATATTGACCATTGTAACCAGCTAGTTTCTAATTTCTAAGCATAATAGACTCGTTTGCGTTAAAATTTTGACAAAAATAGTCGATTCATGGTTTGATCTTGACGAGACCTAGAGAAACTTTAAATGACAGCATTCACGTATTTCCTAAATTTTTCTACACATTATTTTTTTTCTATAGACCACAGGAAGAGCTTTTCCTCTTTCTCTCGTATTGGCTGCAACGTAATCTTGTTGGGTTATTCTATATCTTTTTTTTTTAAATTTTTCGAAATTTATATTCTTGTTTACCAGCGCAAAAATCTTTGTTTAATGTTTTGAAAGAAAGGTGAGGATCTCCAACTATACTCGGTTGCAGCAACCACTGCAAAACTTAAAAAACACCAATGCAAAAACACAGAGCAAACATCCACAGAAAGAGACGCAAAAGAGACAAGGAACACAAACACACACCATAGAAACATGAAATATAAAAGACAACACATAAACCAACGGGACCATTGGACAGCCGGTGCCGACAAAAGACGGCCTTCTTCCACGTTAGAAGCAGACGGTATGGCTATTCTTTGAAACAACCTCCCACTTTTCCGATTACCAAGAGGTTTCGAAGAACGTACTATTTTGGTGTAAAACAACCTCCTCACTGTAAGATGACCACACACAAACAAGACCGCAAAATGCAAAGGAGGCCCCAGCAACACTTATGAATATGTAAATGAGGCTCCAGCAACACAGATGAATATGTAAATGAATATAGAAATAGGACGTGCCTAATACAATCCGTGCTCTGCCGGCTGTAGCGAGCTCATATATGGGTTTGGACAGGGCCCGTCATGGATATCTGCCGTCACAGTCTTAAGAATGCGCTCGCACAAGACTGTAGATTGGTCCAGTGCAAAGCCTAGTGTCTGTCTGGTGAAATTAGGATCATATCCACGGTATCAAAAACGTTTGATGATTCTGACGCATTTTCGATGGTTATGCTTTCTACCTTTGATCCTTCTTATTTTGTCACCATAAAATACAGGTTGTGAAATGTCCGAAGTAATATACTCGGTTCCTTGTATGTGTCCGAATTTCAAAAGAAGTTGACCATAATATCAGTAAAATTTCCAGAAAGTCTTTACTAGTTTATGAAAGCGAAAACCTTGACCTACAAGTTTCTTCTTAATTTGTCAATTGTTACTCTGAAAATCCATAACATCAGTACATGCTCTAGCATACTGGATCATCTGTGAAATGCAGATACAGTATGACGGTTATCTAGGAACATCACCGTCAGGCCAACAAAAAAATACTGTGTTGAATAAAAAATAATCTCGTTTGTCATACACATTTGTATGAATCTCTCCATTAACAGTTTTGATACTTTGGTCCAAAAATGGTGTTTCTGTGTTTGTAACGTTTGCCTTGTTTAGAGTCAATTCTTGTGGATATATAGTATCTTTATACTTTTCAAAAACAGGATTGTCGATAGGAAGAATATCATCCAGGAACCTAGAGGATTCAAATCAAACATTTCATATCATCAGATTTTCTTTTCTTTTAAAGATCTTAGGTAAATTCTTTTTCATACGTGTATAGAAAATAAATCTGAAACAGAAGGCGCATAATTAGTAGAGATTCCCACCAAATCTTACAAAAATGATATCCATGAGGAAGGAAAAGGCACTACAAAGGTCACTACATGTCCATGATTTGTATGATTTGTATCCTGTAGCGGAAAAATAACCCTTTGATTTAGATATACAGTGGACTAGGTGCGCTAACCCCTCATATCAGCCCTATAATTTCGACGAAAAATGCAGTTGATAAGCGAATTATAAATTATCACTTTTTGCAATGTTCAATGTTTGAGAAAATACGGCGTCATAATTTTGAGTCCTCATAACGTCACGCGCATTGTTTTGACGTCATTTGCCCTTAATGACGCAAAACAAGGGAAAATCATCGTAATTTACACACAAATCTTCAAAATTGATCTACCATCCTGGCCTCGTCAACGAATTTTTTGATGCAATTTAAAAGGCCGATCAGAAATACATCGATTGGTACAAAATTTATCATGGGCAAGGCCTGGATAGATACTTGAATTTATAAATTTGTATCGAAATTTCGCTCAATAGTTGATATTTCCAATTATTTCAACGTTTTTAGACGTTTTGAGCGACGTATTATTCTATATAGGACTGTGAAATCCTCGAGCTTTAAATGATCCAGTCCTTTGCAGGTTTTCTGCCTTGAGATAAAATTTCCTCTGACATTTTTCGTCAAGCGTTGAATTTGTAAAAATTGGGGTAACATTAATAGTGTCAGAAATCCTTTCTTTTGCAGATATTACATCCTCTTGAAAATGTCGAATATATAGCTTCATATCTAATTTTAATATTCTTAATTCAGATTATGTAATTATTTGCTTACAGTACATGCAGTTATATAATAATTCGATGTTTCTTAGACGAAAATCACACTAGGATTGAATGTCGACACCTGGCATATATATCGTAGCCTCATAAATTTTCTATAGTCATAACTCTACAAAAATTGTGGTTAGTTTTTACCGTGTCCCCATTAGTTCTTACCTTCTTTGTTGTGTTTGAATCGTTTTTCATTCTGTTGAATAAACCATAAAAGCTATAATTGAAGTATAAACTCATAAACTCTTATTTTATGTTTAATGTTTGGGAACTCCTACTTTTCTAATTTTTTGTGTTCAATGAAAATGCAAACAAAGAAATCTTCAAATAGGTAGACCTTTATGATGCCAACAACATTTCTCAAAAATTGTTAGTTTTTGGAAAAGATCTAAATATAAATTCAAATTTTTTTATATTTAATGGTGCAATTTAGCTTCAAGTATCACAAATGAGATAAAAGATCCAAAACATACCATTTTGATGTACTGAATAAAGCAGTTATTGTTAAACTGACCGCTGTGGACAAGCGGAAGTAGGATGTGTTGTGTAATATTGATGACAGCGTAAGGCTGTTGACAATACACGAAAAGTAGGAAATGACTTTGGTCAATAAAGGAAATGACTTTAAGTTACCTTAAGTGTGGCAATTAATGTGGAAGAGTCGTGATCTCCAACAACACTCGGTTGCAGCACCCTCAGCAAAACCCAAAAATATCCAATGCAAAAACATACAGCAAACACGAACAGAAAAAAGACGCAAAAGGGACAAAGTACATCAAATCACATCTTTAAAAAATCAAACATGACTACATGTACACATAAACAAACGATACTAATGCTCTGTTATGAAGTGTGATGTACGGAGATACTTTCGACGGATTTTCTTACTTAATGATTTCTAATAATAATACGTGGATCCGTCTTTTATGAAATTATTTGAAAATATTATATAACCAGAATGTAACGTCGATTCTGATTGGCTGGAGCGTGAGTCATTATTTTCCGATAATGACCGCTGACGGAAGATAATGACTCGACGTGGTATTTGTCCTGATTTCAGTATTTACAATAAGAATTAAGATAGTTATTTTGTTTAATTTCAAAATTTAGATATACTTTTCACAAAAAAGTGCAATTAATTATTAAGTTCTTAATTCAAAATAATTTGTTCGTATTTATTTGAATCATTATCTTAATCATGTGTACTGTAATGGCTCGTTATATAATATAACAAATAAGGACTTGGCCTCGGTCATTATGTCATTATAATGACCCAATAAGATTTGAAATATTGACCTCGGCCTTCGGCCTCGGTCAATATGACAAATATAATCGGGTCATTATAATGACATAATGACCTCGACCAAGTTTATATTTGTATAATAATTAGAAAACAAGCTGTTTCAGAATGTATGATATGATACTTTAGAATGAGGAGATCTTGACCCATTTATCTTTTCATCGGCTTTATCCATGCGCCCACTTGTTTCGTTAATATTCGGTCAATCACTTTGAGGGGGTAGATGCACGATATTTGGGACAAAAGAATTTCGATTCATGATCATTTAAAATCAGTCAAATATATTGCATTATGCAATTATTTTGATGCAGGTATATCGATCGGATGATCGCTACTGTAGAAATTCTTTATGGAATATATATAGACCATGAAACTACTGCTTTCGTAGTTTGAGACACATTTTCTTGTCTAGGTTGAAATGCATGCGTGTTTTTGTCCAACCGCTTTTCAAAGTATTATCAACGACCGTCATGCATCAACAGAAATACAGATCACGTCTACATAGAGCAGATGGATACTTCACACTTAGTTTTGACGTCATTATGAATTTAATCATTATGAAAAAAAATAGAATCTATGAGTAGGCAAAAGTAAAAACACCCTTAACCCTGGAAGGTATTTGACATGTTTTGATATTGTTATCAACAAGTATATACAGACACCCTTTCTGATATCAAAACCAAAAAAGAAGGGAGGAGATCTCCAACAAGACCCCGTTGCAGCATCAACAGTAAAACACCAAAACACCCGATGCAAAAACACAAAAGACGAGTACAGCACGAGACAGAAAAGAGACACACCACATGTAAACATCAAACACAAAAGACTACACATAAACCGACGAGACCAATGGGTAACCGGTGCCGACTTTGGACGGCCATCTGTCACGCAAGTAGCAAATGGTGTGGTTATCCTGGATTACGTGCGCACAACCCTCTCACTTCTCCAATTACACAGTGGTCTCGAAGAACGTACAGTTGTGGTGTAAAACAACCTCCTCACTGTAAGATGACATCACACAAACAAGACCGCGAAACGCAGAGGCCCCAGAGACACAGAAGAATATGTAAATGGATATAGAAAGAGGGCATGCGTAATACAGTCCGTGCTCTGCCGGCTGTAGCGAGCTCATGTATGTAATCACCCGAGGAGTCCGACTGACATTCAGAGAGGACAGGTGGTCGGGGCCATGTCTTCTCTAAAGAGGTTTGGACAGGGCCCGTCA
This sequence comes from Pinctada imbricata, assembly GCA_033119305.1. NCBI lineage: Eukaryota > Metazoa > Mollusca > Bivalvia > Pterioida > Pteriidae > Pinctada > Pinctada imbricata. The sequence goes on from VSWD01000013.1 coordinate 11,224,850, forward strand.
TGGAGTCCCGTCGTCACAGTCAGTCAGAGTGCAAGTCTCAAGGATGCGCTTGTAGAAGACTGTAGATTGGTCAAGTACCAAGCCTAGTGTCCGTCTGGTGACATTAGGATCATTTCCACGGTATAAAAGGCGTTTGATGATTCTGACGCATTTTCGATGGTTATGCTGCCTACCTTTGATCCTTTTTATTTTGTTTATCATATCACCATAAAAGACAGGTTTTGTAATACCCATAGTAATGTACTCTGTTGCATGTATAGATCCGAATTTTAAAAGAAGTTGACTGTAATTTTTGTAAAATTTCCAGAAAGTCTTAACTAGTTTATGAAAGCGGAAACCTTGACCTAAAAGTTTTTTGGTAATTTGTAAATTTCTACTGTGAAAATCCAAAATATCAGTACATGCTCTAGCGTACCGGATGAGCTGTGATATGTAAATGCCGTATGACGGTAATCTTGGAACATCACCGTCAAGCCAGGGGAAATATACTATGTTGAATCCAAAATCATCCCTTTTGTCATATACACTTGTATGAATCTTTCCGTTCACAATTTTGATATTTAGGTCCAAAAAGGGTGTTTCTGTATTTGAAAGGTTTGCCTTGTTAAGGGTTAATTCTTGTGGATAAATTTCATTCTTATATAATTCAAAAGCAGGATTGTCAATGGTTAGAATATCATCCAGATACCTAGAAGTATTATTGAAACATTTCAGCTCATCAAATTTTCTTTGCTTTTGAAGATTTTGGATAAATTCTTTTTCATAAGTGTATAAAAATAAATCTGCAACAAGAGGCGCACAGTTAGTACCCATAGGAATTCCTACAACCTGCTTGTAGAGTTTCTCACCAAATCTTACATAAATATTGTCCAAAAGGAAGGACAAGGCAATACACAGGTCACCACATGTCCATGATTTGTATGATTTGTAGTCTGTCGAGGAAAAGAAACCCTTCGATTCAGATATACAAATGTAAGTTTTTCGCTCTCGATCAAAACACCATTTAATGAGATTAGATAATCGATCATTAATTTTGTCATGAGGAAGTGTGGTGTACATATTAGAGAAGTCGTATGAAGAAATCATATTGGCTTGGAAATTTCCAGATTTCATTTTTCAATCACATACCCTGAATTCTTAATAGACCAAAATACATTTACATCGTTCCTGTTTAGAACCGTTTCACAATATCTAGTTATGTGTTCTTTAATAGCAGTAAGTGCTGACGTCAGATTTCTAGACAAAATTGTAGTGGAGCAGTTACTAGAATTAGCAATAAATCGAAATTTGTAAGGAGACTTGTGCAGTTTCGTATGCAATATAGTGTTGGGAGATCCAATTTAGAAATAGAGATATTGAATGAAGACAGTTCACTGTTATGCTTGCTTAAAACGATAGATGCACTTTCATTGCTTTTGATATATGTATTAGTAGACGAAAGTTCCGAAATCAAAGTTGATATGTAGTAACGTTTTCAAATGATAATTGTGTTGTTGGCTGCTTTATCAGCTGGTGCAAAGACATATTTTTCAAGTAATTTACTTAGTTTGGATTTGAATTATCTTTCTGATTTGGAACGTGGATTTTGAAAAAGATGAGGGTTTTTATGGAAGTTATCTATTCGAATATCCGTTATATCTTGACTCTAAACAAGGCAAACTTTACAGACACTGAAACACCATTTTTGGACCTAAATATCAAAATTGTCAATGGAGAAATTCATACAAGTGTATATGACAAACGAGATGATTTTGGATTCAACATAGTAAATTTCCCCTGGCTTGACGGTGATGTCCCTAGATTACCGTCATACGGTATCTATATTTCACAGCTCATCCGGTATGCTAGAGCATGTACTGATGTTTTGGATTTTCATAATAGAAATCTGCAAATTACAAAGAAACTTTTAGGTCAAGGTTTTCGCTTTCACAAACTAGTAAAGACTTTCTGGAAATTTTACAAAAATTATGATCAAGTTCTTTTGAAATTCGGACCCATAAAAGCAACGGAGTATATTACTTTAGGTATTTCACAACCTGCATTTTATGGTGACATAATTAACAAAATAAGAAGGATCAAAGGTAGACAGCATATGTATCGAAAATGCGTCAGAGTCATCAAACGCCTTTTATACCGTGGATATGATCCTAATGTCACCAGACGGACACTAAGCTTGGTACTTGACCAATATACAGTCTTGTACGAGCGCATTCTTAAGACTTGCACTCTGACTGACTGTGACGACGGGACTCCATGACGGGCCCTGTCCAAACCTCTTTAGAGAAGACAGGGCCCCGACCACCTGTCCTCTCTGAATGTCAGTCGGACTCCTCGGGTGATTACATACATGAGCTCGCTACAGCCGGCAGAGCACGGACTGTATTACGCATGCCCTCTTTTTATATCTATTTACATATTCATCTGTGTCTCTGGGGCCTCTGCGTTTCGCGGTCTTGTTTGTGTGACGTCATCTTACAGTGAGGAGGTTGTTTTACACCACATTTGTACGTTCTTCGAGACCTCTAGGTAACTGGAGAAGTGAGAGGGTTGTGCGCACGTAATCCAGGATAACCACACCGTCTGCTATTTACTTGGCAGATGGCCGTCCTAAGTCGGCACCGGTTGCCCATTGGTCTCGTTGGTTTATGTGTAGTCTTTTATGTTTCTATGTTGTGAGTTGGTGTTCCTTGTCCCTTTTGCGTCTCTTTCTGTGGGTATCTGTTCTGTGTTTTTTGCATGGGTGTTTTGGGATTTTGCTGTGGGTGCTGCAACCTAGTGTTGTTGGAGATCCCCTCCTTTCATCTAAAATGAGGTTTTTCCAGTCATTCAGAGCATGCGGTTCGACTTCTTCTGATTTACACCATCTTTTCGTATAATTATCTAAGGCTTCCATAAGCACTTCACGGCATTTGACAAAATCTATCTTGGATGGGATTCTATACTTAGGTCCTTTTTTAAGAAGACCACGGAGCTGTCTGTCTTGGATAATTGAAAAGTCACCTGTAACAACATGACCAGCTGGTTTGTAGAGATATTTAGAAGTTGCACATTCTCAAGAAGCAGGACACGATTCAAGTATGTCAGGATCCGTTGTAACTTTATTATAGTTAAAAACAAAGTTTCGAATAGGTTTCTTGTACTTATAACAAATAAGAGGTGGCTCTAAATTTTCAAAATATTGAGGAATGGTACTTTGGACGCGATGATCCCGAAAAATATTAGAGATGTTTAGAAGATCAAAACCTTTGTTAATAAACGGGATTTTTATGAATCGTCTTTTAGGTGAGGTGTTTTTCACAATAGGATAAAGTTTATACTGTGCGAATGAGACAATGATATTAAGTCTGAATCAGCCAGTGTTTCTTAAGAATGCAACCTCTGCTTCATCCAAGATAGATTTCAAGTGCATAACTGGTATTGACGATAGAGCATGTAACAGCTCATGTCTTCCGCCATTCCGTGCTATAGTAAGTAAATCGTTGAGAGAGCGGTATATTCTGGATCGTTTTCTTTTTTGTCTGTTTCGTCTTTTCCTGTGCGACCTGTATTTCCTTTTAGTGTTTGGGCGAATTGAAAAGATGTTGATATTGGTAGAAGCTGAGGAAATGTTTCCTTGTCCATAAATTTGATCGTTTAAACCAAGAGGGTACGCAGTCTGACGTTTGGTGATCCAGGCAAGTTCAGCTTGTAGTCGGCGTTTTTTAATTTCGGTCTTACTTTCATTTTTACGTTTTGGAAAAGTCTGAACTGGGGTAATAGTGATATCCGAAATAGAATGATTATATTTAACAAAGTGATTATAAAGAAAGTTTCTGTGTTTTTTTTACGTGAGGTTCTGATCTTATAAGAATGGTTCCTAAAACGAGATTTTAAAGGTTGGCCTGTCTCACTTACATATTGTGCGCCACATCCCCTGGCATTTCAAGTCATTACGTAAATAAGATCTTGAGACGATCAATCGATGTCTTGGTCTACCTCGATTTTGAATTTCTGCCCATTTACACTAGATGTTATTACGGAGTCGCAGTTGATGAGGTGACACAACGAGCATCTTTTACTTTTGCACTTAGAAATAATTGAGAACCCTCTGTGTCTGTTGTTGAATGTAGAGCCTGCAGATGGAGTAGTGCGTAAAATACGACTGTGGGGTCTACATTTGAGAGGTGATAAGAGTACTCCTGGTGAGGAGAAAAGTTTTTTACTGTTGAATGTCGATGATGTTAAAGTGACTGTAGTGACTGAGGGTAATCTCAAGGGGGTTAGTTTGATACGAGGCGACCAAAGTATGTCTAAATTCAAGCACGCATTAAACGCAATTCCTTCAGAGTTTGACAGTATGTTTTTATAAAAAAAATACAGTACAATTCTACATCAATCAAAACATATCTTCTTTCAACCTTTAAGACATATCTATGTTAAACGTCTTCTTATTCAATAGCATCATTAAAGAACAGATACATTTGCAGCATGGACAAGACATGCACGTTTCGGGTACTTAACCCTCGTCAGTGATCTTCAATCTTAACAATGCACTATAGCCAAAGAGTGTGAACGTTATTATGCAAAACATATAACGAAAAACGTAGCAGGATGGGTGGGGTATGGTGCTACAGAACTCAGGGTTTTTTTATTTCTAAAATTTATGATAACAGGAATTTTCGAACATAAGGAGCTGTTAATATAAGACGTAAAATCTGCCCTGAAAAGTCGAAATTTCAAAATGCAAAAATTGAGAATTTCTTTTCGGTTAGATAAGTAGGAATTTGGACCAGATATGAATCTTTCGTCAGGTAGGATAAAGTTTAATAGAAGCGGCGGGTGTCGCATGCAAGCATTAACCCTCAGGTCACCTGGTCTCACTCCCATATCGGGAGTTCGCTTCTTTTCATGTGGTGAAGGCTTTTATTTGTTTGCTTTGGTTCATGTTTTATCCTGATTTTTTATGCCTTCGGTTTCTGATTTTCTGAATTGTCGATTTTGTGCTGAATACAGGGATATTGTCATTGTCCATATTTGTCATTTCAAAATGAGACCAATTTCATGGTCAAAATAAGCGGGTTTTTTTTTCAGAGAAATCACTTGAAAACAGAAAAGCTTTTTCTACAACATTGTTTCCCCTCGGTTTAGAATGCCACTTTCACGAAAGGTGTATATCGATAAATCAAATTATCTGGCCAAGTGGGATTCTGAACCGAGGGCGAACAATGTCCCACAAGCGAAAAAGGAAAAGAGAGGAGGTAGACCGTTTTATAACCAGTCCTTAGAGCGGTAAGTAGATTAAAATCGAATTTTTGTCTTTAATGTCATGTAACAATATATTCAGATTGTGTTCCGATCAAATTTTTAACCGTTAGGTAGGAAATTGACGAGAAAGTCTATTTTTACACTGTGCGTATTTCGTGAAAACTGAATATGTGGCTAATAAATATTATAATTCAATAAAACCGTTTTTCAGTTTCCGAATTGCGAGGTTTCCAATTATATTGATATGATATTCTCAAGGTAAATTTCTTTTATCAAATTTTGGCATGAACAGGTACAGAAGCATAATAAACATCAAATGTGAGTAATATAATTCATTTTTGTGAATTTTTGCTGGATATTTGACATTTTCTCTAATCATTACGCCCTAACTCTTCAACCCGAAATTATAAATCTTTTACCGAATCTATTCAAATAAAATACCTACATGTATAAGGAATCTTCAATAACTTTATGTTTGGATCCTGGGCCTACATATGTAACTCCTCGAAAAATAGATCAAGCGTGACGAATGTCGAACTTCCTCTGTAACTATCCAAGACCAAGCTGAGTATCAAATTTCAACTGCATATCTGTATGTGTTGCAGAAAAAAGTGCGGAAAACAGAATTTTGCACATCATAAAGGGGCATAACTCCTCGAAAAATAGGTCTATTATGACGAAAGTCGAACTTGTTCTGTAACTATTCGGGACAAAGCTGTGTATCTAATTTCACCTGAATATCTGCATGTGTTGCTGAAAAAAGCCCGGAAACTGCAAAATGTTACAGACAGACAGAGAGGAAACTGAGAGTCCCCTTCGGCGTTGCAGGTAGGGGACAAATAAACATCCTTCAAATATCTTATCTTAAAGGTACACATGGTTTCGCAGGGATTAAACTATCAATAATGAAGTTTTACCGTAAATAGCTCTTAAGTACTACCATCTAAACATCGATATATTACTTGCATAAATTTTGTTTAATAGACGTATTTGCTCTCTGGTACACAAGCTTTCGGTAATCTTCGGAAATTGTTATTTGCATATACAGTATGTAGAAATATGTCACGTTTACTAAGGTCAGAGTGAGTACGCTACCACGATCAGCCAATCGCTTGAATGAACTTAACATCATGGGATAATTCAGCGACAGAAAATGCTGATATTAACAAGTCTTGAAATATTTTCGAAGATAAGTCGACATCAGCCATTTCGAAAAGGTACCTTAAGTTTATAAATACTGATTAAGTCAACTATATTATAAAACAATTGTGGACTTTTCAGTCAGTGAATATGGTATGATATATTCTGAATCTGAAAATATCACTGACACCATATTCACCTCGTAAAAAGTCCATAATTGTATAATATATTATATTTACACATATCAAAAATACTGTGGATATACTATACACGTCAAACTTATATAGGTACATTTCACAGATAAAAATAAACGAGAACTATACAATCATGTATATGTACACTGTAGATCCCTTTAGCTAATTTCCACTCCGAATTGAGTTTGATTTCACGGTCGTCCTCTAACTAATGCCAAGCCAATACTATTTATGTTCTTTTGTCGTTCATTGCCTTTCTCTTTTCAGATTTTGATAACACCGATTATCGATTCCTTTTCGTCCCACGTGTTATAGTCCGCCATGTTGTTTTGTTTTGCTACAGTACTAGCCTTATACAAAAAAATGGTTACACGTGTTCGCAATCGATCTTCTAAGGAGAAAAGTAGGTTATATCAAGGAACCCATTCTATAAGCAATAATTGATCATAGCTCGGTAGTGAGGGCATATGGACCATTGTAACCAGCTAGTTTCTAATTTCTCAGCATGATAGACTCGTTTGCGTTAAGATTTTGACAAAAATAGTCGATTCATGGTTTGATCTTGACGAGACCTAGAGAAACTTTAAATGACAGCTTTCAAGTATTTCCTAAATTTTACTAAACATTAATTATTTCTATAGACCACAGGAAAAGCTTTTCCTCTTTCACCGTATTGGATGCATTGTAATCTTGTTGGGTTTTTATTTTTTTATTTTCTGAAATTTATATTCTTGTTTACCAGCGCAAAAATCTTTGTTTAATGTTTTGAAAGAAAGGAGAGGATCTCCAACAATACTCGGTTGCAGCAACCACTGCAAAACTTCAAAACACCAATGCAAAAAAACTCAGAGCAGACATCTACAGAAAGAGACGCAAAAGAGACAAGGAACACCAACACACACCATAGAAACATGAAATATAAAAGACAACACATAAACCAACGGGACCAATAGGCAGCCGGTGCCGACAAAAGACGGCCATCGGCCACGTAAGTAGCAGACGCTTTGGCTATTCTTTGATTACAACCCTCCCACTTTTCCGATTACCCAGAGGTCTCGAAGAACGTACTATTATGGTGTAAAACAACCTCCTCATTGTAAGATGACCACACACAAACAAGACTGCAAAATACAAAGGAGGCCCTAGCAACACAGATGAATATGTAAATGAATATAGAAATAGGACGTGAGTAATACAGTCCGTGCTCTGCCGGCTGTAGCGAGCTCATATATGTTATCACCCGAGGAGTCCGACTGACATTCAGAGAGGACAGTTGGTTGGGGCCCTGGCTTGTCTAAAGAGGTTTGGACAGGGCCCGTCATGGATATCTATCGTCACAGTCTTAAGAATGCGCTCGCACAAGACTGTAGATTGGTCCAGTGCCAAGCATAGTGTCCGTCTGGAGAAATTAGGATCATATCCACGGTATCAAAGACGTTTGATGATTCTGACACATTTTCGATGGTTATGCTTTCTACCTTTGATCCTTCTTATTTTGTTACCATAAAATGCAGGTTGTGAAATATCTAAAGTAATATACTTGGTTCCTTGTATGTGTCCGAATTTCAAAAGAAGTTGACCATAATATCAGTAAAGTTTCCAGAAAGTCTTTACTAGTTTATGAAATCGAAAACCTTGACCTACAAGTTTCTTTGTAATTTGTCAATTGTTACTCTGAAAATCCAAAAAATCAGTACATGCTCTAGCATACTGGATCAGCTGTGAAATGTATATACCGTATGACGGTTATCTAGGAACATCACCATCAAGCGAAGGAAAATTTACTATGTTGAATCCAAAATAATCTCGTTTGTCATACACACTTGTAGGAAACTCTCCATTAACAATTTTGATACTTTGGTCCAAAAATGGCGTTTCTGTGTTTGTAATGTTTGCCTTGTTTAGAGTCAATTCTTGTGGATATCTTATAGTATCATTAGTATCATATCCCACCCATTCTGCTACGTCTTTTGGTACATTTTTGGACATAATTTGCATACTTTTTGGCCATATTACATTGTTTAGACTGAGGATCACTGACGAGGGTTTAGTACCCGAAACGTGCATGTCTGGTCCATGCTGTAAATTTATCAGATTTTAAATGATGCTATTGAATTTAAAGACGTTTAACATTTTTATACTTTTCAAAAACAGGATTGTCAATAGGAAGAATATCATCCAGTAACCTAGAGGATTCCAATCAAACATTTCACATCATCAAATTTTCTTTGCTTTTAAAGATCTTAGTTAAATTCTTTTTCGTACGTGTATAAAAATAAATCTGCAACAGAAGGCGCACAATTAGTACCCATAGGGATCCCTACAACCTACTTGTAGAGATTCCCACCAAATCTTACATAAATGATGTTCATGATTTGTATGATTTGTATCCTGTAGCAGAAAAATCACCCTTAGATTAAGATGTACAAATTTAAGTTTTCAACTCTCGATTGGACAATTTATCATTAATCTTGTCGTGAGGAAGCGTGGTGTACATATTTAAAAAGTCGTATGAAGAAATCGTATTGGCTTGACAATTTCTATATTTCATTTTGTCAATCACATCCCCTAAATTGTTATTAGACCAAAATGAATTTACATCATTCCTGTTTTTAAACAGTTTCGCAATATTTTGCTACGTGTTCCTTTACCGCCGTGGGTGCTAACGTCAGATTTCTAGACAAAATTGTAGTTAAGCAGTTGCTAGAATTAGCAATGTACAAAATGGGTAAGGAGATTTGAGCAGTTTTGGTATGCAGCATATTGTAGGAATGAAAAATATGGATAATGACCATATCCCTGTATACAGCACAAATTCGATAATTCAGAAAATCAGAAACCGAAGGCATACAAAATCAGGATAAAACAGGAACCAAAGCAAACAAACAAAAACCTCCACCATATGAAAAGAAACGAACTCCCGATATGGGAGTGAGACCAGGTGCCCAGGAAGAGTGAACATCTCCTGCTTGATCCAATTTAGAAATAGGGATGTCGAATGAAGAAATTTCACTGTTATGTTTGCTCAAAATCTTATGTTTGCTGAAATTTAACTGTTATGTTTGCTCAAAATGACTTGCACTAATCTAGCATTTCTCAGTCGACGAAATTTGAATCACATAACTTTAGAGTCTCAAAATAATGCTATTTTTGCTACATTTTATACTCAGTACAACAACTCGTCAAATGAACCATTCAAATTATCACATCGCAGTGGAGCGGCTCGGGTGTAATTTGATTGGTTCATGTGACTTGTGTTATTACTTGACAATACACCACGGCTAGCTAGTTATTATTTCTTAATTAATATACTTACTGCATTGAGAGCCCCTCGAGCTTTGAATGATCCAGTCTTTTGCAGGTTTTCTGCCTTGAGATAAAATTTCCTCTGACATTTTTCGTCAAGCGTTGTACTTGTAAAAATGGGGGTAACATTAATAGTGTCAGAAATCCTTTCTTTTGCAGATATTACCTCCTCTTGAAGACGTCGAATATATAGCTCCATATCTAATGTTAGAATTCTTAATTCAGATTATGTAATTATTTGCTTACAGTACATGCAGTTATATAATAATCTGATGTTCCTTAGACGAAAATCACACTAGAATTAAATGTCGACACTTGGTATATGTATCGTAGCCTCATAAATTTTCTATCTACCACTCTACCAAAATTGTGGTTAGTTTTACTGTGTCCCCATAAGTTCTTACCTTCTTTGTTGTGTTTGAATCGTTTTTCATTCGGTTGAATAAACTATAAAAGCTATAATTGAAGTTACATCACTTTTATATAACATGATCATAAATTCTTATTTTATGTTTAATGTTTGGGAACTCCTATTTTCCTTTTTTTTTTTTTCGTGTGTGTGCAATGAAATGCAAACAAAGAAATCTTCACATACATGTAGGTAGACCATTATGATGCCAACAACATTTCTCTAAAATTGTTAGTTTTCGGAAAAGATCTAAATATAAATTCAAACTTTGTTATATTTAAAGGTGTTATTTAGCTTCAAGTATCACAAATGAGATAAGAATTCCAAAACATACCTTTTTGATGTACTGTATTAAGCAGTTATTGTTAAACTGACCGCTGTGGTCAAGCGGGAGTAGGATGTGTTGTGTAATATCGATGACAGCGTAAGGCTGTTGACATTACATGAAAAGTAGGAAATTACTTTGGTCTATAAAGGAAATGACTTTAAGTTACCTTAAGTGTGGCAATGTGGAAGAGTCGTGATCTCCTACAACACTCGGTTGCAGCACCCTCAGCAAATCCCCAAAACATCCAAGGCAAAAACATACAGCAAACACGCACATAAAAAGACACAAAAGGGACAAAGTACATCAAATCACATCATAGAAAAATCACAAATGACTACGTGTACACAAAAACCAATGATACCAATGCTCCTGATTTGAAGTGTGATATGCCCCTGTTTTGAAGGGTGATGTGCTCCTGTTTTGAAGTGTGATGTGCTCCTGTTTTGAAGGGTGATGTGCTCCTGTTATGAAGTATGATGTGCATTATAAGCTTTCCTGTTTTGGGGTTGGGGGATGTATGCAGCAGTGATAATTAGTACCATATTTTGTATGCATTGTTCGTCTACCAAAACCATTTTAATCGGCTGATTTTCTCTTTCCACTTTCTATTTGTGCATTTCTCGTGTTTAAGGTATCCGTTGTACAAATAAATATCCAGTGTATTATATAATTAGAATCATGACATATTTTTTGGTAAATATACCTAATACAACATGTACAATATACAAAATGGTTTCCATCATCAAAAGTGAACATGCCGACCGTCGCTCAAGCAAGGGAAACTATTGAGACATTCCCGAAGATTACCGAAAATAAATGGACGAGACGTCAGCGAGATCTCCATTTGTACATTGGATACGTTAATGCAAATCACGTAAGTACGTATACTGCGTATGCATTTAGCTGAATGTGATATTAAACATTCTATAAAACAAAGGAGGGAAGAGTCATTTACATAAACATTGAGATATGGGCAAGTAATCCGGAAAACAATACATAAAAAACTATAACTATAACTTAAAAACTTCTTTAACTCATTTGTGTCACACTTATGCCCTTTGCCGTGTGGAGCTCGTAAAAAAGTTCCCCGCGAGGGGTTTGACAGTAAGTGTTTTGAATATACTTCCCTGACATTGTCGCCATAGCGCTTTCTATATAGACATAACGTCAGATAGTGCATGAATTATATATATTTTCATTTCCATGCTTCATAAACATCGACGGCGGGTGCGGCTAGCCAACAGGGGATGCTTACTCCTCCCGGGCACCTGATCCCACCTCTGGCTTGCTGGGGGTCCGTCGATGTTTAATTTTGTGCTCTATTGTGAGTGCTGTTGAGATTATCGTCAGGATCTTCTTTAACTCATAAACTGTTATATAACGTATTACCAACTGAAGTTGATATCGAGTGAAGAAACATTTGTCTTTCTCAATGTATGTGTAGTCGTTTTGCTTCGCGGCTCTGAGATAATTTGATCGGTTCAAGCAACTAGGGAAATTACTGGGCAATAAACCACGGCTAGTTGGTTGTTATTTCTTCCTGATAAGTTCCACTGTATCGCATATGATCGTTTGATGAATCTTTATTTTTATTAATATAATAGTAGGAATATACTGTAATTTCGTGAGGTGTGCTCACGATTTATTTCCTACTTCGATATACAAGATTAAATACAAAGATCTGTTTTTGCTTTAAAGTATAGGATATCTAAAATTCATTTTACAAGCAACATGTTCATTTATAGATTTTACTCCATATCTGTATAGGAATTCAATTATTGTCTTGAGGGGGTTCAGAAAAGTATCCGAAATAACCCAATCGGAAAGCTCTAGATCAATTATGACGCCATAATAGAAACTGTGACATTGGTGCGTTTTTGCAAGTGTGTCAGCATAATAAGGTAACGTAGAAATAAGGGGTGGGGGTAACAAGATCACTATAACTTAAAAACCGACGGTCAAATTTCAATAGGAACTTATCGTTGTTTCCCTTGACATATGAAGAAGATAATATCAAGTTTTTACGGAAAATGAATGATAGGGTTTCTGATAAACCTACTTTATCATTAAAATCAACAATTCAAAGATGTTTTGAAAATAGACATAGATTAATCTCCTTTCGACAATTTCTTTTAAAAGTCTTAGTGATAATTTATTATTCTATACATATTCGATTGCCTACATCATATCTTAATGTGAAATACAGAACTTGTTAATACTCTGCCTCTACAGAAGATTTGTAAAACCTAAATCGTGTTAATTTTATTGTCATCTTTACGGCCCATTTGTGGGCTTTCTATAGGTATATATGTGCGTTCGTAGTTTCAAAACTATTGGTACAAATTATGAAACTTTGCAAGTAGAAAAAATATGATTCAATTATTAACATTTTGGGAACTTTGATAGGATCTTTGTTTAAGTCTGGCTGTTCTGGACATCCTTAAATCTAAGAAACGCAAAATGTTATAATTGTTCATAAAAGTCTGTATAAAATATACGAATTATTGTATCAGTTCAAGATACTTTTCATTATTTATTGATTCAATGTTGTATTTTATCACTTTCCGTTGAAAATATCAAATGAATGAGAAAAAAATATCGGGTTAATTTCTCATATTCCATTTTATGTTGTGCCGTTTGTTGAAATGTTTGTTTTTTTCATCCATGGAAGATTTTCTATATCAACATTTCCACCACATATAACAACTCCTATGTTTTTTATGTGTGGATCCAAACTGGACATTTTGTCGGACAATACAGCGGCCACAGCAGCTCCTGCCGCGGGTTCAATCACCAGCTGAAACAAAGAACACGGATATCCATTTCAAAATTCTTTGTATAATAGGATGCTTTCATGGTGACAAAAATACATTTTTTTTCAAATTACAATTTCTTTTCAGAAGTTCAGCATCATTGATATATTCAACTTAAATAAGGTAGCTCATTAATTTGTCTGTTTCATCCGATTACAATTGTTAAACGTCTTCAAATTCATTAGCATCATTTAAGAGCAGATAAATTTACAGCATGGACCAGACATGCACATTTCGGGTATTAATTCCTCGTCAGTGATCCTTGTTTTAGAAATTTGAGAAAATTTTGTTAACACAAATTTTCAAATGCGTTTGAACAAACGACCAACCGTAATTGATCGAACTTGGCTACATGTACCCTCGGGAACTCTTGGTCAACAAGCAGTGACACTCACCAAGTGGTACAAATGTTTAACGTCTTCACATTCATTAGCATCATTTAAGAGCAGATAAATTTACAGCATGGACCAGACATGTACGTTTCGGGTAATAATCTCTCGTCAGTGATCCTCAATCTTAAGAATGTAATATGGCCAAAATCTGTGAAAATTATGTCCTAAATATACCGAAAGACATAGCAAAAATGGCTGGGATATGATGCTACAGGACCCAGGTTTCAGGAATTTTCAAATGAGCTCGTAAAAAAGTTCCCCGCGAGGGGTTTGACAGTAAGTGTTTTAATATATATTTCCCTGACATTTTCGCCTTAGCACTTTCTATATAGACATAACGTCAGACAGTGCATGAAGTTTATACATTCTTTTCATTTTCGTGCTTAAACATCGACGGCGGGTGCGGCTAGCCAACAGGGGATGCTTATTCCTCCCAGGCACCTGGTCCCACCTCTAGCGTGCTAGGGGTCCGTCGATGCTTAATTTTGTGCTCTATTGTGAGTGCTGTTGAGATTATCGTCAGGATCTTCTTTAACTCATTTGAAGAAACGACCAACCGAAGTTGATCGAATTTGGCTACATGTGCCCTCGGGGACTCTTGGTCCACCAGCAGTGGCACTCACCAAGTGGTACAAATGTTTAACGTCAAAATAGTCTTAGTCTTCTCTTCGTGCAGTCAATCTTCTTTGAAATGTTACATGTATAATGACGACTAGAGTAAAGCAGTTACACACCATATTAGTGTCCGTACGCTGTAACAACGTTTTTATTGTTAAACTATCTTTACACCAGATATGCTTCGGAAAAATTTTTTTGCTACTACTGAGCGCAAGTCTTTTCTTTTATAACACAAAATATGAACCTCAAGATTGGATTAACTTTTGACTTTGCTTCAATCTATGCATAAAGGATTCACTGTTTTTAATTCCATCTTAAAAAGTATTCTAAAAGCACGTATTGTAGAATACAAAGGAAATTCGACTGTCATTTGTAAAACATTAGTACATTATTTTCCGCCTTTCGCTTCACTTACTTTTAAGTGTTCAAACGAGTACTTCATGCCATCGATAATCTTATCATCCGTCTACAAAAGATTAAGGGAATTATATCATATACGTAGGATCTCGAATGAGTTTTCATTTCATACGATGTATTATGGAACGAGTGTGTGTTTTACATCCCCGAGCCTTGGCGAGTTTCATAATACATATTATGAAATGAAAATACATTAGAGATTCTATTGCCTAAAAATGTGTATTTCTAACGTGAAATCAACGTTTCAGAGATCTAGAGGCGAACCACGTCGTGATCTAGAAGTCGTCTGCTACGCCATGAGAAGTAGTTCCCCATCGTATAAATATTTTGTGCGTAAGAGAAAATTATTTCAATTTTGTGTAGTATTTCAATGCAATAACTTATTTAACAGCAGCCATTTTAATCATTGATGTTGAAACCACGTCTGCATTGAACAATTGACCGATATTTGAAAGGTAACACTTGTCCAAGTTCATGTGATTAGGTTCCAAATTTGACCAATCGCATTCAAGCAGAGCGATATGTATCGCGGTATCATATATTTATGAAATGACTTTATGAAACTGCATAACTCTTGTATCATGTTATAAAATTGATTTTTGTAAACGAATACCAAATTGAAATGTTTTTTTTTTTATACACAAGTATTCCTATAATCCATTTGAGTTATTAGATACATACATGTAGGCCATGGAATATGTTATTCATTTTTTTTATTTTTTTTCTTTAAACAAAGGTAATACTAAAATAAGAATTACTATTGTATCAATTTCCCTTCACCATATTAATGTTCACATTTGACATTATTATACCTACCATTGAAAAAACGTCTTTTTCTACTTGATCTAATATAATCGGCCATGTTAATTTTCCGAGTTGTTGAGAACGGATACCATCAGCAATAGTATCAATTACTTCAGGCGGATCCGACCATAGTCTTAATCCTGAAACGAAAAAGGAAAGTTATCATTTTTAACATTTATTCTACCTTTGAATGTTTTTTTTTCTATAAATGAAGTACATGTACATAACTGACATTCACAGGTCCAAAACCTGTATTTTTATTTAATCTGTTTCTTAGTGGATATGATTATACTGTCACCTGAAGGTCGCTTAGCGTGGTACTTGACCAATCTACAGCCTTGTACAAGCGCATTCTTGAAAAGTGTATATTCGGAATGTTGTTCATTCCGGGGTTCGCAACCGTTTCGATGGGAATTCTCACGATTTTGCTTTACCTTCTTGACTTTGAGACTGAATAACGGTAAGGTACTTCTTTGATGTTTATATTGACAAACTGTGATGACAAGACTACTCGTCTTTCCCTGTAGAAACCCCGTTATGGAAGACAAGTCACCGACCATCTGGCCTCCCTGAATATTTGTTGGATCTTAGGAAGTCGGAGTCTTAAGATCCCCTCCTTTGTTTTAAGGTAATAATATGCATGATCTCTACAGACAGCCGATTTCAGACTGCATTTCCCATGTCCTCTTTTTTGAATCCATTTACATGAGCATATCCATCTGTATGTCGATTTGACTCTTTCGTTTTGCTGCCTTGTTTGATCATTTTTTCGTGAAGGAGATTATTTTACACCCCTATTATGCGTAATTTAAGACCTCAGGGTAAACGGAAAAGTATAAGGGTTATGTGCACAAAATCTGGAGAATCACACTATTTGCTACTGGCGTGGCAGATGGCCGTACTAAGTCAGTACCGATTGCTCATTGTTCTGGTTTGTTTGTGTATAGTCGTTTGTGTTTAATGTTTCTGTTCTCTATTTGGTCCCTTTGCGTTAGTTACTGTGCACTTCTGCTTTGTAAATTTGCATAGGGTGTCTTTGTGTTTGCGTAGGGTGCTGTAACCAAGTGTTGTTAATTCTTCTCCTTTTTTAATGTTTTGTCATGCGTTTTCTTATCAAGGAAACTATCTGTTCTAAATTAAATAAATACATTGTAATGACCTTAAGGTTAGGGTTGCGACTACAGGGAGATAACCCTATTTTCATATCACATAATATTCGAAACCGAGATAAACGATACATGTATAAGCTCAGATTATTACATTATTTTAGAAAAAAATACATCATATTCCACCCATTCTGCTACGTCGTTTTGTACATTTTTGGACATAATAATTTTCATACTTTTTGGCCATATAACATTGTTTAGACTGAGGATCACTGACGAGGGTTTAGTACCCGAAACGTGCATGTCTGGTCAGTGCTGTAAATTTATCAGGTTTTAAATGATGCTATTGATTTTAAAGACGTTTCACATAATACTCCTTGACACTTTCATTGCTGAATGGATATTTTTGGGGAAAGGCATATTTTTCAATGCAAAATCGCCGAAAATAGGGGAAAAAATCATTTTCGCAAGAGTTCTGCTACCAAAGATTCAAACATCAGAATATGTACTATTCATTATACTCTTTAAAAATCAGATAACTTGAAATTCGAACTTCACGTTAAACTCTATGTTTTTGGGTCAAACTTTTGATTTTTTGCATAAATTATTGTGCTTTTTATAGAAACAGTCATTTTGCTAAAAAACTAATTCGGGTACATATTGATTCGACTGCATTAGGATAAAGCATTTACATAGTTATATATGTTGTAAAAAGTGTGTAGCTGGCGACCTTCTAGCTATTAATAAAAATAATGAGTTGTTGCCATGACAATCAGCAACAAAGTTTTTGTAAGAAAATACTCTCCTTAGAACTGATTATTTTATCAGAATTTCTCAAAATTGCCTTTAATTCATCCACAAGCTATAAGGATCTATAAAAATAAGGATGTATATGAATTTTTGAAAGTTCAGGCATTTCACATTTTCAGAGGTATGTAAAGTTATGATGTGGTAGTCTCTAAAATGACAAAAATGTTTAAATAGGCCAAAATTGGTTGTTTATAGTCAACAAACGAGGCGGGCAAATCTTGATTTTTTGGTCTGAATAATTCGACGAGATGTTCCTCTACATATGAACCTATCCATCTTTCATCTACCTTATTACTATTAAAAGTCGCTACCCTGACCTTAATACTCTCAAAGCTAACGAATGTCTAATTAGTACATTACATGATACATTCTTTGAATTTCATTTTGATGGACATGCGTTCCCTAAACCTTCCGATCCACACAAACCGGTATTAATGATAAAAATAACAAAACAAATTCCCGTCACTACCTCGATTATCCTAACGGAATAGTATCCCATTTGAAAGGAAAACAATGTACCCCTGGGTTATACTAGAGTCTGTATGTCTGTCTGTATGTCAGTTTGTATATGTCCGACCGTCGTTAACTTAAAATTTTCGACTCCTCCTCTGCAATCGCTGAACAGAATGTAACGAAACCTTACAGGAAGTAAGTACTCAAGGTCCTCTACCAAGTTTATTGTGTTTTTCGTCCCGATCGGTCAATAAATATGACCGTCGAGGGGAATCCGATTGGCTGACGCATTTTCGACGTCTCCTGTGCAACCGCTGCACAGAACTTCACGAAACCTCAACAAATCACGCCACCGAGGGCTCTGATTTGCTGACTTTTTTTCGATTTCTCCTCTGCAACCGCTGCACATATCGGAAGCTGACGCACAGAATGTCTCAAACCCTTTGCAGGAAGCAAGTATTCAAGGGCCTCTACAAATTGTCAGATATTATTCTTTTGTCTGCTAATCAGGTGGGCGATGTGACCCCTTTGGGCCTCTTGTATAGAAATGGTATTGAAACTTAGTAGGATTGTTTAGAATTCTGTGTTGAAAACAGGCCAAGTTTGAGTTTCATACTGATTTTAAAAATTTGTAGAACGGAGTTATGACCCTTGGACCTAGAATTGTCATTGAAATTTCTGTTTTCCTCACATTTTGGATTAATTGTGCAGATATGAGATTAAACCTTGGTATGGTTGTTTAGAATATTGAGTTGCAGATCAAGTTTGAGCTATACATTTATTAGAGAAGAGTTACGGCCCTTGGACTTTGGACCTACTGAATTACAAGGTGTCGATACATGTTATTAGGCATGTAAGTTTTCTGGCGTTTTTTAAACTTTGATCAATATTTGGCACAGTTATTACCATTTGACTTCCTAAATTTCAAAGTATTTTAATTTTTTTTTTTCGTTAAATGAAGGTTATAGATTAGATATATTTATCAAAGGTTTAAATAATCGACATATGGGTAAGTTATTATAATAGACTAACGAGTGTTCGTTATACAAAACAAGTGTTCTATTTTAGGAAAGTGCCTAATTTGAACAGGAGCGTGTTCGAAGACCTTTGGTCAATGATGATTGCTCTGAGGGGATTTGCATAACATGCGCTTAATATGAGATTAGAAAACATAATATGGCGTGAAATATAGTTAGACCATTAGAGCCATTGTAACAGAATCGCATTTTCCTGTTTGATCGTCTTTAGTTTTTTTGTAGGACATACTAGTTCAGCTTTCAGATGAAAGGATAGTCACACTGGTAACCTTCAGACAAAGATCGCGTTTTTCTGTTTTGTCATTGTCTGAATAAAATCGAGCTGCACCACCGATATGAAAGGTTTGTTTTATTTGATAAATACTTTATGCTCATTTGAGCGGGGCATGTTATAACGTAGTATGAATTGTAACTACTAAGTGATGCAAATTTGATGAGGTATCAGATTTTTAAATAGGCATTCTCATAGAATTACATTTGAGTCCAACCAGTTTTTATATCCCTTGACATTAACGAATGAACCTAATAGTACATATAGATGCATATGGTATACTTTGGTTCCCGCGTTGGTATAAATTTTTCCTTTTGGACAGTTCTAATTACAATTGTTTCTGAACTCCATTGTTCGGTCATAACTTTAATCCAAGATAATATTTCAAAGAAATTCTGCTGTTTTGGGTCTGAGATTGTGAGTCTCATTTAAGGTCAAATATCTAGTTTTACTCTGATATGCACAAAGAACAAATTCTAAACGCACACATACGGCTTAAATGTAACCCTTAAAATGACTCATGAAGATTTCTATTGCAAAACTGGTGAGGTTACTTTAGGTACAATAGCTCAGATAAATGTCAACATTAAAAAAGTAACATATATGTTGATTTGAAACTGGGACACGTGAAAATATTTTGGATGGCTTTTAGATCTTTAAACCAGATGTCAGATGAAGAGTTTGGGAGATCCTGATTGCAGAACCCGCAGCAAAAAAAACTGAAGCAATCAAATACAATACTATTAACACAAAGTGAAGAAGCACATCAATATACACCAAAGGGACAATAGAAACCAATAATTGGATCTCACGCGTACGTGAACAAACGAGACCACTTTAAGTTACACATTTCACTTTAAATATGTTTTGGGTTAAGAGGAAGAATCTTATCAACATTCACAGACATTTGAAGCAATTGAATCTTCCTGCTTCTAAAAGAAAGGAGGGGATCTCAACAATACTGATTTAAGGGAAGACATTTTGAATAAAACAACGATACATCATAATAATAAGTATAATACGTATAGTAAATGCGCATCATGCTCCATGCCAAACTGCTATATCACAAATACAACCAGATAGCTAGAAAAATGTGAATTATAAAACAAATCACTAATTTGGTCATTCAAACAGATATGCAGTCGATTATGAGTGAAGCAAAGTTATTGATACGAGGATGAAATTCCATTTACATGTAAAAAAATGTAAATAAGGAATGTACTCTTATCAATAATGTTTGAATTCATTAATGAGCATTGCATTTATCCATGCTAAAGAAAGACGACTCAAGAAAACATATCCAATGTACATAAAGACACCCATTAAGCTGAATTACGTCACATTGCGGATGTCGATATTGCTTGTGGTTGATTAATCTGTTCGGGTTAAGAGCACTCTCACACCATGATAATCAACTTACAAATAAACTAAGCAAATATATAAAAAGAGGCCCAAAGGACCACATCGATAACAAGAGAACATTGGAAATCCTTCCATGCAGCGATTTCAATATGACTTATCCTTGTATAATTCTAATCATAAGCTAAGCTTTATGCAATAATCAATAAGTGTGTAAAGCCATGTTTGATAGAGATAATGAGAGAAATATCATATTCATCAAAATCCCTTCGATGGTTTTTGCAAAAAAAAAACCAATATGCATAAAACACCCGGGCCCTCTTTTTTTCTTGTTTACTAAGCAAAATAACATTTTCAGCCAAAATCTATACACAAAGTAAAACCATTGAATAACCAAAATATGACAAATATGCAGTAAACGAGTGCAAAAAACACATTATGATAGAGATATTTAAAGAATTAGTTCAAAAACGGCATGGCATTTCTTATTTTTGACAAAGTCCGAAAACGCGTAAAAAAATAGACTTCGGAACGAAACGAAAATTCACAACACCTCTGAACACATTCCTTTAGAACATCCTGATGCTTTCAGTTTGGGGCTGTGGCTCAGGTAAGCTTAAAACATGAAAAACATCAAACGAGGACCAGGACGACCTAAAATATATCCTCCAGGAATACAAACATTAAATAATTACGAGTAAGAAGCATTTTATAAACGAAAGATATCCATTTCCCATGAGATGGAAATCTCCTCTCCGTCTTTCCTAAGTTTGCTTAATTTATTTTTCAAAAATGTGTATGCCTTGATATTTTTGCGTTAAACTTTGTAATTCATTCACTAATTGAATGAGTAACTAATTTTCAAATCAAGTAAATTAAATGAACTTAGTCTCTGAACGTTGATCATTTACCGTCCAAAAAATTCAATGAAGGGTCATGATAGTTCATCAATTATATTTTCGTGAAAATACATTATGTTATATTGTCAATAGAAAATATTTGTCAGTACATTTGAGTAACTTTCATCATACTTTACCAAAGATGGATGGTATTTTACAGGATTTACCTGATCTCAGACACTTCTCGCAATGTTTCCCTTCAGGTTCAACCATAAAAACTGAAACAAACCTCAAAAAGTTACTGCTGGATACAATATGCATGTGGTTCGACAGGAAATAATGCATAAAACACAAAACACGTACAATTAATCGAATGGATTTAAACACATATTTTCCTTTCATATGAAATAAAGAAAGAAAATCAACTAAATAAGTAATTTTAAAAGTATTTGCTACCTTTTATATCTGGTTTGATGTGTTTGGCAGCTACTGCTATTCCGGAAATCATCCCTCCACCACTTGTAGAAACAAGGATAGCATCAAGGTCTGGTACCTGCTGCAGGAATTCTATTGCGATTGTCCCCTTATATAATGAATACGGTGCATAATTGACAGTCAAACGTAGAAAGATCAAACACGTTGAGTCTATGAATAGGTGGTGAGACTTTTTTTAGTTATAATTAATTTTCTTTTTATTGCGATATGAAACGTAATAAATCTATGTCGGTATAATCTAAAACAAATAATGAAAATAAAACACCTCTGAAAATAAAAAGAAATAACTTTCAATATTTGTATTCCTTCTCATACCTGACCTGAAATAACATCATTATGATCTGAAGTTGGAATAAAGGACAGGTTGTCTAGTTCTACAAACTCGTCGCATTTTCTTGCCCTAAAAATGAAGTGATGAGCCTATTGAAAAGCAGTGGAAACAGTATCGATTACAAGAAGATATAACGCCGGATAGTGTATCCGTCATTTTATCATAATAGATCATGTTTTATCTTTATTTTATTCAAAAAATGACATTAATACCAAAAGTAAATGAATACAAAAATGGAAGAAATGAACCAAATATCGACAATATCAGTGAAATTAGTAATTGATTACATGTACAGAGTTGGATTCAAATTCATTCTGGTTGAATAAGGGAATTCCAATCTAAGAATAGATGAACTTACAATGTTACAGCTAAATGAAGTGCCATATGTAACAAAGTAAGGTCTCTTTTGTTGCCTCATTCCCTCTTATAGTTACTCATTGTTCATATTATATTCGCTTCTTTCTAAGTATTTTTCGCTTTAATGAGCTTTAATGACGAAGAAAGCATTGGATTCATTACCAACCTTAGTTCTGGTATTGTCGCATTATATCGGGATTGTCATTGATGAAATACTGCAGACTGATCAATTATAACTGAAACGAACCTCGCTGTATAGGTAGGATCACATCGTACTACTTCCGCACCGTGCTTCATGATTGCCTGTATTTTTACGGGGGGAACATCCCTAGGGACAACAACGACACATCTTAAATTCAGGATGTTAGCAGCCCATGCCAAGGCTAGACCGTGATTACCACTGCTGTGTGTCACCTAAAGTAAATTCGCTATGTAAGTATAAATATACTGTAGAATAATCCTGAATAGTTGTGTCAATCAATTGTGTTAAATATTTGTATTTCTTAATCATTGGGGTTACATGTCAAATGTCTTCAAATTCAATTATAGCATTATTGAAGAACAGACATTTTATTCCAAAATTTGGCATTCTTGAAATTCACAAATATTTTTTCTCTTCACATATATATGAAAGGTTGTATTCCTCGTAGGAATACATGTACCATACCTAAATTGTTTGCATGCAATAAGAACATTTTTTAGCGGCGCTTTCTATATTAATTTCAGCTTTACACTTAAATTATTCTGAAATTATGAATATTGCGCCGTTATTTGAGAAAATCTTTCCTTGTTATACCTTATAGGGTTTTTTCAGCGTTCTATGCCTGATTATGATTTTTGAATTCTGAAGTTGACATCGATGTTCACTTACTGATTGATTACAACGAAAATGAAATATGAAATTAACTTACAACTCCATTGATCTCTGATCTTCTTTCCTTCAGCCTCAGAACCTGATTTAAACATTAATAAAGTATTCAACTATGAACCTGGGAAATAGTTCAAATATTATCAAAGAAATCTCGAAACGAATGTACATACAGGAAGACATTGATGTATATATTGAAAGATGTCAAAATGCAGTGTCCATTAAAACCACCTTGTACTTGTATATCCCAAGCTTTATTAATCGCTTTTAACGATAAAATGAACCACTCTATAATTGAAAATGACTACATTTAATGAATTCACAAACTCAATATGGAATATGGAGTATTTTAATTATGGGAAATACTAATTAACTGCTTGAACAGTACCAAATGAGAATATGTGATTAGTAATACACTAAAAAAGACAGCTGAATGCACAACATGCCTTGTGAAAAGTATATGCAGCGTGATAAAAAAGGAAGGATGGTAAGTTGCAAGTACTTAACAGAGTACACTATAAAATTCTTCCTCTATTTTGTGATAAGTATCATACTCACCGCATTCAGAGCTCCGCGTACTTTGAATGAGCCTGTCTTTTGCAAATTTTCAGCCTTGAAAAACACATTTCGGCCAATATCTTTATTAAGATTGTCATTAGTAATCACTGGTGTGTATGATACGAAAAGTTTAATCCTACTAAGTGAATTTAAAATACTTATAAAGGTAGGACGACTATCATCTGAAGCCATCTTATAGTTGATAAAACCTTTGGATGAAGCGTACAGACGTACACGTTTGATACAGGTGTTATCATTGGGAAAATAATGAATATGGTAGATGTTTCTAGTTTATAGATATTTTTTTTGTACATGCCACGAGGTACTATTGAAAAAATACAAATTAAACATGTATCTTTATTTTCTATGGGTACATAGAATATGCATGATGTGACACAGGACAATGATTCGTCAATACTAATTACTTGGTCAATGTATTGAACGTCAAAATAAATTCTTATTGTTCATCTATTAACATGTGTTATTGAGTTAATAATGTCACTCAATAAAAATACCATTGAAACATTATTCGTTTCAGGTGTTTTTAGATACTCTAAAGTTATGATCATTATGTATGCCGTGTCTATGATATAACATATCGTGTAATGTTTGATGAAATAAAAACATGAATAGAAGTACTTTCTATATCGCTAATATTCGAAAGGAACGTGTCAAACGTCTTCGTATGGAGCATGTCAAATTTATTTTACTTTGGCGCTGTTTGATACCTTATTCTATACTACTAAAAATGTATAGAATCTAACTAACATTTCTTGTAAAAAATACGGAACGGCTCCAACTCTATACCTTCTTGAAAACAATTCTAAAACATTTTCATGCACAAGACACGGGTTTCGGATTTTAGATTGCATCAATGATGCTTCCAGCCAAAGTGATTATCATACGCCGCCAAAATTCATTTCAATAGCGCCCTCTGAATTCATTTTTTTTTTTAATTTGAATTTTTGCATGCACTTTACAGAGAGTGCGCAGCTCCAAATTTCCTGTAGGGTCGATTCTGTAGAATATCCAAATAAAATCTATGTTCAAAATAGCATTGGAAGGATTGTGCTTCTATGTAACATGTTAACCTCCTACATTTTGGATGATATTTTTTATGAAATGACAAGTTTCTGAAATAGCAATATAATGAATATGATGTCATATTGATAAGAGGCCAAAACAAAGCTATTTTCAGGCGCCAGAGCTGGAAAAAAAGTAATTAACACACTTATCAAATATCAAGTCACGGGGACGATTTTAACTGCCCCACCATACTACAACAGGAAATAAGTGTTTATATCAATTATACGGAAGTGTTCATTTAAGTTAGTGAATTTGACATAAAGAAAAGGAGTACATGTACATGAATTCGATTTTTCTTACAATCCGCCCTCAACGATCGAGATAGCATGTCTGGTCAATGCTGAAAATTGATCTGTTCTTAAATGATGCCGTTGAATTTGAAGACGTGTAACATTAGTACCACCTTTAATGCTACGTCTTTCGGTACATGTTTGGACGTAAAAACTTTCACATATTTTGGCCATATTACATTGTTTAGATTGAGCATCGAAAGCGACTCCTTGTTTGCGAGATAGGGGACATGGACGTTGAGCGTCATGTTGTCAGCTGATTTTCGAAAAACCCACAGAATGAAACACCATATCTTGGGTAAATTTAAAGACATGATAATTTTAAGAATTTGATAGATTTATTAAAGAGCAATGTCTTCAATGTACATCGCTGTTATTAGAACTGTTATTAGAAATTGTTTCCAAAAAAAAAAAAACACTGAGTAATAATGACGCGAACTTCATCTTTATCTAGGTAGCATACAACTGCCAAAGGCATTTTTCGCAGTCGGCTGCAACACGTTTTAATAATTGGTTGCCATGGTAACAATTTTTTTTCTTTATTTAACTAAATAAAATGAACAATTGGACTACAAAGTACATGTACCAAATAGTAGTAACTTGTTTTTTCTATCACAATAGCATAGTCAGATACCAGTAATAATAGTACGGATTGGGGGAATACCTCTTTTCATGAACCCCTCGAAGGAAGCACAGAATTATTTTCAGAATTTTGCTACCTCAAATATCTTTTTATTTTTCTATCTTTGATCCTTCTTATCTTGTTAATAATGTCACCATAAAATGCAGGCTGTGAAATACCCAAAGTAATATACTCTGTTGCCAGTATTGGTCCGAATTTCAGAAGAAATTGACAATAATTTTGGTAAAATTTCCAGAAAGTCTTTACGAGTTTGTGAAAGCGAAATCCTTGTCCTAAAAGTTTCTTGGTAATTTGTAAATTTCTACTATGAAAATCCAAAACATCAGTACATGCTCTAGCATACCGGATGAGCTGTGAAATATAGATACCAGGTAATCTGGGAACATCCCCGTCAAGCCAGGGGACATTTACTATGTTAAATCCAAAATCATCTCTTTTGTCATACACACTTGTATGGATCTCTCCATTAACAATGTCGATATTTAGGTCCATAAATGGTGTTTCTGTATTTGAAACGTTTGCCTTGTTTAGAATCAATTCTTGTGGACAAATAACATTTTTATACTTTTCAAAAACAGGATTGTCGATAGTAAGAATATCATCCAGGTACCTAGAAGTACCTATGAAACAATTCACATCATCATTTTTTCTATGCTTTTGAAGATTTTGGATAAATTCCTTTTCATACGTGTATAAAAATAAATCTGCAACAAGAGGCGCACAATTAGTACACATTGGAATCCCTGCAACCTGCTTGTAGAGTTTCTCACCAAATCTTACATAAATATTGTCCAAAAGGAAGGACAAGGCAATACACAGGTCACTACATGTCCATGATTTGTATGATTTGTAATCTGTGGTGGAAAAGAAACCCTTCGATTCAGATGTACAAATATAAGTTTTCCCCTTTCGATCAAAACACCATTTAATGAGTTTGGACAGTCGATCATTTATTTTGTCGTGAGGAAGCGTGGTGTACATATCAGAAAAGTAGTATGCAGATATCGTATTTGCTTCAAAATTTCTCGATTTCATTTTGTAAATCACATCCCCTGAATTTTTAATAGACCAAATGAAGTTTACACAATTCCTGTTCATGACAGTTTCACAGTATTTTGCCACGTGTTCCTTTGTTGCTGCGAGTGCTGACGTCAGATTTCTAGACAAAATTGCTTAGCAGATTACTGGAAAAATCTTTCATTTTGTGATAAGAGCACCAAATTTGGTATGAAGGTAGAAGAAGTACTTCTTTCACAAAATCAGCTGTTAGCCACTCAAAATCTCAAAATGGCCGCCATTTTTTCAAGATGGCGGCCAAATTGGTAAGTTTTTGTATTATTCTTTAGATAAATGTGTATGTATTCACCTTAAAGCAATCAAATACCTGAAAGATTGACTTCAGTTACATGGTCTTCATTCCCTTTAGTTTCATATTATAAGAAATCATATGAATGGCAGCCATTTTGTCAAAATGGCCGCCATAATACGCAGAAAAAAACCTTGATTCCTAGAAAAATCCCTAGTTATTCCCAAATTTTTCTTTCTTGTGTGGTAAGATTTCACATACGTTTTCGAAATGCCATTTTGCATCAAATCTCTGGAATATAACACATTTTAGAAATACTTCAATAGTGCAGGTTGTACTAGACATCAAAGGAGAGATTTGAAAGAGTGTATGTCTTAGCAATATCAGGGCACACTGGTGACATCACTGCTGTGCAACTCATCATGGGGCTCAGTTTCAGCTAATTGGTCCATTTTAGGAATTTAGTATCCAAAATGCTACCTAACTATATATCCACGAAAATAATCGCATATATAACCAGTATGTGATTGTGATTTTTAAAGTTAGGTAGCCGCACCTGAATTGACAGGATGTGCCAGCGCGGGAGTGTGTGTACAGATCGCAAGGGAATTTAAATGAATTTACCATTTTCTATTGAGTAATATCATTTAGAGAAGCGAATTTGGAGCTAAACATTCAAGAGATAAAGAAGAATCCTGACGACAATCTCAACCGCACTTACGATAGAGCGATAAATTGATCATCGACAGACCCCTAACAAGCTAGAGGTAGGATCAGATGCCAGGGGATCAGAGGAGTAAGCATCCCCTGTTGGCTAGCCGCATCCGCCTTGGATGTCCGCTTACGAAAATGAAAAAAATATTTCAAAAACATGCACCGTCTGAGGTAATGTCTATATTTAGAAAGTGCTATGGCGACTATGTCAGGGAAGGGCATTTAAAACACTGCCAAAAGCACTATTCAAGCACTACATGAAGTGATTCCATGCTTCTTTTCAAACAACTACATCACTTATCCAAAGTGGTTTCCTGTTCATTCCAGAGACATGATTTTACTAAAAGACATCCACCCAAATATTGCTAGTGAATTTCAGAAAGGAAATATTTTGTGGTGCATAAAACTAACAGGGAATTTTCAAAGCAATTGATCAAGCTCACAAGCAAATAAATCCATGTAAATGACGTAGGCGGAGCCATGGGTGTAATAGAGGATCCCGCAGCACTAAGGAATGGATGGTTGTAGGTCATGAAGTCAGTTAGCTTGTCTCTCAGTATGGGAAACTACATGAGTGTGGAGCAAAAGACCTGCATAGAAATCAATTTATAAGCACCATGAGCAGATTGAACGGGTTAAGAAAGTATTTAAAGAAAGAGTGCAGAAATTGTACTCAGTTTTGAAAGAAATGGCAAATCCTTTTATTGAAGAAACAAATGAGCTGGTTGCTTTGGACTCTGTTTGGACACCCATGCTGCCCATCCAAGTGCTGCTGAAAAGGTGATTCTACATCTAGAGATTGGAATGAGTTAAAGAAGATCCTGAAGATAATCTCTACAGCACTCACAATAGAGCGCAAAATTAAACATCGACGGACGTTCAGGGTACGTTGATTTCACAAGAGAGTTGAGGGAAGGACAATAAGGAAAATTCTACGAAGCATTCGAGAAGAATATAACAACAAGCAGAACTATATTCGAAAGATCTGAAACATAAAGTCGCAAAAGATAACAGTATGTTGTTCTCTAAGCTTTTATTTTCTTGCCTGGCCAGCGAATGTGATCTGCAGGAATTCTTTAAACATGAACATCAGAATCCCCGTGCTGCTCTCAGTGATAATGGAAATCTTCACGCTTGTAAAAATCTCAACTTGTGTCAGTTCTTGATAATTAAATTCTTCTTCCTGGTTCTATTCCAGACGCGGGTGTGAAAATTATTGATTGTTCTTTCCTGGTAAATGCATGTGTTTCACAGATCTCAAAAACGTTTAATGAATTTGCAGATAAGATAAAGCTTTCAGCTCAAAATACAAAAGGGTCGACTTAATTTTTGATGTTTACAAACCTGACAACTGAAAAGCTGAAACAAGATCAAAAAGAGAATTTGGGTCACGCAGAAGGCCCAGTTAACACAATCATGTTTTAAAATCATGTAAAAAATATTGCTGTAAATGTTATAGAAACGTGATTTTGTATTGTTCCAGAAATATGAATAAAACATTTTTAGAAACATTTCATTGCGTTCAGCGCTTTTAAATGTTTTCAAAACGTTTTAAAAACATTCTATAAAACTGCACAGCGTTTTGAAAATGTTCTTGGAGCGTTTTGACAGAACCCGTATGAAACCATACAAAAATGGTTCGAAAATGTTTCGTGTTACTTGGGGGTTACAGAGAATAAAAAAATTCCTCCAAACTGGAATTTTTCATGAGAAATGATACAAACAAATCTGAGCTGACAGTCAACCTCAACTTCGCCTTTTTAGCTGACAAAATAGCAACAGTCTGTTCAGATGATATTGTGTTTATAACTGGACAGGGATAAGTTGTTTGCAGTCAACAGCATCGATCTCCAAGGTATTTCTACATGTAATCACGAGGAAGCATACGCAGTTACAAGAATATTCCTCCATGCTAGACATGCTGCTTCTGTAGGTTATAAAATCGTTAAGGTAAAGGCAAATGTCACAGATATTGTTTTTTTTTTTTTTTTTGGTCAGTTTTTGTGCACTTCTGAATGTTCTTGGACTATAACAGCTTTGGGTTAAATTTGGACAAAAAAATATATGAGATGGCTTCCGATACATGAATTCGACAATATTAATGGCCAAGAAAAATCAAATGCTATTCGTTTCTGTCATGCATTTAGCGGCTGTGATACTGTATCTGACTTCCGAGGGAAATTAGGTAAGAAAACTGCGTGACAAACATGGAATGTATTTCCCAGAGAATCTGAAATATTTTCAATACTAAGTAAGTACCCTGCATTCATCACAGAGAACGGCCAGAAGGTTGTTTAATCGTTTGTCATTGCGATATTCGACAGATCAAGTAATGGCGTTTTCAGTCGACGAAGCTAGGCTTGACTTATTTGCAAGGAAACAAAGATCTTACGAATCTATTCCGCCTACTCATGTAGCTTGACGAGAACATATGAAAAGGGCAACATTTTAAGCAAGCTGCATATGGGGATAGGCGCTGGTATGTAGTATGGAAAATGAGAACCCAAACAATTGGGGATGGATGAAACAAAATGATGTTTGGGCAGTTGTATGGACAAGCCATGCATCGATTGAACAAAGCTGCTTACAACTTACAAAGTGTGACTGTCGGACTGATTGTCATGATGGTAGATGAAAGTGTCCCTATTCGGTTTATTGTGTACCGCTTGATTTCTAGACGTTCCGGCCACAAACCAATACGGCCACGGCTCTCTGACCCCAGTCGATGCGGCCACTGACGCATCCGGCCACAGGTACCCCAGACGATCCGGCCCCCGTATACTTTTACATAAATTGACCATGGCCAATTACCCTGTTAATGTATTAACCCCGGACGAACCGGATATATATGGAATATGTTATACCCCAAGTCGATCCGGCCCCTGTATACTTGTATATAATACCCTAAGTCGATCCGGACCCTGTATACTTGTATATAATACCCCAAGACGATCCGACCCCTGTATACTTAAATATATATGGAATATGTTATACCCCAAGTCGATCCGGCCCCTGTATACTTGTATATATATGGAATATGTTATACCCTGTAATATCTTAGCTATAGCCAGTCACGTGATTATGAAGCATCTTATCTGTATGCATGCCCACGTGCTGGTCAGTCTGCCAGCTAGCGTGTACCTCTGTGCAACTCATAGTACCATGTATATATGTAAATAAATATAGAACTTAGAATTAAGCCTAGTGATCTTTTCAAGCAAATCATGACTTTATATTGTCTTTGACAATATTACATTTGGCGACGAGGATAAACTGGATTAAAAGACAAACTCGAGTTTTAACAACCGTGTAGTACACTTGTTGTTTAAATGCCGAAAATGTCTCTTCCAACGTTCCCAAAATTTGACATTCATTCCGATGAAAATTCTGTGGGAATTAGATGGACAAAATACGTAAATCAACTTGAGAATTTATTCGTTGCTATGGACATTTCTAGCAAAAAGAGAAAAAAGGCACTACTCTTACATTACGCAGGAGAAGATGTTTTTGATATCCATCAGACCCTTCCAGATACAAGTGCAGAAGACGGATATGATCAGTCAAAAACAGCTCTGACAAACTATTTTCAACCACAAGTAAATCGCGAGTTTGAAGTTTTTGAATTCCGTCAAATGAAACAACTCCAAGAGGAAACCGTGGATCAGTTTGCGACCAGACTTCGACAAAAATCTAAACACTGCGACTTTGCGGACAATGACGGAGAAATCAAGAGTCAGATAATTCAAGGCTGTACTTCAAATGATCTGCGACGCAAAGCTCTTCGTGACAACTTGGATTTAACAAAATTATTATCAACAGCAAGGGCCATGGAAATTGCAAATAAACAAGCGGACAAAATGAGGAAATCAGAAGAAACGAATGCGGTAAGACAAAAAACTTTTTCTCAGCCTAACATTAAGCAATCTACTTCTCAAAGCAAAGAAAGAAAAAAGCAAAAATGTAGGAACTGTGGAGGACGCTATCCACATCGCTCATCGTGTCCTGCGTTTGGCAAAATCTGTGATTACTGCAAAAAGGAGAATCACTTTGCCTCGCAATGCCTTAAACGCAAAACTAGAGAAAGACGAAAGGTACAAAATGTCGACGAAAACAGCGCATCAAGCAGCGATGGTGAAAATTCGTCTACATCTTCAAGAAGCGACGATGAAACTACGACAAAAGGTGCATACTCATTCGGAGTTAAAGCCAAAATCCATCAAATAGGGAAACTACCTAAAACAGAAATCCGTCTGAACGACCACAAAATGAAAATTATTGTCGATACGGGTAGCTCAATCAACATCGTAGAAGAAACCACGGTAAACAAAATGCGAAACAAACCGAAACTGCAGAAATCGGATATAAGTGCGTTTGCTTATGGTCAAAAGGAAAAGCTCCGTATAAGAGGCAAATTTTCTGCATCCGTTGAATCCAAGGATAAGATCGTAACCGCTACATTCTACGTTGTGCCGGGAGATTATGGTAATCTGTTAAGTTACGCAACAGCAGTGGATCTTAATATTATACCGGTCATCCAGAAAGTGAAAATCCCGAAAAAGGAATTAACAGAAGAATATCGCGATGTGTTCGAAGGCTTCGGAAAATTAAAGGATAAAAGGATCAAAATACACATCGATGAAAATATCGCACCTGTAGCAGAGCCTCACAGGAGAATTCCGTTTCACGTGCGAAACAAAGTAGAAGAGGAATTAAAGCGACTTGAGCAACAAGACGTCATAGAAAAAGCCGTAGGACCGACACCCTGGGTATCGCCTATCGTTGTAGCACCACGAGCGAAAAATCCGAATCAAATAAGGATATGTGTCGATATGAGGAAAGCTAATAAAGCTATTAAACGTGAGCGTCATCTTACACCGACTATAGATGACCTGATAATGGATCTTAACGGAGCTAAAGTTTTCTCCAAATTGGATCTAAGAAATGGATTTCATCAGCTAGAGCTCGAACCCGAGTCAAGGTATGTAACTACCTTCTCTACACATGTAGGATTATGGCGCTATAAAAGACTTAATTTTGGTATTTCTGCAGCTCCTGAAATATTCCAAAACGAAATTCGTCAAGCGCTACAGGGTCTCAAAGGAGTCCGTAACCTAAGCGATGACATAATAGTATTTGGATCCGACCAGAAAACTCACGATGCAAATCTCCGTGCCGTTCTTCAGAGGCTAAGAGAAAAGAATCTTACTCTCAACAAGGAAAAATGTTCGTTTAATCAGAACAGGATATCGTTCTTCGGATATGTATTCTCAGCGGAAGGAATATCAGCCGATCCAAAGAAAGTAGAGGCAATCAAGGACGCAAAGAAGCCATCAAATCAATCAGAAATCAAAAGTTTTCTTGGAATGACAAACTACGTGTCCAGATTCATTCCGGACTATTCGACTATCACTGATCCATTGCGAAAATTACTACGGGACAAGACTCCTTGGAAATGGACAAGTGAACAGGATAACGCATTCGAGAAAGTAAAACGTAACCTCACAAGTGACCGTGTAATGACATTCTTCGATCCTAGAAAACAGACAGAATTACACGTGGATGCAAGTCCAGTAGGTCTAGCCGCAGTGATGAGCCAAGAAAATAAAATAGTCGCTTACGCAAGCCGTGCGCTAACTCCTGTAGAACAAAGATATAGCCAAACTGAACGCGAAGCACTTGCAATTGTTTGGGGATGCGAACATTTCCATCTGTATCTTTTTGGAAAACCGTTTACTCTTATCACGGATCACAAACCTTTAGAATACATTTTTCAGAAGCCGAAAGCAAAACAAAATCTCAGACTAGAAAGGTGGCGCTTAAGGTTAACAACATATAACTTTAAGGTCAAGTACATGCCTGGGATTACTAATGCCGCCGATTACTTGTCTAGACACCCGCTGACCGAGTCCAAGGAATGCAATCCAGATGAACATTACATAAGGTATGTTACCGAAAATGCCGTACCAAGATCTATGCAACTGGACGAGATCATCAAAGCATCTCAGCATGATCCCGTAATTCCGCTCGTTATCGAGGCCGTGACCTTAAATCACTGGAACCCCAAATTGTGCAAAGATAATAAATCTTACAATTGTTTCTCCAGAATGCGAAATGAACTAACAGTCGTCAGTATCAAAGATAAGTGTATACTTTTACGAGGAACAAGGATTGTTATCCCAGAATCATTGCAGCGACGAGCAATTAGCATAGCTCATGAAGGTCACCAGGGAATCACAAAGACAAAACAACTACTGAGAGAAAAA
The DNA here is from genome assembly GCA_033119305.1 of Pinctada imbricata. NCBI lineage: Eukaryota > Metazoa > Mollusca > Bivalvia > Pterioida > Pteriidae > Pinctada > Pinctada imbricata. Next base: position 11,259,301 of record VSWD01000013.1, read on the forward strand.
GTATGGTTTCCGTATATCGACGATCTTACTGAACAAATGTGCAAATCGTGCATAACTTGCCTATCGTTGTCACCTACAAACACACCGGAACCATTAAAGATGAGTGAATTACCGTCAAAACCGTGGGACGAAGTTTCTGTTGATTTTTTCGGACCAATTCCGAATGGTGATTACATCATGGTTGTAATCGACGATTATTCTCGTTTTCCGGTCATTGAAATAATGACATCTATTTCTGCGAGAACTGTAATACTTAGGCTAGATGGTATATTTGCTACATTCGGAATACCGTCTGTATGTAAGAGCGACAATGGACCACCATTTAACGGTTCAGAATTCAGGAAATTTGCAGATTACCTGGGATTCAAACACCGGAAAATAACTCCGTTACATCCAGAAGCAAACGGACTTGTCGAAAAGTTCATGCAACCGTTGCAGAAAATCATAAAAGCCGCAAACATCGAAAACAAAAATTACAGACAGGAACTACACCAATTTCTCAGAAACTACCGTGCGACACCGCATTCTACAACTGGAATTTCACCGGCAGAAATTCTTTTCTCCAGAACAATAAAAACCAAATTACCAGAAATGCCGAAATCACCTCAAAACAGTCCATTGCGAAACAAAGATGCATCAGAAAAATCGAAAAACAAAAAGTACGCTGACTCAAAAAGAAAAGGACGAGAGTCACCTATCAAGGAGGGCGATCAAGTACTCGTAAAACAACGGAAAAGGGATAAATTAACACCCCCGTTCCATCCGAAACCGGCCGAAGTTATTCGAAGAAAGAAATCAATGATAACCGTAAATCACGAAGGAAAAGAAATAACCCGAGATGCTTCTCATTTCAAACCGCTTCCAACTGGAATTTACGCATCAGACAATCAAACACCGTATCAATCGCCAACCCCGATCATTCGTAGACGACCAAAACGAAATAGACAGAAACCGGCAAGATATCGCGATTAATGATTAGTGCGGTGAAAATGTGAAATGTGAAAAAAAAAGTGAAAAGTCAATTAAAAATCATGTATTGCATAATTTGAATTTGATCATGTATTCGAATTTACTGATTAATTTTGCTGTTACCATAGATTGTTCAAATTTCATTGCATTCAGCTGTTATATCAATCATGTCAATCTCGTGTTAGTTTTATTGCTTTTCAGGGACTCGGACATCATTAACTTTTACACTCGTTGTTTTATATTGCTTTCTTATCGTATAGTTTAGATTAGATGAACACGTGCATTGATTCTCTATGACACTTTATTCTGAGATCAATTGAAAGACTTGTTACACTCTTTAGTTATTCACTTTAGATTTCGTATTAATTGCTTTCTTTATCTGCTCGTGTCGAGACGGTGAACCTTTGACATTATGTATGAACTCTCTGTGCCGTGCTCGACACTACTTCATTTATTTCTAGATTACGTTATTACATTTATATTTTAATCATCAGTAATAATATTTTTTTTAATCTATAAAGAAAAGGAGGAATGTAATATCTTAGCTATAGCCAGTCACGTGATTATGAAGCATCTTATCTGTATGCATGCCCACGTGCTGGTCAGTCTGCCAGCTAGCGTGTACCTCTGTGCAACTCATAGTACCATGTATATATGTAAATAAATATAGAACTTAGAATTAAGCCTAGTGATCTTTTCAAGCAAATCATGACTTTATATTGTCTTTGACAATATTACATACCCCAAGTCTATCCGGCCCCTGTATACTTGTATATAATACCCCAAGTCGATCCGGCCCCTGTATACTTGTATACAATACCCCAAGACGATCTGACCCCTGTATACTTGTATATATATATGTACCAACGGGACACCTACCGCCGCCAACAGGGTCAACTCTATGGGACCGTTATGAGGACAGAGCCATCAAGACGTCAGCTTTCCTTAGAGCCGTCGGGAAGATCTTCCGTTGATGTGACGTGATGAACTATCAGTGCTATCAATTTAGTGTTTAATGACAATTTTGCTATAACGAACTTTATGCATTGTATTCTATCTGTAGTACTGTATGTATTATATGTTTAACATCATTTTATGTGTATTTTGTTGATATCATGTTGATATTATGTATAAATCATGAACTATTTACTCTATGTCTTCCGAAATGGAAGTAGCCGGATGTGACAGTTCTACCAAATTGTAGCGGCGGGTGTTGCATGTAAGCAGGAGATGCTTACTCTTCCTGGGCATCTGATCTCGCTCCCATATCGGGGGTTTGCTTCTTTTCATGTGGTTGAGATTTTTGTTTGTTTGCTTTGGTTCCTGTTTTATCCTGATTCTGTATGCCTTCGGTTTCTGATTTTCTGAATTATCGATTTTGTGCTGTATACAGGGATATGGTCATTATCCATATTTGACATATTGCTATCATAGTGCTTCATTGATCTACAATAAACGTTGAAATAAAAAGAATGGAGGAGATCTCCAACAAGACCCCGTTGCAGCATCAACAGTAAAACACCAAAACACCCGATGCAAAAACACAAAAGACGAGTACAGCACGAGACGGAAAAGAGACACACGACATATAAACATCAAACACAAAAGACTACACATAAACCGACGAGACCAATGGGTAACCGGTGCCGACTTTGGACGGCCATTTGTCACGCAAGTAGCAAATGGTGTGGTTATCCTGGATTACGTGCGCACAACCCTCTCACTTCTCCAATTACCCAGAGGTCTCGAAGAACGTACAATTGTGGTGTAAAACAACCTCCTCACTGTAAGATGGCATCACTCAAACAAGACCGCAAAACGTAGAGGCCCCAGAGACACAGATGAATATGTAAATGGATATAAAAAGAGGGCATGCGTAATACAGTCCGTGCTCTGCCGGCTGTAGCGAGCTCATGTATGTAATCACCCAAGGAGTCCGACTGACATTCAGAGAGGACAGGTGTTCGGGGCCCTGTCTTCTCTAAAGAGGTTTGGACAGGGCCCGTCATGGAGTCCCGTCGTCACAGTCTGTCAGAGTGCAAGTCTCAAGGATGCGCTTGTACAAGACTGTAGATTGGTCAAGTACCAAGCCGAATGTCCGTCTGGTGACATTAGGATCATATCCACGGTATAAAAGGCGTTTGATGATTTTGACGCATTTTCGATGGTTATGCTGCCTACTTTGATCCTTTTTATTTTGTTTATCATATCACCATAAAAGACAGGTTGTGTAATACCCATAGTAATGTACTCTGTTGCATGTATAGATCCGAATTTTAAAAGAAGTTGACTGTAATTTTTGTAAAATTTCCAGATAGTCTTAACAAGTTTATGAAAGCGGAAACCTTGACCTAAAAGTTTTTTGGTAATTTGTAAATTTCTACTGTGAAAATCCAAAATATCAGTACATGCTCTAGCATACCGGATGAGCTGTGATATGTAAATGCCGTATGACGGTAATCTTGGAACATCACCGTCAAGCCAAAGGAAATTTACTATGTTGAATCCAAAATCATCCCTTTTGTCATATACACTTGTATGAATCTTTCCGTCTACAATTTTGATATTTAGGTCCAAAAAGGGTGTTTCTGTATTTGAAAGGTTTGCCCTGTTAAGGGTTAATTCTTGTGGATAAATTTCATTCTTATATAATTCAAAAGCAGGATTGTCAATGGTTAGAATATCATCCAGATACCTAGAAGTATTATTGAAACATTTCAGCTCATCAAATGTTCTTTGCTTTTGAAGATTTTGGATAAATTCCTTTTCATAAGTGTATAAAAATAAATCTGCAACAAGAGGCGCACAGTTAGTACCCATAGGAATTCCTATAACCTGCTTGTATAGATCCTCACCAAATCTAACATAAATATTGTCCAAGAGGAAGGACAAGGCATTACACAGGTCACTACATGTCCATGATTTGTATGATTTGTAGTCTATCGAGGAAAAGAAACCCTTCGATTCAGATGTACAAATGTAAGTTTTTCGCTCTCGATCAAAACACCATTTAATGAGATTAGATATTAATCGATCATTAATTTTGTCATGAGGAAGTGTGGTGTACATATTAGAGAAGTCGTATGAAGAAATAATATTGGCATGGAAATTTCCAGATTTCATTTTTTCAATCACATCCCCTGAATTCTTAATAGACCAAAATAAATTTACATCGTTCCTGTTTAGAACCGTTTCACAATATCTAGTTATGTGTTCTTTGATAGCAGTAAGTGCTGACGTCAGATTTCTAGACAAAATTGTAGTGGAGCAGTTACTAGAATTAGCAATAAATCGAAATTTGTAAGGAGACTTGTGCAGTTTCGGTATGCAATATAGTGTTGGGAGATCCAATTTAGAAATAGAGATATTGAATGAAGACAGTTCACTGTAATGCTTGCCTAAAATGTTAGATGCACTTTCGTTGCTTTTGATATATGTATTAGTAGACGAAAGTTCCGAAATCAAAGTTGATATGTAGTAAAGTTTTCAAATGATAATGGTGTTGTTGGCTGCTTTATCAGCTGGTGCAATGACATATTTTTCATGTAATTTACTTAGTTTAAATTTGAAATATCTTTCTGATTTGGAACGTGGATTTTGAAAAAGATGAGGGTTTTTATGGAAGTTATCTATTCGAATATCCGTTATATCTAAAATGAGGTTTTTCCAGTCATTCAGGGCATGCGGTTCGACTCCTTCTGATTTACACCATCTTTTCGTATAATTATCTAAGGCTTCCGTAAGCACTTCACGACATTTGACAAAATCTATCTTGGATGGGATTCTATACTTAGGTCCTTTTTAAGAAGACCACGGAGCTGTCTGACTTGGATAATTGAAAAGTCACCTGTCACAACATGGCCAGCTGGTTTGTAGAGATATTTAGAAGTTGCACATTCTCAAGAAGCAGGACACGATTCAAGTATGTCAGGATCCGTTGTAACTTTATTATAGTTAAAAACAAAGTTTCGAATAGGTTTCTTGTACTTATAACAAATAAGAGGTGGCTCTAAATTTTCAAAATATTGAGGAATGGTACTTTGTACGCGATGGTCCCGAAAAATATTAGAGATGTTTAGAAGATCAAAACCTTTGTTAAATCATATACTCGTCCTATTAATTTAATCTACTATGACAAAAACTTTTAGTTTAGGTGTTAGCTAGAATCAAGTATAACGTTGTTTAGTTCTTCATTCAGGGGGTTTAATCAGTACGCATTTTAGTGTGCGTTGGAAGAAAACACGATGTAAACTTCCGCTTGAGGTACGTGTTTTTGAGTTTATAATGAAGATTTTGGTAAATCCAATGCATGTCTTTGTACTGTTTGGTAGCGACTGAAGTCACTTCAACATCATTGCTATCACTGCGGTTGTTAAAGGCTTTAAAGTGCCGTAACATGAGGAGACGTTCTACTGTTCCGTGGCCATCAGCAGGAAAAAAGTCATTTTATTCCACAATTGGTTTACTTGGCAAGCTGCATCTTAACATATGCATTCTCTACCACAAAGAAAAGCTAATTAGGTGTATTGAGCCTGTCTAAATCTAAAAATTCACGCAATGTTTGAGGACAAGCCTGTTTTTGTACGCATCAGAGCGGAATATGCCCGTTATTGTACATTGAATACTCGATTATCAAACTTTTGGTAAATCGCTTACGCTGTTTTTTCTCAAAAGAGGAATGTCTTACTTAAAGATCAATGTTATTACGTCAAATGTTATCACCAACGTGATCATAGCGGGGCACACGTAAGAAAATGTTTGAAAACCCAAAATCAGTGAAACTGTTGTATACAGTTCACTTCATTTTCCTTTAAGGTGGGTCCCTACTCGAACCGTTATTGGTTTTCCTAATACACAGCAGTCTGTGTATAACGTTTTACAAAAATTGGTGGCGGACGAGCCAGCACATTGAAAAACGCTGACAAAAGGTCTTAAATGCCAAAAGAGACAAAAGATTGGGCATTCTGTCAATGTCCACATCCATCATATAGTATATATATTCTTAACTTGAAAATGTGATGAATATCAGAAATTACAAGGGGGTACCCTTATGTTTCAAGCCATATCTTGAACATTTATAAAACTGTATATATATGTATGTGATTTTTCACCATCTTGAAATGATGCAATATGAAAATTGCATCTGACAAAGCCTCAAATAATTACACATTTACTTGCAAAAAATACTATTTCGACAGTCTAGTTAAAGAGTTGGGTCTAAATTCGACACCTGGAAATCCACTTACACCCAAACAAACCTTTCGGCCTCTGAAATAATAGATAACCACAAATCAGCTCTTGCTTCCTTTGGCTTCCACACTAACAATTTAGATTTAGATTTACCATACGTCTACTGCATACCTAAAATGCATAAGAATCCGTACAAACAACGTTTCATCGCTGGTTCCTCAAGATGTTCAACCAAATCTGTATCGATCTTGCTCACCAAAGTTTTATCTGAAATCAAATCTGGGCTTCACAAATATTGTTCGACAGTATATTCTCGCAGTAGTATCAACCAGATGTGGATTTTAAAGAATTCGAAGGAACTTTAAGAACATCTGAAATCCACCCATTTTAGTAAAGTCCATTCGATCAAAGCCTTTGATTTTTCGACACTTTACACTACAATTCCACATTCTAAATTGAAAGAAAGCCTCGCAAAAATTATAAGTAATGCGTTAACAAGTAAGAACGGTAATCGCAAATACAAATTTATTGTTGTGAACTATGACAAAACCTACTTTGTAAAAGAAAAATCCGATTCTGAAAATAAGTACACTGAAACAGATATTATTCAGATGTTAAACTTTTTGATCGACAACAATTTTGTGGTGTTTGGAGGAAAGGTCTTCCAGCAAATTGTCGGAATTCCAATGGGGACCAATTGTACCCCACTCCTTGCCGACATTTTCCTTTAATCGTTCGAAGCTGAATTCATTCAATCTTTGGTCTCTGAAGGGAAAAGATACATAGCTTCTGACTTCAACTTCACTTACAGATACATAGACGATGTGTTGTCCATCAATAATCCAAACTTCGCGGATTATCTGAGCAGTATCTATCCTTCAGAGCTTGAAGTCAAAGAAACTACAGAGACAAATAATTCAGCATCCTATTTGGACATAATGTTGTCCTACGACATTGATGGTCACATGAACACCTCACTCTATGATAAACGTGACGACTTCTATTTCAGCATTACAAACTTTCCCTTTCTGAGTAGCAACATCCCTTCATCGCCAGCTTATGGTGTGTTCATATCTCAGTTGATACGCTATGCCAGAGCAAGTACCAAATAAACGGATTTTGTTCTGAGAGCTAGGCGTCTTTCAGATAAGCTTCTCAGTCAGGGATATGTTTGTGACCGACTAACATCGTCACTGAGGAAGTTCTACAGTCGATATGGGGAACTCGTCATACACTATGATGTCCCACTCTCCAGAATGGTGGATGATATTCTGTCATAAACCATTTGAACCATCCAACCAAAGATTGTACTCTATGTCTTCCGAAATGGAAGTAACCGGATGTGACATTTCTACCGAATTGAAGCGGCGGGTGTTGCATGCAAGCAGGAGATGCTTGCTCGTCCTGTGCACCTGGTCTCACTCCCATATCGGGAGTTCGCTTCTTTTCATATGGTGGAAGTTTTTGTTTGTTTGCTTTGGTTCCTGTTTTATCCTGATTTTGTATGCATTCGGTTTCTGATTTTCTGAATTATCGATTTTGTGCTGTATATAGGGATATGGTCATTATCCATATTTGTCATGAAGAAATTCCATCTGTTCTTTTTTTCAAAAAGTGGGATATACTATCTATTATAAGTCAAAAATGATGATATTAAAAGGGGGCACCCTTATGTTTAGAGTTACATGTTGATCATTTATAAAATTGTATACCTGTATGTGATTTCTCACCATCTATATACATTATCTTATGAAATAATGCAATATGAAGAAATTCCATCTGTTCTTTTATGAGTCAAAAATGTGATGAAATTATGTTTGGAGCCATATCTTGATTATTTATAAAACTGTGTACATGTATTCTATTTTTTCTTCGTCTACATACATAATATCATGAAATATTACAAAACGAAAAAAAAATCATCTGTTTCTTTTTGCAAAAAGTTGGATTTAGTATATGATATTGGTAAAAATGTGATAAATTATAAGGGGTACCATTATGTTTGGAGACATACTTAGATTTACGTTAGAATATCATTCTATGTGTTATATTTCTTCTATATGACTTGTTATCATAAAATAAAACAAAATAAATAAACATACTCTTACCATTACTGAATTTGGAGGGTTCAAAAGCATATCTGTATATTTGATATTTCTCAGTCTTATTGTGCAAGGGTACTTTTCTATAATGTACTGTATCTTTGATAAATAACATTCATATCTACGTCTTTGTTTTATTTCTCATTTGAACCATTTGTTTAGGGAAAAAGCCTTATAAATACAAATTTCATCTGTTAAATTTATGAGTAGGGACCCACCTTCATAAATTACCATCAATTGTCCATGTCTGTATGTCTTATTTTCAAATTAATAATCTTGACCTTTGACTCTAGTATGACATTGAATACCTTTGTCTGGAAGCAAACATTCTGCCAAACAATGTCACACTTATACCCTTTGCCGTGTGGAGCTCGTAAGAAAGTTCCCCGCGAACAGTAAGTGTTTTGAATATTTTTCCTTGACATTGTCGCCATGGCACTTTCTATATAGACAACCTCAGACAGTGCATGTATCTAATATATTGTTTTTATTTTCGTGCGTGAACATCGACGGCGGGTGCGGCTAGCCAACAGCGGATGCTTACTTCTCCCGAGCACCTGGTCCCACCTCTAACTTGCTAGGGGTCCGTCGATGCTCAATTTGGTGCTCTATTGTGAGTGCTGTTGAGATTATCGTCAGGATCGTCTTTAAATCATATGAAACCCGTTGTGGAGTCGTAGCTATTCGTAGGGGAGCCGTAGCAACCCGTAGTGCATCAATTGTAATCCGGAACGAGTTTCTTGGTGAAAAGTCATACGACTCTCCTAGATTGCTACGACTCCCCTGCGGATTGCTTTCGAAACAACTCTCGTACGGATTGCTACGACTCACCTACGGATTGCTACGAGTAACCACTGGATCGAAAAAGGAGTAGACACGGACTGTGTTTTATATTGACCTCATTTCTATCAGTACTCTGTGCGTTTTCGGTGAATATATGCGTTCATACATCAAATGTTCAATTTCAGGTATATATGTAATGATATACAATTCATGTATAAAACCTCAATACTGTTATAAAACAAGTGAGGCGTCTCAACTTGAAATTATAGGTCTGGATGTTTCATTAAATAATTAAGGTTTTAAACTTCAAAGAAAATCCAAGCTAGGTCTACCAATCCGTACTAAAGTCGTAGCTATCCCTGTGCGAATCGTGGCTCTCCACACTCGAGTCGTGGTAATCTGTAGGTCTTCCCTAGCAATCTGTAAATATCCGTAGGCGTGTCGTAGCAATCAGTATCTATCTGTACGCGTGTCGTAGCAATCCGTAGCAATCATCATCAATGTCGGGACGATATCCGTAGTGATCCGTAGCTATCCCTACTAGATTTGTATCAACCCGTACCAATTCATACTGGATAGATCATCTTTGAAGTCGTAGCAGAGTCGTGGCTCGATCCGTGGAAGTGTGAAGGGGGCTTGACATTCCTATCCTTCGGTACAATGAAACGCGAATCCAAGATCCATGTGTTCGCAGTACAGGGCGCTACCCATTACTCCATCGGTGCACTAAAATGTGGGGATAATTAAATTTCGTAAGCCCCCCCCCCCCCCCATCCTGACAAAGAGAATTATCCAAAGATGCACAACTGTTGTGTAAACTTTTTCATTGACATTGAAATATGCTCTACATTTAATATTTCGTATGAAATGTATACTTCATGCGATATTTGTATCATGTTATTTTTTACCGTCGCGGTGTGGTATACGGCATATTTGAAAACCTACATTTTTGTTGTATTCTTTTGTGCAGCGTACGATTTTTCTTGTTCTGTCATATCTATCTCCAGTTAGAGAAATTATAGTCTTACTTAGCTTCATGTTAAGGAAAATGTTTGTTTCTTTCTATTTCAATTATTACTTGGAGGAGATATTTAATATATATGGATAATGACCATATCCCTGTATACAGCACAAAATCGATAATTCAGAAAATCAGAAACCGAAGGCATACGAAATTAGGACAAAACAGGAACCAAAGCCTCAACCATATGAAAAGAAGCAAACTCCCGATATTGAAGTGAGACCAGGTGCCCAGGAAGAGTAAGCATCTACTGCTTGCATGCAACACCCGCCGATTCAATTCGGAAGAACTGTCACATCCGGTTACTTCCATTTCGGAAGACATAGAGTACAATCTTTGGTTGGATCTTTCAAATGGTCTATGACAGAATACCATCCACCATTCTGGAGAGTGGGACATCATAGTGTATGACGAGTTCCCAATATCGACTGTAGAACTTCCTCAGTGACGATGTTAGTCGGTCACAAACATATCCCTGACTGAGAAGCTTATCTGAAAGACGCCTAGCTCTCAGAACAAAATCCGTATATTTGGTACTTGCTCTGGCATAGCGTATCAACTGAGATATGAACACACCATAAGCTGGCGATGAAGGGATGTTGCTACTCAGAAAGGGAAAGTTTGTCCGTCACATACATATCCATATATGTAACATAAAGTTACACAATGCCTGACCTCTGGAGTGGATTGGTGCTTGTTATGCAGCCATCACGCTTAAACCGATTAATCGACAGATAATTTTACTTGATCAATCAAAAACACATTAAATTAACGATAATTTGCATAAGCTTGCTACCGTCGGCAGATCACGGACTGTATTCAATTTGCCCCCTCTTTTTATATCCATGTGCGTGTTGCTTGGGCCCATGCGGCATGTTGTTTTGTTTGCATGTTCATCTTATAGTGATGAGGTTAATTTACACCACCGAGTTCTTCGAGGCCTCTTGGTAACCGGAAAAGTGGGAGAGTGATACAACGTAATTCGGATAGCCATACTATTTGGTACTGGCTTGGCAGACGGTCGTCCTAAGTCGACATCTGATTCCGATTGATCCCGTTAGTTTACGAGTAGTGTTTTTGTTTAATGTTTCTGTGTTGTTTTGGTGTTCCTTGTCCATTTTCCGTCTCTTGAAGTGCATGTCAAATTTGAATTTTTGCATGAATGGAGTGTTTTATGTGAGTGTTGTTGGAAACTCCCTCCTTTCTTTAATTATCATGTATAATCTAGCTATTTTGGAAACTTGTAAATTAAATCATCCTAAAATGTTATCGAAATTTATGGAGGCCATTATGATCCTGGCACCATCTCTCCAATACTATTTTGGTCATAGGTTTTGTTTAGTTATGCTACTGAATCGACCCTACAGAAGCCGCGCACACTAGGCAGAGTACGTACAAATCAAGCATCAAATTAAAAGATCAAACATGAGGGCGCTACTAAAATGAATTTGGCTACGTCTGAAAATTACTTACTATCCGAAACACGTGTCTGGTGCTTTGAAGATGGTTTGAAATTTTGCAACATCTTCAAAATCGAAATCAGTATTGACAATACATCAATACCAACAATTTTGATCTTAAGTTCACCCGAACAGTTGAAAAATAAATCATAAAGCCGTATTATTTTCAACAGAAATTTATGATTTACATAATTCTATTGCAATAAACAAGCAAAATTATTCAAATAAAAAACTACATTAAGTTATCACCGGTGCATATAAAAGTTATTAATAATATATGAACAAAAAATATGATTAACTATAAAAAGATATCACAAAAAAATATCAGTAAATATATATTCATTGAAAAATAATTTAAACATAAAGAAAACAACTCTTTTTGTTTTGAATCTCAGACATGCAATAACCGGTTATTTGATAACAATGTATTACATATAAAATCACATAGAGTATACAAATATTATTGCACCTATATCTATGATAAAATTGTACACTTTTACAAAAATTGTAAAACGGTATTGTTCTCTATTAAATTGTGCCTAATATAAAGAGTAATATTTCATTTCTCATTTTCTATTTTCGTAATTGTAATTTGGCATAAAATCAGCAAACTAGATGTTGTTCTAGTCTTTTAATCACAAAAATGAGAAGAGTTTCGAAATAAAAGCAAAACAAATATCCCCTCTAAGTGGCTAACGGAATCAATAAGCAGCATGCTCAGTACAAACCATCATTAATACCAAGGTAGCTTATCGATATCTACATTTCCACCACAAAGTATCACGCCTATGTTCTTCATGCTTGGGTCCATCTTTGCCATTTTGTCGGACATAGCGGCAGCAACGGATGCCCCAGCGGCAGCCTCAATCACTAACTGAAATAGGGCTTTGGTTGTTAAATTAAGGAGTAAAATTCTTTAATGTACTATGTATATATCAAACGTAAAGCTACGAGTTAAATCCTCATCTTTTATCAATCAAGTCTTTAAATAAATGTCTTCTTTTCTTTAGGTACATGTATAAGCATGATGCTCAGATATAATTGCTTGCCCTATAACGTGTATATTTAATATATAATCGATGTACTTTTTTTCAAAGTTGAACATAGTTACCTTCATTCTCTGAAAACAGAACTTCATTCCCTCTATCATTTCTCCATTCGACTGAAATAATAAATGAAACTTTTTTACATCCCACGGTTGCTTTTCACAAAAAATATCCTTATTGTTTTTATGTTCTTCAATGCGTCGATAATTTCTGTTATCAAAATTTCTTGAAATTTCTAATACATGGGTCTTGTAGCATCATATCCCTCCCATCCTGCTACGTCTTTCGGTACATTTCTTAACATAATAACCTCACTACCATATTGAGAGTTAGCTTCTTTTCATATGGTTGAGGGTTTTCTATCTTTGCTTTGGTTCCTTTTTTATCCTGATTTTGTATGCCTTCGGTCTATGATTTTCTGCATTATCGATTTTGTACTATGTGTTAGGATATGGTTATTATCCACATTTGTCATTTCTCACTCATTAGTTATATCACATTGATTATATTGAGGAATACTGACGAGGGATAAGTACCCGAAACGAGACAATTTTATCTGTTCTTAAATGATGCAATTGAATTAGAAGACGTTTAACGTGTAAGATTCTTTAAGATAGAAATCAAAATAAGTTTACAGGCTATTTAGCCTTTGAAATACCTTGTGGAAACATAAGATAAAAATGTGTATGTACTTGTTTATATTTGAAAAAACTTAAGTATATTATGTTTATATCAAATGTTTATATACGTCTTTATTATTGCAGGGTACCTTTCTATTTCATTGAAAAGGCGACTAAAAGGTATTTATGTTGTCAAACCGTCAGGATCTTCTTTAACTCAAACGGACTCATAATAAGGTCATGTTTTGTACAAAATGTAGTATCAGTGAAATAGAATCTTTTTTTTTGGATAACCTTACATTAATTTATTCCAGTCAGTGATACGATCATCATTGTGGCAATTTATGTGACACATTTCGTTTTCGATGTCAGTTTGGATGAAAAAATGCAATTTTTGATTGAAAGGGTTTGTCCTTGATTTTTTTTCTGAATTTAACTTCTGTGACAAATATGAAAAAAAAACCCATGTCCCAATCAAGAAGTACAAAATCGTTAATCGAAAAACCATCTAACCAAGGGCATACAAAACCAGGATAAAACCAGTACTAAGGCAAAGGAAAAGAAATTAGAATTCTATCATATGAAGAGAAGTGAACTCCCTGCAAAGGAGTGAGATCGTGAGCCCAGGAAATGTGAGCATCTACGTCTATTTGAAGACGTTTACATCTACTGCTTACATGCAACACCCGTCACTTCAATTCGGTAGAAAGGTCACAATCGGTAGATACCACAATTCCACTGTGTAAGGGGCATGTTGATTTAAGTACAGATAGGAGGTGTCTAATTCGACAATATGAAGAAAACTTTAAAATTACGAAAAAAAGAATGAGAAGGAAAACTCATAGAAGGGTCATGTTGTGGATACGATACTCCTACAGGAAATACAGGGAATGCTCAACAAATACATGTAACAAATAGTATTTATTCACTATTATTTTAATACCTTGAAGAATAAAACATGTTACATTTGTTCAATACATACGATGGTAAAGACTTCTTTTTCCACATTACGGAGTATAATTGGCCATGTAATATGTCCTAGCTGTTGTATTCGTATTCCGTCCGCTATCGTATCTAGGTACTGAGGTGGATTAGGCCAGAGTCTTTCCTCTACAATTGTAAGGACAAAACAATTCAAATAACAATATGCAAATTTAGAAAAAAATTAATCACCATACAAGGAGGGGTAGTTGAGGATACAATTACTAAATTCAAATATTTAGTATCATTATGATAATAGTCTAATATTTTCTTTTTGTCTTCGGTGATAGATCCTCTATATTTTAGCTTATCAACTTGCAGCACGCAGTCAGAGTTTTCGATGATTCTAATATCAATTCTAATTTTAAAGAAGAAATATGTGTAAATACCCATGAAGCGGGGCGTTGTGTGCTTGTTATTGGAATAACCACACCGTTTTCTCTATAATCGAAGGGCATCTATGGTTGTGTTCGAGCCTCTTCCCTGTGTTGACGAAAAGTTTGTGGACTGGTCCGTTATTTTTCTTTTATAAATTACACGCAAAATTCTTACCAAGACTGGTATCAAATACCGTATATCAGGATTTATTCTAATTTTCGCTTAGTTCGCGAGCATCATCAAATCGCGAAAAATGGACATAGCGAAATAGACACAGACCTTAACTCTTGATATTGTTAATAAACACACCTCTTTATGGTTACGGTTACTCATAGAGTGTACTTCCTTTCATTATTATCCGTAAAAAATTGCTGCCATATTTCAAGAGTAAATAGGTTTTGGTGATAAGTCTTTTTACATCTATTTAAGATAATTTGTCTGAATTTAATCATTTTCTTTATTCTGAAGTGAGTAACGGCCCTTGTCTTCGATTTTTCCGGACAACACTCCGGATTGCAGGGTGGTCATGCTGGAGATCCCTTCCTTTTTTCGTATTGCCATTAATGTTTCAATTGAGTCTTTGAATTGCTTTCATATGTACTTTCTTTTCCTTCAGTTGTTGATAATCTTCTTTGACTTGCTAGTATCGACTAACTGTTTGCTCGGGGTTTTTTTTTGGGGGGGGGGGGTTGCGGAGGTTTTTTTCTTGCTTGTTGCAATTTTGTGAGCATTCCTTTCATTGTGGCCACTAAAACTTCATTTTTTTTCATAATGCGCATTCGTTTCATCGAATAGTAATGTATCTCCTACATCCCGCCGCCAATTTATGGCAACCATTCGATTCTAGGTGTCTGAACATTCCCTTCTAACTTAATTGTTGTAAAAAACATACTTCGTAGAAGTTTTATGACTCGTATTCTTTATAATGCTTTTTTTCAGTCAAAATATTCGAGAGAACAATTTGATATATTAAGAGGTTGTACCTCGATGACAAAATGAAAAAAGAGAGAGAGAGAAATGTCCTTCAGTCGACTATTATGACAGTATGATTGGACTGTATCCTCTATTCCATGTTTTTGGAATGAAGTATCCCGATGACGTATTCAATATCATGATTTGTTTATACAAATACAATGCCTCAAATCTGAGATAGAAGATTTTTTTATGAAAAAAGATAAATGCCGAAAATGTAGGAAATGATATATTATACCTCTCTTTAAGCATTCTTGACAGTTCTTTCCATTGGGTTCGACCATGAATACTGCAATGATAGAAAATATTTTAGACTAAAAAATAAAACAATATAAAAGAAAGGAGGGGTTCTCCACTCGGTTACAAAACCCACAACAAAGCAGCAAAACACCTGCATTTGTATAATGTACTCTTAGAATGAAATACTTCTCGATTCATGCAGTATGTGCTTTAAAGATATAAGCGAAAATCATATTCTAAGATTTATGGGCCATCTACTAGATATACACAAAATAAAAAGCACATTGGTGTTTTAAAAAAATATTATGCGATATCCGGTCAGAAATGCTAAAACGTATGGGTTAACCTTCAATATACAAACGTACAGGACTTGTACGGTTAAACTAATATGCATCTGTTCATTAGTTGAAATTAGAATGCACATTAATAGCTCTTTACTTTCTCAATATTAACACTCGTTAATGTAACCCTCTGTATAAGCAGTTTTTTTTTTTCAATAAGTCAGGAATTCTTATCATTAGCACCTGAACATGGATGTCCAAAAAAGATATATATTATCTTCTTTTACCCTTTATGTTTGGATTGATATGTTTTGCAGCAATAGATATTCCCGAAATCATGCCTCCGGCGCTTGCACTGACAAGAATTGCATCCAAATCTGGGGCCTGTTCAAGTAGCTCCATTGCCATTGTTCCCTTAAGTGTATGAATTAAAATTATATATCAGTCATTAGAAGTCTTCTTTGTAATCATTATTATTATTATTATTATTTTCATGAATGAGATCTTACTACATTGCATGTAAAAGCAATATTTCGCATCAAGTAACCGGTCTCAATCGGATAATTGATTCGTCTTTTTCTTGATTACTTTACGTTTTATCTATTCGTAAATGCATATGTACTAAACGTCAATATCTAAATGCAATACCTGTCCAGCTATTACATCATGATGGTCAGAGCTTGGGACATATGAGTAATCCTTTTCAAGTCGAATTCTATCACAGGTTTCATGCCTAAACGAAGTAAAATGTAAATCATAGATTTTTTGCAAGAATAATCGACTGTTTTCATATATCATTATTTTTCAGCTAAGAAATAAAATAAAAGTTAAGTGATATGACCAAAACTTCTCCACGATCATTGACTTTTGAACGTATACATGTTAGTATGGCACTGTAAATATAAACGTATCTTCATAAAAATAATCTCGAAATTAACAAAATATCCTAAGAATTGTTCACTGTACACATGCATGTCTCTGTAGGAAAAACAGAAAATAAATGCACATATAACTTGACGGATGTTGCATGCAATCAGGAGACTTTGACACTCCCTGTGCACCTGGTCTCACTCCGGAATGTTATTCATTATGTTCCAATGGAAATTTCATTATTATCAAAATAATTTGCCTCGCCTTCTCGACTTTGAGACTGAATTACTGATAGTGATAGGTATTTCTGTGTTGATTATTGGTACACCACAGCATTAAATTGAGCCTTGTATGCTCATTATTCGACGGCTGGTGCGGCTAGCCAAATAGGGGATGCTTACTCATCCCGGGCATCTGGTCCCACCTCTAGCTTACCAGATACACAATTTGGTACTCTATTGTGAGTGCTGTTGAGATTGTCGCCACGATATTCTTTATCTCATTATTTTTCCCTATCTTACGTATGGTGTCATTCATACTTCTTTGATGTCATTGTATGGCTAGTCGGTACTTTGATTTATCTCGTTATCTCAATCTATTTCTTACAATATTATGCAACCTTTTCAAATTCATGGCATCATTTTAGAACAGATGAATTTGCAGCATGGACCTGACATGCATGTTTCGGATACATAACCCTCGTCAGTGATCATCAATCAAAACAATGAAATATGGCCAAAGACTGTGAAAATTATGTCCAAACATTTACCGAAAAAAGTAGCAGGTGGTTGGGATATAATGCTTTCGAAAAAAATTTATGAACGGAAATGTTCGAATGCGTTTGAAGAAACGATCAACCGACTGGAAGTTAAATGGATTTGTCTACATATACTCTCGGGGATTCCTGGTCCAGAAGCAGTGACACTTTCCGAGTGGTACAAATGGTACATTTCTATCATTAAACTGTGAGTTTCCAAAAATGAAAAGAATCAAAAAAAGAAGGGAGGAGATCTCCAACAAGACCCCGTTGCAGCATCAACAGTAAAACACCAAAACATCCGATGCAAAAACACAAAAGACGAGTACAGCACGAGACGGAAAAGATACACACGACATGTAAACATCAAACACAAAAGACTACACATAAACCGACGAGACCAATGGGCAACTGGTACCGACTTTGGACGGCCATTTGTCACGCAAGTAGCAAATGGTGTGGTTATCCTGGATTACGTGCGCACAACCCTCTCACTTCTCCAATAACCCAGAAGTCTCGAAGAACGTACAATCGTGGTGTGAAACAACCTCCTCACTGTAAGATGACATCACACAAACAAGACCGCGAAACGCAGAGGCCCCAGAGACACAGATGAATATGTAAATGGATATAAAAAGAGGGCATGCGTAATACAGTCCGTGCTCTGCCGGATGTAGCCCGCTCATGTATGTAATCACCCGAGGAGTCCGACTGACATTCAGAGAGGACAGGTGGTCGGGGCCCTGTCTTCTCTAAAGAGGTTTGGACAGGCCCGTCATGGAGTCCCGTCGTCACAGTCAGTCAGAGTGCAAGTCTCAAGGATGCGCTTGTACAAGACTGTAGATTGGTCAAGTACCAAGCCTAGTGTCCGTCTGGTGACATTAGGATCATATCCACGGTATTTAAGGCGTTTGATGATTCTGACGCATTTTCGATGGTTATGCAAGTATAATTCTGGAAATAACTTCAAAATAATGGAGCCTTGGCAAAATTGGCCAAAGAAAAAAATGTTGGAAAAATAGTTGATGAGATAAAAAGAAAGACATTTGCTCTCCGATACTTCATTGTTCTTATTGAACAAAGGAAGGGATCTCCAACAACACTTGGTTGCAGCACTCACAGCAAAACTCAAAAACACCCAATGCAAAAACAAAGGGCAGACACGCACAGAGACACAAAACGCATAATGTAGAAACATCAAACACAGAATACCACACATACACCAGCGATACCAATAGGCAACAGGTGCCAACTTTGGACGGCCAGCTGCCATGCAAGTAGCAGACGGTGTGGTTATCCGGATGACGTTCGCAAAACCCTCCCACTTTTCCGATTACCCAGAGGGTTCGAAGAACGGACAACTGTGGTGTGAAATAATCTCCTCACTGTAAGATTAACATACAATCAGACAGCATGACGCAAGCCCAAGAAAGACACAGATTGATTTGTAAATGGATATAAAAACAGAAGGCATACGAAATACAGTCCGTGCTCTGTCGGCTGTAGCGAGCTCTTCCATGTTATCAGGCGAGGAGTCCGACTGAAATTCAGATATGACAGGTGATCGGGGCCCTGCCTTCTCTAAAGAGGTTTGGACAGGGTCCGCCATGGAGTCCTGTCATTACAGAAGTCAGAGTGCACTGGTACAAGGCTGTAGATTGGGCCATTACCAAGCCAAGTGTTCGTCTGGTGACAGAAGGAACTCATTCATGGTGTATAGCTTTTAATGATTCTAATACAATTTTAATGTCTACCTTTGATCCTTCTTACCTTGTTAATTAATTCACAATAAAATACAGGTTGTGAAATACCCTATGTTACTCTGTTGTTTGTATGGGTCCTACTTTCAAAAGAATTTGACCATAATTTATGTAAAATTTCCAGAAAGTTTTTTACTAGTTTGTGAAAGCGAAAACCTTTAACTTGGCAAGTAAGCATCACTGATGAGAATTTAATATTCGAAACACGTGTCTGGTGCAGGGAAATTGGTTTAGGTATAGAGTTGGAACCCTTCGACATTATTTGTAATTTGTAAATTTCTACTATGAAAATTCAAAACATCAGTACATGCTCTTGCATAACGGATGAGCTGTGAAATGTAAATACCGTATGACGGTTATCTTGGAACATCACCGTCAAGCCAGGGAAAATTTACTTTGTTGAATCCAAAATCATTTCGTTTGTATACACACTTGTATGAATCTCTCCATTAACAATTTTGATATTTAGGTCCAAAAATAGTGTTTCTGTGTGTGTAAGGTTTGCCTTGTTTAGAGTCAGTTCTTGTTGATAAATAACATTTTTTACTTTTCAAAAACAGGATCGTCGATAGCAAGAATATCATCCAGGTACCTAGAAGTACCAATGAAACGTTTCAAACCATCATGTTATCTTAAAAGTTTGCTTTTGTAGAATTTGGATAAATTCTTTTTCATACGTGTATAGATATAAATCTGCAACAAAAGGCGCAAAATTGGTACCCATAATGATTCGTACAATCTGCTTGTAGAGTTTCTCAATTGATGAACAGATAACAAAAGAGTTCAAGCGTACTATACGGAACGTCTTATATGAATAGCGATACCTTGAGGTGGGATTTGGCTGACAAAGCTCCACATCGGCTCCATATCCTTTGATGGCATTAATTTTTACGATTGGTGTATCGTTCGGCACCACTACCACACATGGCACGTGCATAATTCCTGCAGCCCATGCTAAAGCTTGCCCATGATTCCCACTACTGTGTGTTACCTAGGTATAAGAATTGCACATAGTAAAAACTTTAAGACATCATGGCAATTATCTTGCCACTATATGAAACCATTTACTAAGATGCACACATTTCTTTATTTATATAATTGGTAGAAAAATGTATGTCTGATTAAAGTCCATTTATATGAGTAAGCCTTTATTTTCCGAGCTACACAGAATTCTTTATAGAATTCGGAATGATATTAATATATATTTCAAATGTAAAAGACAAAGAAAAGACTAAGAACCCATAGCTTTCTTGTTAATTTATGTTTCGTTTCCTCTTCTTTCAGGTGAAACACTTACCACTCCTTTGATTTCAGGGTTGTTCTCTTTGAGGCGAATAATCTGCAATTCAAATTAGAGAGCTGAATCAGAGTATGTTTATTTCTATAACATCCGTATTAATTATATACTTTTTTTAATCATTCGAAGAGAAAAGGTATAGTTGAGTATATTATCTATCTGCATAGTTACCTTCAATTCATTTTTGTTTTTATTCAGATCGCTTAAGTCAATTAAACGGAATGATAACAGTAAGCGTTGTGTTAGTTGAAAACTATCTACGACGACATTGCCGAATATCGGAAGATAAATTTAGATAAATTAAGTTATTTTCAACTTCAAAGCATGTCTAAAAGTAGTAACCAAAATCGAGTGAGCTGGAAGTTAGATAATGAACATGGGTATAGTATACATAAGCATCTCCTGTCGGCATGATTTCCCTTACGATAATAGATGTGTTGATGTACAATGGTGATAACACCTGCTTTGCGTGAAAACAATGCACTTATTATGACAATGAATCATCCCCCCCCCCAATAGAGACAGCTAATAAGTTTTATATAATTTCATCTAATATAAGACATTTCATGTATGAAACTATCAAAATTTTAACGACTTCTTGGATTCAAGAATAATCGAATCTAGCACCAGCAAGAATAACAGAATCTATATCTAGCACTAGTTGGCGTTATGGATAGAAAAATATCAGCAGAGACGTTAACCGATGTTGGAACGATACCATGCACCCAAGAATGATATCTTTCTTTTAAGAGTTCTAATGTGGTGATTCTTCCATATTTTTGATATTTATTTCCTCGCACATTGAAACATTTAAAGGAGATGATAAGATAAGGGCTGTATTTAGCCCTGAATCTCATCAAATATTTCTTCTACTCGATGATAATTACGCAAGAAAAACTTGATCATTACTAAAATGTAATTCGTTTGGAGATTCCTCATACAACTTTTATTTTGGTACGCTTATTTCTAGTTACTTAAGTTACAGTCCAAAAGTAGGGGGAAGTCAGGTTGAAAGAAGCTAATATCGATAAAAAAAAACCTTGAAAATTAAGAACTATCTAGCTAAAATGTGGATATCTATAAAGTTTAAAACATAGTTAAAGATTAAACAAGATACTGGAAACCAAATTTGAAAGACTGGTCTCAACTTTATCCATAAATGATTTCCTGATTTATGATTTTCTGAAGTATCGATTTTGTGCTATATATAGGGATATGGTCATTATCCATATTTGTCATTTTAAAATCTTGAATCTGAAATACGGTTGTATTCTGTATTCATTGGCTACAAAGAAGGCATTTTACCGCAAAATACACACTGTGTAGAAAAAAACAGCACGCTCTTGTTTATTTCATTCCAAAATCTTGTATATTTCATGTAAACATGTTAAGAATTAATAAATGAAATAAATGAAGGGGGGAAAATAAAATTTGCTTATATTATGGCCTAAAACACAGATTCGTAAATAGAATCCCATCCTCCCTTTTTCCGTTTTTCGTCTCTGGGGCATCGCCCCTCCCCCTAGCTACAGAACCCCACTTTGTCAGCAGATGTGTATTAGTTATATATACCTTCTGTAAAAATGGAATTCTGAGGCTTGGGGGGAAACAATGTTTTAAAAAACTTTTCCATTTTCCATTGATTTCTATAGAAAAAAAAACATATTTTGTCCCATAATTCAGGAAAACTATGCACGATAAATCCTATCCAAGTGCTGATTATGATAAAACCAAGAATTGGCGGCATCAATTTTGTGAAAAAATTTTCTTGAATTTCCCATTTTGAAAATTCCACTTTTTCAGGGCAGATTTTTTTGCCCTTTCTTATCAGCTCCTTACTAGAGTACAAGGGTTGTACGAGAAAAAAAGTACACATTGCTTACAATTCCTTTATTTGGCGTTAAATCTAAAGATTTTCCAGGATGTGAATTTAATTATCTGGGAAGTATCAGATGTTAACAGAGTTGAAATCTGCAGTAAATATTAAAAAATACTTGAATTATCAAAAATGCGGTTGGACCGTACCGGCACACAAAGAAAATTTTCAAGCGCCGAAAAAAATAATCGATTTAAAACTAGTTTGATACTAATCAATGCATGCATAAATCGTCTAGAAATCTAATCGTCAGAAAGGTCTGATTTTTACGGGTTCAGCCATACTATATTATCGTCATTTGCGTAATAAACAATTACATTATATGGCAGTTTATAATGCAACCTCCTTATCAATTATTCAAAAGACGGAGACGTCATATGTACTAGCGGAGCGGAAAACGATACAGTACTGATATTTGGCATTAATCGTGGATTGACCCCAGTTTAGACAAAGTAAGAAACGAAAACATCAGAAAAGTATGAAAGTCTATGTAGAGCATTTGTACATATGTGGTACAAGAGAGTTGCCGACGAATGGACAGACAAAATTAAACAAGGGCCAAAGAAGAGGGGCAATAGTCAGACAGTAAATTTTAAAGTTGGTCAGAAACGTCATTGCTGAAGACCGGCATTGAATATTTAAAAGAAATGAAAGAGAAGATCCACAAAAGTAAATGTACTGTGCAGAGATTCCTGTCAAGTGAAGTAAATATAAGTCGTGTATCTGCCCGGTGTTTGCCAAAGCTATTTTCAATGACGTGAATTTGTGAGTTGCTGCCTTTAGGTATATTCTTAACCGCAGTCGCCGGTGACGTTACTTATCATGCGCCGGTGTACATCACCCGATGTGTTTAATTCTTCAATAAAGAGTTTACTATGAAAGAGAAATTATTGATTTTACATGTACAGAATGCAAAGTTTTTAAAAATACAACCCTCTACTACTTTCTTATTGCCGATGTATACGATTTTCAGGGACAACACTCGTATATGCATCAAAATGATATTGTTCTATCCAGAACTCAAGGTGGTGCTAGATATATCATTGCAGAGCTGGCGAAAAGGGGAATCAGTCTATCCCATGTGCGAGAATAATAGAATCTATCCCCAGATGTGATCAGGGACAAGGAAATCCAACCCGAGTGTACAGGATTTGCTTGTACCACGACGAGGCTTGCCGAGGCTCGTGTCCAGGATTTGCTTTTGTCCACGACTCGGCAAGCCTCGTCGTGGTACATGCAAATCCTGTACACTCGGGTTGGATTTCCTTGTCCCTGATCACATCTGGGGATAGATTCTATTATTCTCGCACATGGGATAGACTGATTCCCCTTTTCGCCAGCTCTGCAATGATATATCTAGCACCACCTTGAGTTCTGGATAGAACAATAGGGGTAAGACAAGGATATCTTTTCCCAGCGTTTCCATGGATATCTCGGTCCACAGTGCGAGAAAAGGTTATTTTCCTACCTGTTTCAAACACTGATATGTAATGGTAGATTTACATTCCGGGTTGAAAACATTGACGTTAAATTACAAAAATATCACGTATTCTAACCATTTTGATTCCCTTTATTTTTCAACTGCGCCTTAAGTGAGAAGAGCACATCTAACTTAAATATAATGTGCTTGGTAATATTTTGATACAATATAATATAAACATCAGTTTTATTCAGTCCCAAAGTCGAGATGGCAACTTGAAGGCAAAATCATTAGAATTTCCGTCGGAACGTTTGCGAACCCCGGAATAAACAGTATTCCAAAGTGAGACCAGGTGCCCGGGGAGAGTCGGTGTCTCCTGTTTACATGCAGCACTAGTTGCAATAGTGGCTTGCCGAGTCGTGGACAAAAGCAAATCCTGGACACGAGACCTTGTTAAATTCAGTGATTATCGCGATGTACATATCGATGTATATACATGTATCGGGTAAAGATGTCTTGGTGATGTTGACGGACATTCAATCACAATCTAAAATATTATATTTCAGGGAATGAGAACATCTCAAGCGAGCTCAAGATCAATCACCAGAGAAGTCTGACCAACTTTCGGATAGGACAGACAATCAAGACTAAGTCTTCTCTGACGAGATATCAACAAGGCCCATCATGGAGTCCCGTCGCCACGATCAACCAGTGTGCAACGTTGGAAAAGACACTGGTACTAAACTGTAGATTGGTCCAGTACCATGCTCAGTGTTTTTGTGATGACTTTAGGATCATACTCTCGGTAAATCAGGCGACCGAATATTTTCTTACATGTTTGGTTGAAGTTTGATCTGCCTTTGATCCTTCTGATTTTGTTTATAAGGTCACCATAAAATGAAGGGAATGCAATTCCCAATGATACATACTCTGATGCCGGAGTCGTCCCAAATTTTGAAATAAGTTCAGAATAGTTATTGTAGAATTTCCAAGAAATTTGTACAAGTTTATTATATCTAAATCCTTGACTGATAAGTTCTTTTGTAATTTGTATATTTTTGTCATGGAAGTCCGAAACATGGGTGCAAGCTTTAGCGTATCTGATGAGCTGAGAGATTTAAGCTTAGGATCAAATTAACAAGCTAGAGGCAGTTCAGCGTGGTGTAGCCCAATGGTGTCTACATCACTTTTTCCCATTCAGAAGTGTGTCAGACATGTTTTTAACTTAGGTTGGCAAACATTTCATCACAGTCGCACCACAGCTAGGCCAGCACAGACGTATAAAAAACTACACTCTCCATAATCAAACTTTGATAACTACTCTAGATGCTAAATACATTGGTGTTACATGTACAATTTTTAGTAACCTCTCATTGAACAAATACATTGATGACATAACAAATAAAGCTCAAACTTCGTTAGGATTTCTTAGACAAAAATATCAGAACCCGTCAGACTAGAACCATAGAGCTAGTCTAAAAAACAAAAGTAAGGTCATACCTTGAATATGCCTCTACCAGTTATTCCTTTACACTAAGGACCAAATTAACAAGCTAGAGGTAGTTCAGCGTCGTGCAGCTCAATGGAGTCTACATCACTGTCCCCATACAGTAGTGTGTCAGACATGCTTATTAATTCAGATTGGCAAACAATTCAACAAAGGCGCTCCACAGGCTATGCCAGTACTCACGTATAGAAAAACCTTACAATCTCGTTGCAATCACCATGCCCCTGTCGATGCTCAATTTGGTGCTCTGTTGTGAATGCTGTCGTGATTTTTGTCTTGTCAGGATCCTCTTTATCTCATTCACATTACCCACTAGGACTTCATTTAGGAACCACTCTCTCCATTATCACCCAATACTTACAAATCGGGACTACTACAAATTAGCTTTCTTCCCCGATACTGGTGTTCTTTGGAATAGGCTTCCAAACTCATTAGTTACTTCCAAGGACCTGGACTCGTTCAGAGATGCCGTCTCCCAGGTCCCCCATCTAGGTCCCTATGTCACTGTCTGATTTTACCTTTTAACTAATTTACATATATGATTTTATCATAGCACCTCTTTAGACTAGTTTGCGCAGACGCATTACTCTCGTATATGAGGGCCTAGCAGTATACATACATACGTAGACAAGTTTGCTTTTAATAACCATTGTAACATTCTGTTGAAAACTACCACAATAATACCACTATTAGGTTTACATGGGTGCATTGTATGACAGAGGTATCTTGTTGATTAGAGCATAATGTAACTAAAGAAGATTCAATTAAGAACGGTTAAGATAGTTTATTCACTACACCTTGTAAAAGCCCTTTTTCATACCATTCAAAAGTTATGGACAAGGCCACATATTCAATTAAGAATTGTTAAGATAGTTTATTCATTGCACTTTCGTAAATTTAAAGAAGTTCATATGCAGAACTTTAAGTAAACATGACTACATTGATTTTCATCTCTAACAAGTTCTGGTGATTTTATTTCGCAACAGTTGCAATGTCATATGGCTCTCATGAATGTCCGGGATGGAAAATTAAAACAAAAATTTTATTTCTATGTTGAACATAA